>VXAC01006836.1:500626-560041 GCA_013399225.1 Rhipidura dahli | reverse complement strand
TAAATATTTTTTTTTCACTCTTGAAAGATCTCAAAAGCTCCCCCTGATGGCAACGAAAAGGATTTTTCTAAGTCCTTAATCGGTGGAAACGACTTGGCAGTGGCGCTCACCAAGTGTCTGGGCCACTATTCCCCTCTGAAGAAACCCAGTAAAACCAAGTGAAATCCCACCAAACTCGGCCACAAACCCAACCTCTCACATCATCCTCTTCTTCAGTATCTAAACTGATGACTGTCACATCTTAATTTCCCATAAATTTTCAACAGGAATCATGCACCAGAGTTTTCCTGGGGCTAGCATCTTTCTGCTTCTGCAGAATCCCCCGCCAGCACCGCTTAGTTCTGACCACTTCCATTTAAAATATTCACTATACCACAAGTGAAAATCGATTTTCCAGTTAAAGTGGGTTGTTGCACGCTCACAAGTCTTCCAAAAGGTGTTATTTTTAAGCTCCTTACTAATTTGAACACTCCACAATACACAGTTGGCATTTTCAGGGATGCTGGATTTGTCCATAAAGTCCCACCAGAAGCTGACCAGAACCACAGCCTTACAGCCCCTCTCTATCCCCAGCCCTTCCCTCCACCACAGCTCCTCTTACGAGAAAGACAAAATACTGGTAACACCTACAAAGTTTTTAATATGAGACCTCTAAGCCATTAAGCCTCTCAAGAACCACAAGGAAATCTTTAACTGGGAAATAAACGGTGCAAACTCCTATAAATGTCCTGGAGAGCTTGCAGGGATGTGAAAAAGACGCTTCAGTCTCTGTGCCTGCTTGGCAGAAACAATTCAAGATCAGAGCTAAGTGCTGCACTGCACTGTTCTCACTTAACACGTAGAGGACAGTGCAAATCAACCAAAAAATCCAAAAGTTTAAAGTGAACCTGTTCAGCTTCAGCAAGAGCTAAACCAGGAGGAATCCTGCTGCCAGGACACTGCTTTCTGCACTTGACAACTCCTCCGAGGTCCCTGGGAACTTTTCCACATGTCGAGTCTGGAAGAGCAGGCTCTTAAAATAATGCTGGTTCCAGTTTGTTTTTTTTTTTTTTTTCCAGGAGAAAAAGTTAATTCTGTGAAATCGTGGTGTTTCTTAGGGACATCATGATTTGGCTAAAATCATCAAAGAAAATCACTGAAACTCTTCAGTTTGATAGCATTGCGTCATTTAATTTTGGACATGTTTGACCTTCTATCACTTTTACAAAAGGGTTTCACTGTGACCAAATCACACTTCAGTGCATCAGCCTGCAGCTCCAGTAACAAATTCTGGGATATTCTTACTGCAGAGGAAAGGCCCAGAGCTCTGCTTTCTGTACTTATGGAAGACAGAAGAAAGTATGGAAAGATGGGATTCATCTCTAGCCCACAAATTATATCTTCAATCAGCTTTGTTCCTAAGACATAGTGAAAGCCTAGAGAAAATGTCATATATAAACTCTAGAAGTGATAGAAAATGAAGTGGAAGAGATTTGATTTTAGGAATAGTTGAGTACATCTTGGATTCCCTAAGTCTGTGGGGTCAGGTCTAACTTCCCTGACCAGATGAAAATTCTCCCCTGCATGGACGGACATTTATTCTCTGCTTCAGCCAGTGCTGAAATGATGTACAGACCTGGCAGAGAGGTTCCTGCCCAAGGAGAATAATCCTACCACTGCACTTGAGTGGAATATTCTCCTCGGGAAAGGGAGCAGGAGATTGTCTTGCACCTAGAGGTATTTTCACAAGAAAAAGGGAAAAGAAAAGCACCTAACCCTAGATACACATATAGAGACAAGATTTTAAATAGGTATTTATGACACTATGCCAAAAAATAGCACTGAGCTAAATGCTGTATGCAGTCATTATAAGGAGAAATACTCAGCAGGAATCTTAGCTGAAGCTGCCAATAACTCCCAGGTTCAAGCCTGGAACTGAGTGAATAAATCATAACAAATAATGGTTTTGTCAAATTTCGACTTTTTTCCCTCCTATTTGCAAGTAGACTGCGAAACCTCTCAAATATGTTTGAAATTACATGCCCATTTCTTCCTCGTCGTTAGTATTTCTCTGAGGCCAATTAGCACACAATTTAATGTAATGTACACATTTTCACATTTCTTCTGTGTTAATTGGGCAAGGAAGTCACACAGCATTATTTTTGGCTCCCTGGGGGTCAGGTTTAATCACTCATGATACAGTAAAATTACTAATTTTACATACGATGGGAATTTCCACGCTTGGAACTCTCCTTGCGAAAAGCGGCGCTGGCTCTTCAAATTACTCACACGAAGGTCAATTAAAAAAAATATTTCTTGAAAGTCGAGCTGAAAAGTCTGCCAGATACAGCTGAATTGAGGCCCTACTATTCCGGGTAAGTATTTGTGCATATTTGTCCTCACAGAGCACAACTCCATCAATCACAGCAGAGGTTTCATGGTCTTTACCCCTCACTGATATCCCACTCAAGTCTCCCCCAACTTGGCTTGGGTTGAGGATGGCTGGAACACAATCCAACAGCTACTCTGCTCAGAATCAGACAGAGCCCAGACACCAGATTTTAACAGAACGTGTTGGATTCAGGGCATATTTTATGCAATCAGCAGTGATATGATCGGAATCGTGCTGCCTCCACAGAATAGCACGGCGTGAAACCCAAAGAGCTGAGACCAGCTTCAAAGAAAAGGGGATTTGGGCCCTTCTGGGTTGTGGACCCCATGAAGTCCGGCACCTTTTAGGAGAAACAGAGCCACGTGCTTGGTGACTTGATGGTGGGACGGGGGTTGCATTGGGTGGAACGTGGCTGCAGCTCCTCGTGAGCCTGAGGAAACGCTAATAAATGAAATGCTAATAGCTGAAAAAACAACAGTGGAAACATGTGAAACGTGTTCTGTCCTGGAAAAGACTTTACAGAAGACCTGACATGGACTCAGTGTAATTCCACCAGATTTTTCCATGTTTTCTCTGTCTGTCGTTCCTCCTCTTGTTTTAAACAGAATGATTAAAAATCTGCGTTCTGCCTCTGCTGTTGCACCCTGTACTGATAACAATCCCGATTTTAAGGATTTACAACCACTGCCTGCACACTCATCACTCCACGCAACTCCACTCACTTGAAATCCTTTATTTCAAGTTGCCTTTATTAGTGGATATGAGACTCTTCTGCTGCTGGTCCCTCAGTTGTCCCTTATGTAAAATACTCTGCTAATTTACATCAGTAAAACAGCTTCATGTCAATTTGAAACACACCCCTTAATCCAGAAAAGTTTACTGAACAATTAAGAGGTGCAATAAATGACAATCAAGACTAAACGCATAATTAATGACTTTATGAAGGTTTCAGTAATTTTATACGGTACTTTGCAGTCAGTGGCTATAAAACCCTATTTAAACCTGGCATACCACTCTTTTTTGCCCTGCAGAGAGCTGTATTTCCTAACAATACTGATGCCTGTTTGCCTGGAATTTGGTTACTTTAGCCTTCAAATTTCCCTCATGAAATATCGTATTTCCAGAAAAAGTTATATATTCTTTGTATTTTTTTTTCACCACATTCTTGAAATACATTCTAGGGGGTGGGGCAAAAATCTCTATTCTACACTGTGGTGAGAGTAATAAGCCATGGCAGATGATGTAAGCAAAGGGACACAATCTTCAATTAAACCACATAAATGCTGATTAAATTCGTGGACCCATTTTGATTTGGGCCATGTACTGTAATTCTGGGTGCTCAGGATGGGCTGCCCAGGTGAAATCCTGGCACTGAAATCACACCCTGACTGAAATCCTTGCTCAGGCATGAAGAGAGAACAACCATGACCTCACCTACATGGTGTCACTGCAAGGCTGTGTCCCTGTGACCCCAAACATGCACCCAGGGATGCACCAGGTTTATGGGAGCAGCCCCACTGGGTCCCACAGGCTGAGTTTGGGAGCAGACCCTTCACATCCCGCTTTTCTGGGGCCACATCCTGATGTGGGAGAGCACCAGGCAGGTTCAAAACCAGCAGACTGTTGGGGGCAGCAAAATCACAGCCTAAAGCAAAAGATGCTGCCAGGAGGAAGGACCTCGTGGGTCTCAGCAAGTGCCCACAGCACCCTGCCCAGCCAGCCCCACACCCCCCAGTCAAGGGCATCCCTGTGTGCCCTGTGCAGGCACAAGCTCCCAGCACCCTCCCCAGGCCTTCCTGGCATTGCCCCTCTGCCAAAAGCACTGCTTGGAGCCACCTGCCCCTCTCACACAGGCTTAAAATCCCAGGAAGAACACAAAACCTCTCTGCCTCGCTTTCCCCTCTCAGCTAAGGAGCCTAAAACAATGCCTCTTTTAAAAGTCTGCTCACCCAGAGATTTAAGATTCCCAGGTGAAACCATGATGGTAAAAGCCAGAACTGCAGAACACTGGTTTTATCTGTTCTGCACTGTTTGCCTCATGAAGAATTCTGGAGAGGCCATGAAAAAACAGGGAAAACCCCGTGGGGTGCATGAGGAGATGCCCTGGTTTTCCATAATGCAAGATGTGCTATGTGGCTCCCAAACCATCTCACCTAAAAGCTCTACATCCCCCAGTGTTTCTGGGGCTGGACCAGAAGCTGGAAGAGAATAGAACCTGGTTGGGAAGGAATAGGGAACAAGACAAGCAGTCAACTGACCATGGAGGGAAAAAACTCCTAGTGATTTCCATCTCCTGGTGATTTGAAAAAGCTGGAACCTGGTTTAGGGCTGGCAGGAGAGGGACAAAGCCATGGCCTTATTCATCCCCCAGTACTGTCACTGTGTCTGGGCTTTCCTGAGAGAGCCATATCCATGGCAGGACTTACAAGCCCACCCTGACATCCGCTGGGGCCACCTCAAATCCACCTCTGGGATGCACAGGGGTAGCCAGGCTGCCACAGCAGCCAAGACCAAACCAGGACGATTTGTCAGAGAAAAGACAAAGACCATTTCACTGAACCAAAGATGTGTCTGACAGCACCAACAGTCAAATAACCCTGCAACTGAAAAAATGTGGTTGTGCTTTTCACCCAAGGGTGCCCTGGCTTTGTAAACACACGCACAGCCCACACCACTGCAGCCACTGTTAACTGCTCATCTCCCCGCAGCAAGTCTCAGCCCAGAGGTCAAGGACTGGGTGAGCTCTGGAGCCTAAACTCTTCTCCCAGAACTCCTAATGTTTTCCCCACAAGATAAATAGCTTGTGCAGAGAGAGGAGGGGGCTGCCTTGCAAAGGCACAGGGGGCCTCTTCTGGCTGGGTACCTGTTCAGAAGATGCATGGGAGGTCATCACTCTTCCAGGGCTTTGCTCTGACGTCTTCCTTGAGCTTTACATCACTTTAAAAACATTAAAGAGAGTGAGGCCAGCAGCAGCTCTCCTGGAGGAGGAAGACAGGAGAAGCAATGGGGTGGCTCTCCAGTCCCCCATGCCAGGGTGGGCTCCCTCGGGCGGGGTGGTATCACTGGGGGAGTGGTGGGTCCAGGAGATGGGGATGGAGAAGAGAGTTCTGCTTGTGCTCTTCTCTCAGAAGAGCCACACAAGCTACTCTGAAAGCCAGAAGGGAAGTTTGGGGCTGGCACGTACAAATAAACAGGGAGACACAAGGAGCAGGACTCAAACAGATGGAAATGCAAGGCTCAGGAATAATCTAGAAAATTCAAATACATCAGGCCATGCATGATTTGGTATTCACAGGCAGCATCTTCAAGAAAGTTTAACATACCCAAATGTTTTCCCTAAACCATTTTTCTGCTCCAAAGCCAGTATTAACAGGATTAACAAAAGAGACCTGCCATGTCTTGCTATTGGAGATGATAGTCGAGCAAATGATAAACAGATTGATCAAGGGAAAGACACCATGTATCATTCTGCAGCAAGGAAGCCAAAAGCCAGAATTCAGAGGAAAAGCTGCTCTGCATCTGAGAGCTATTCCCAGTGAAACGGGATTTCCCCTCTCTGCTTTCATTTGAATGGCATTTGAAAAACACAGCTGCAGAGTCCCATGCACACCAGGGATGGAGCCAAGCGGGGAACCCTCCCAGCCCGGCCGCCACCGCCCTCAGCAGCAGATCTGAAGGGAGCAGCTTGTCCTGAATCCACAGCACTGGGAGCACAAGTCCCTCCCTCAAACCTTCACAGGCATCTGATCCCCAGCAGCAGCCCTTGGGACCCTGAGGTCCCCCATAGACCAGCAAAGGGCAAATTCTGCCCCAGGCTGGCACAGGAGGCTCCCTCAGACCAAACAGCCCTCCTGGCACAGGAGCCGACCTCTGCCAGCTGTGGATCATCCCTTAGGCTCGGAGCTCAGAGCAGGGCAGGATCTGGCATTGCACAGTGAGGTGGCTGCCTGCCTGCCTGGAAGGCATAGCCAGGCCCTGCAGCCATGTGCTTAGCTCCAGAATCTGAAAAATCTCATAACTTTCTGTGTCATCCCCTTGCACCTGAAGCACCCCCTGGCCAGTCCTCCCTTCCTGATCCCAGCCGTGCTGTCAGCCCTCCCCTGCCTCATTCCAGCCTTGCACCCCAGCTGCTCCACCTTCCTGTGCCCCCCAGTGCTCTGCCCCCAGAACCCAGAGATATTAATCGGTTTGTCAAAAGAAAATTCAGGCAAGGATGTATTAAATCCAAGCATTCCACTCATACCTCCCAGGCTTCCCAGTGTAACTGAGATTCCTCAAATATGGTAAAAAAAACAAAACAAGACAAAACAAAACAGAGGAGGGAAGAACAGAAAGAGTGGAAATAGAAACCAGACAGATGAAAAGCAGAAGGAAAAAAGAAAACCACCAACAAAACACAAATAAATTGGAGGACAGCCCTCACTAAAAGCTGCAGGTTGGGGTTCTTTTGGCTATGAATTTGGCATCGCTGGCCTCCTGTGATATGTCAGGGGATGAAATAAATACAATATAGCAAGCTTTATAGGAAACAATTGCCATATGTGAGGGTGGTGGCAGCCTGTGCTTTCCCCACCACCCCCTATTGCTTTCGTCTGCACTAAAGCTGAGTTTAAACAAGTGAAATCCATCTCTATCTGTCTAAATGTATAAATACATTTTCAGCCAAGACCCACCACTGGCTGCAGTTGTATGGCAACTCTCAGTCGGGATGTCTAAGCAGGGTTTTGACTTTATCCCCAGCTCATTGTTAATGCATTTAGCAGGATTTTCAAAACTTCCCTTTGCTCTTGGAGGTGATACCCGGGTCTCCAGCGAGACGTCACAGATCCCTCTGATGCAGCACAGCTCACCAGCGAGTGTCAGCCCCTGCTTGCCCACGAGCACAGAAGACCAGAAAGCATCACATGGACAGCTACAAAAGCTTCAGAGAAGTGGATCTGAGAGAGCTACAACCTTGTTTGTGTTGGAGGAGATCTCCTGTATCCTTCTTTTAAAGCTGCTTGTTATTGCACGAGCACATCTGTGTGTGCAGAATTGGACACACTGCTGAAAAGGCAGCTCAGCTCCGCTGCTCAGGCAGGTAATTAAACCCATCAGTAAGTGAATGACCTGGTTAAGGATCTCAAGAAAATAGAAAATTCCTCAGGAGGCAAAAACTGGAATTGAAATATCAAAATTTATCCCGGAGCAAAAAATAGCCTCCTTTCATTCCTTCGCCACCAGTGCTTTAAAAAAGGACGAGGAAAATGAAAAGTGCACCAAATAATACATGAAAACATTCTCCCCAACTAAATAGACATAGAAGCACAAAGCCCTGTATATAGTCAATGCTATTTTTAGAAAACATTTAAACCTACAGACTTCAAAATTAATTCTCCAGAGTACATTTCTATAGTGCAATACAAATCTCATTAAATTCCATAGTTCATAATATTTATACAAGAAGGTTCCCTTTGTTATTAATCGCTATAGGACCTGCCCAGAAAGCTCAGTGACTCTTTCTAGGATACCAAAACCTTTGCAGATCAGTTCATCTCTAAAAAAAGCTTGGGCTGATTTTAATTTGATCAGCCTTGAGTTGTTGTCAGAATAGTTTACTAAGCAGCTCCTAGGGAAGACAGGGAGGCTTTTTATTGACAAATGAAATCAATTTTGTTGGGAGTATTCACAATATTTCAGCCCTTAAAATGTCATGTGCTCCAATTCAGTGCACGCTCTGTGGCAGGCAGTGCCTTGCCAGCTTTTAATAGGAAAAGCTGCCTGTGGAATTTACAGCAATGACTTCATGGGGAATGTGGGGAACTTTCTCGCTGAAGGTGAGTGGGGTGATGAGTTCTGCTGCACAGGTTGGGACAAATCAACCAAAATCAAGGTGTGCTGGTGCCTACTTTTCCAGTTATGTCAGTGGAAGTGAGGAATTTGAATGGAAGGTGACATTTACATATTCCATGCTAATTTTCTACCAGGTTGCAGTGAGAGCTGCTCTTTGTAACCCTGGCTGTACTTGACAAGGGGATGGGGCTGATCTGACCCTTTTTGATTGCCTTGTGTGGCACCATTTCCTGGAGAACACCAAGAGCCTTCACTCCTCAAAACACCTCCTAGAATCCACCTGAACATGGGAAGCACCTGGAGCTGCTGGAGAGAGTCCAGAGGAGGCTCCAGGGGGATCAGAGGGATGGAGCAGCTCTGCTGGGAGGAAAGGCTGGGAGAGCTGGGATTGTTCAGCCTGGAGAGGAGAAGATCCAGGGTGACCTCACTGTGGCCTTGCAGGGTCTGAAGGAGCCAACAAGGAACAGAGAGAGAGACTTTGGTCAAGGACCTGGAGAAAGAGGACAAGGGGGAATGGCTGCAAACCCACAGAGTAGGTTTAGATCAGATATTAGGAAGGAATTATTTAGGTAGAGAATAGTGAAGCTCTGGCACAGGGTGCCCAGAGCAGCTGTGGCTGCCCCTGGATCCCTGGAAGTTCCAAGGCCAGGCTGGACGGGGCTTGGAGCAGCCTGGGACAGTGGAAGGTGTCCCTGCCCATGGCAGAGAGGTTGGGATTAGATAATCTTTAGGGTCCCTTCCAACCCAAACCATTCTGCGATTCAGAGGGACCAGGACAGAGATGCAGCAGACAAAAAACATGTGCTGACATTTATGACACAATTTCAAGCCTCCATCCTATGTGTAGCATCTTCTGCCAGCAATAAATTCACCAAGGCTGCCACCAGAGAAATGCAATTGAAAACTGAGAAAGATTAGCAGGCTCAAGAACCAGTTCTTTAAACCGCATCCTATATTGGGGTTTTGTTTCCTCATTCCACCAGCTTGCTTTTACTGAAGCTGATTGTAACAACAGCATGAAATTAAGAGAGGGAGAGGGGAAAAAAGGGGGGGAAAAAGGAAGAAAAAGCACTCTGTCTGTTTAGATTGGGTCACATTGTGAATTTAGGTTTCATTTTTCTCTTAATTTTTTGCAAAGATTGGCCTTAAGAAGAAACACATTTCTGGAACTGGGAACCTACAGCATGGTACAGCTTTCAAGACACCATGCCAAAGTGTCTCTTTAATTATTTTTTAGATGAATTTTCCTTGTTCTGAGCTAATGGGTAACAGACCATTTCACAAAACATTCCACATCCCTATTTATTCAGCAGAGAGCTTTTTCTACGAGTTTTCAATGTGTTTTAAAAATATAGGCAAAGACTCCTTGGAAGAAATGCCTACAGGCTGTAGGCACCTACTTCAGGTTCACTGGAGCCCCACTCAGCCCAAGACTTCTCATTTCAGCTGCAATTAAAGATTAAACTCGAGATGCTCATGAGGCAAGAGACCTGTTTGTGTTCCTGTTCCCTCACCACCCTGTTCCCAGAGTAAAACCCTGAGAGAGCTCCCAGAAACCACAGGTACAGCTTCAACAGCCCTTTAAAATGTACAAAATAAACCTGCCTGAGCTATTAAGGTGTTTTTGATGTTGAAGATCACTGGGTGCAGGAAAGTTAACAGATAGCCCTGAGCTGTCCTCAGCCAGAACAGCCTTAAGAAACCCTGGAGCAAGGCATTTTTGGCTGTAAGAGGCGCCAAGGTCCGTGGCAGGAGGGACTGTGGGAAGCTGGCTGAGAAAACTGGTGCTGGGAAGCTCTCAGCTCCTCCAGGATCAGCCTTAATCTTCAGGAAGCTCTGTCAGAGCACCGTGTTGGGTCGGGGCACCTCAGGCAAGAGGGACGCCCCAAACTGGTGTGGGATGCTGGGGAGAGGGAGTCTCAAAGCCCCTGCCAGCCCCGCTGTGAGAGACAGGGTGGGATCCTCCTTCCACAGGAAATACAACTTTGCTCCAACAGAATCCCTTCCCAAAAGGGCTGCAGAAGCCAGCCTGCTTTTTGTTCTCAGTAATCACTTTACCAATATTTCAAAGGCATTATGTAACTGAAACAGTGTAAAGTTATTGCTACCGACATTGTCAATAAATCATTAACATTTCTTAACAGGAACAGCACGACTGTTCATGTCATGGCTGTCTCATTCACTTTCAAATCAAAGCTTTCAAATTAAATATTCATTTAATATTAAAATATTAATGCAGTCCCACTGTTTCTGTAATATTAATTTCTTATGGCATTTCCAGGCAAATGCATATATTATAAACTTCATCTCCCACAGGAGATCCCTCAGCCTTCCCTTTCCTTCTTTCAGCATTATCCTGATCCCGGGCCAGGAAGGGACTTTGAGGGAAGGAGGGGCTGCCTGATGAAGGGGAAGCAAGGTGGATAATTTAACTTAAAGCACCCCATTCCTCCCCTCCCACACAAGCTCCCCACCCTTAGATCAGGATATCGAAGGCTGCCATTATATCTCCCGCCTCCAGAATGAGTCATTCATACATTCAGCAATTCCTGTTGGAAAAACAGTGAATGCCTCTGTCACCAGAGCCCATTACAGAAATTAAACTTCGCAAATCATCAGGGAGGGGCAAGATTTGAAGCATTTCAAGGCTCACTCCTGGTCTCCCCAGGCTCAGTAGGAGCAGAATTGATTTGACAATAAGCTTTTGCAGCCTGAGTGCCTGTGGTAGCAGCACGAACACACCCAGGTGGGAAGCAGGTCAGAAGAACTCAGGGCTGCTCTCCTGGATATCTTCTTCCCTTTTTTTATTTTTGGATTTTTTTTTTTTTTGTTGTTGTTGTTGTTGTTGCTATTTTTGTTGCTGTTGTTGTTTTTGTTTTTGGGTTTTTTTTCCCCAGTGGTTCATCTCAGGCAAAATGACACTGAATGGAAATCCAGAGAGGCTCTTCCATGGCTCACACCAAGGCTGGCATGAAGAGCACCCCTCGTCCACCTGGCTCCTGCTGGGTGTCCCTGCATGAGGTTCCCTGGAGGCCCTGAGCTGTCAGGGAACCTGTGGCACCCCAAGGAAAGCTTGGGGCTGTCAAAGGTTTTACTCTGTAGGAAACAATTCTGCTTGGGAGGATCCAAAGGAAAAGTTAAGAATATTCACTGACAGTTTGTCAGAACAGCTGATTTCCTGCACAGTTGTGCTGGTTTTGGGCTGGGGGGAAGAGTTAATTTTCCTCATAGTAGCTGGTGTGGAGTTGTGTTTTGAATTTGTGCTGGAAACAGTGTCAATAACTCAGGGAAAACTTTTTTATCTGTTATTACTGAGCAGCAATTACACAGCAAGGCCTTTTTACACTTTTACTCTTTTCCACAGAGGCTTTTTCTGCCTCTCACCCCTACGTGGAAAGACTGGGAAAGACTGGGGGTGCACAAGGAGCTGGGGGGACACACCCCAAGGGGCATGCCACAGTACATGGCCTCGGGGCAGGAGGAGGAAGAGGGGAACGCTCGAGCAAAGAAAACCCAGGAATTCACTCCCATCCCAGGCAGGGGTTCAGCATTCCCAGGATAGCAGAGCCCTGGGGTGTGTAAGGGGAAGACAAACATCATCACTCTGGGTTTGCTTTGCTCGTCTGCATGGCTTTTGCTTTACCCATTAACTGTCTGTGTCTGACCCACGAGGTCTCTCACTTCTCCTCTCCCCGTTCTCCCCCCAGTCCCAGCGCGGGGCTGGGGGGCAGTGGCTGTGCAGGGCCGGCTGGGGTTAAACCACAGCAGTTTACTATAATTACTTCTGCTGCCTGGAGCTTCCTTATCCCTCCTCCTGAGACCATTAAACCTGTGCTGCTCTTCTTCGGAGCAAGGAAGAAAAGCTCTTCAGCCTTCAGTCTCCCTGGTGCTTTCTCTCACTGCTTCCTTCCCCACTCATGAGATATCCTGGGGTTTGTTTGGGGATTTTAGGTTGGTTGGTTGAGAGGGTTGTGTTGCTTTTTTAAACCAAGTGCATAAACCCTGCATAAAAACTCATTCACTTGCATTCTTCAGGCGAAGGGAAATTATTTCTTGTCTCAGTTTGCCTATGGCCCCCCATCTCTACATCATTTCATGGCCTGTGGGGTCTCCAAGACAGGGGTAGCATCATCAAGGCTCAACACCAGCTTCTGACAGGAGAAGATGCAGGTTGCAACTAAAATACTCTGCTGGATTTCAGGTTAGTTGGTTGCTGACTTTAAAATGACGGGACATTCATAGAAATCCTGAAATGGTCTGGATTGGAAGGGACCTTAAAGACCATCTAATTCCAACCTCTCTGCCATGGGCAGGGACAACTTCCACTACCCAAAGGTGCTCCAAGCCCCATCCAGCCTGGCCCTTGGACCCTCCCAAGGATCCAGGGGCAGCCACAGCTGCTCTGGGCACCCTGTGCCAGGGCCTCACCATCCTCAAAGAGAAGAAAAAATCTCCTTATTCAATAACAGCAGGAGGTGCCATGATGAAGGTGCCACATCGCTGCCTCCTTCCAATCACGTTACATGCCAAGACTTTGTGCCTGGAGATTCCTGGCCTGAGTGCTCAATGGGATAACAGGAGCCAGTTTCTCAGTTTATTCTGAATACAAGAAACTCTGTTGCTCAAAAGCATTCCTGCCTTTCTTTATAGTTTGTCATCAGTAGACACATTGCAAGAAGCCATTTAATCACTTAGGATTAAACCCACAAAGGACTATCTTTGGGTATTCTTATCTCTGACAGAAGAGTCTGGAAGCTTGTTCTACCTAAGGGTTCTTCTGCTTACCAATATTTTTTTCCATGTAAATCCCATACAGAGATCATCCTTGGAAACTGCATTCCTGGTACAGAAACTAGTGGCAAGACCAACAAACTTAATATTGGAACTGTGTATTCTTAAATTCACATTAATCACATCCCATTCTGAGCTATCAGCTCAGAAGAAGCAGAGAAACACCCCAGTTCAGTCAGGAAATACCTCTCCCAGCCACTCTCCCTTCTCTCACAGCCCTGCCCCTCTCCCTTCCCTCTCAGCAGCCACCTCCCCACTAACCCCATCCTTCTCCACTCCTGCCAAAATTGGTTCCTCCACATCCAGCCCCAACTCTAACATTCACTTCTCCTCTTCTTTCCCATTCTCTAATTGCATCCTTCAACTCCTGTGTTGTCCAACTCCTCCACATTCATTTTCCTTCTCCTACTACTCTTATTTTCCATTCTACCCCCCTCATCCTTCCCACTTGTAAGTGGTACCTGTCCTTCTTTAGGTACCACTTTGCCCTTTCTCCCTCCAAATCAACATCCAGCCCCTGGAAGCACTCCCTTCCTATTTTACCTTCTCCCTGTAAAATTTTTCCTGATATTTTTCCTTCTTTTTTTTTTGTTTTTTTTTTTTTTTGAGGATGCTCCATAAAAATAAACTATCTTCTTTTTTGAAAGTCCCTGTGACCATTAAACCACCACACTCAGCAGTGAGTTTTTACAGCTCCTCATAAAGCCTCCTGCAGTCCCATTATCATTGACTGAGGGAATAAAACATGGTTCAAAAATAATCCCAACTGTCTCCCATTACTGATTCCCTCCTGTGCTTCTTAACCAGTTAAAAAAAATTAAATCAACGTATTAGAAGCACTCTGTCCCCACATTTCAGAGCAGTGCCCAAAGGGGACAGGGGAAGGGAGAACAGAGCCTGATTATCAATCCTTGCCCAACACAGGCAGCAGATAAAACACTCCCAACCACTTCCCTTGTCCTGCACCCCAGAGGTGTCCAGTCAAACCTCTGCCTCCCACCAGGACACCTTGGAGTGTGTCTGATCCGTTCTTTTGGCCAGAGATCATGAAGGGGAAGGGGCTCAAGGAACTGCACAGGAGAGAAAGCAGAGGAGCAGCTTCAGGCACAGGGGACAATGCTGGAACGGGCTCCAGGCTCGGCTTCGGGAGCAGGTAGCCAAAGGCAGCACTCCATGGACGTGTTTTGGGATGGGTGAGCTGGAGGAAGTGACACAAACACGAAGGGTGACTCAGAGCCACACCTCACAAGGGGCTGTCCCCAGCCTCTGCCACTGCTGTGCACGAGGCTCTGGCCTTAGCAGGAGTTTTCTGGGTTGTGGCCAGCAAAGGGATTGCTGTGAAGGGTGTTAGGTGTAGCAGGATGTTTTCCCAGAAAGGGCTAAAGGCAGAAGTTATGTCATTGCTTTGACTTCCCTTCTTCCACACCTCCACCAGGGATCAAAATGGATCCCAAGCTGGGAAAAAACTTTGAACAGGTCGTCAGCAACTGATTGTCCCTCTTTTTGAGAGAGTTATTTAGGAGTGCTAATAATTGCATTAGGGATGAGCACATTTCCCGGCTCTCCAGCCCTCTCTCCTTCCCTAATGCTGACGTTCCAAATAGACTGTTAGAGAGTTATACCATTACTAGATTAAAAGGATGTCACAGGCAGCTTCGATGATAAATTCAAGTGATTATATTAACTGAAAAAAGCCCTCTTTAAAGTAATGCTGCTGGCTTTATAACATTATTCTCTGCAATTGTGTCAGAGAGCAGGAGGGTGACAGACCCATATCGGAAGGTGGGTAATGCCAGCCCAAAGTTTCTGTTAGAATCACAGAATCATTAAGGTTGGAAAAGACCTCCAAGATCAAGTCCAAACTTCGACCAAACACTCTCTTGCCCACTAAACCATATCCTAAAGTGCCACATCCACTGTTTTTGAACACTTCCAGGATGGTGACTTCACTCCTTCCCTGGGCAGCCTTTTCCAATGTTTAACCATTCTTCCAGTGAAGAAAATTTTCCTAATATCCAACCTGAACCTCCCATAGTGCAACTTGAGGCCATTTCCCTTTGTCTTATCACTAGTTGCCTGGGAGAAGACTGATTAAAGTTAAGCAAAAAATGTAATCTTTAATCAATCTGTCACTTCTCAGCAATTGCTCTGCAAAGGTAAAATGCAGCCCCTCTCTGCAAAGTGCATTTTAACAATAAATATGATGGGCAGACATCATTTTGAGCAGGAACATTTCTTCCCAATACTTGGGAGCAAGGGGTTGTTCCCTACCTTTGTTCTCTAGTTTGCTTACCCTTATATGAGAGCAAGGACATTTTTCTTATGTCATTTACAACCCCCCAGAAGTTCAGAATTTTTGAAGGACCATCCCCAAAATTCAGATGTTTTGCTGCCTCTGCTATAGGCTCTCCACAATTCTTCAAAATTTAAAGGAGGGCAGAAAACCTTTCCTAGGATTTATGTCCTGCACCTGGTTGAACTCTGACATCATCAAAACAGCCCCTGACGTTTTGACATTCCGGGTGCTGTGAAGCCAGGAATTGCACTGGCTTTGGAAGCTGAAGCTTTCTGCAAAGGTAACGTGAATCTCCTCTAAAACACAAAGTAAATTAAAGCAAAGGTTTGGGGGGAAAGTTAAATTTCCTATCTCCAAACTTGTATCACCTATCCTTAGCTGGCAGACCTTCCTCCTGTGCTGTCAGCTCAGTGTAGGTTAGGGATGATGATGATCCACACGAAGCTGCCGTGGCAGAGCTGTAAGAGTTATTGCAGCAATGAGTGGCTACTCCCCAAGAGAAAGTAGTGAACTGTGAGCTATCAACAAATATCAGCAGAGATTTTTACAATATTGGTTAGGAAGATTGTACCTTATAGCCAGGTAAGGCCAAATGTCTATTTGCATCTGAGCCTGACACTTCCCACAATGCACGTCACAGTCCCCGAGACTCTCGATTTTTTTTTCTTTTTTCAGTTTTTTGCCTCATCATGGTTTAAAAGCCCAGCCATCTGTTGCAATTACAGCACTGAATTACACCACCGCAGATGGGAGAAAACTCAGAAGACTGCAGAGTCAAGATTTCAGCGATTAGGAAATCCCCGAGTTACGCTCGACCAAAATTCGCTGCCCACACTCCAGCAACATCACCAACGCTACAACCACGTGGTGTTATCACATCGTCCTCAGGGCTGCCCCGCTCCCTGCACACACCCCTGCTCCAGGAGTGGGCTGCAGAGCAAATGAAGCTGCTTTTGGCCCGTGAACATGGACAGGAGGCTCTTCCTCTGCCATGCACTGATAATTCGGGAGCAGGGGCTCCAAAACCAGGCAAAAATGCACAGTAGGAGGATTAGCTGCAGATTTAGGATGAGAGAAATGCACATCACAAGACTAAGGGCCCTCACATCCTACTAACAAATGTCAAGTATTTTTGTGTGGATGTTTGAGAGTTTCACATTCAAACAGCTGTGAGTTTGTTTGGGCTGTTTTTAATGGGTAATACAAAATAATTTCCTCCCAATTTGTTCCTGGAAAGAGAAGATGACTTTGGCTCAAATGTTTAAAGAGATGAACCAGAAGGAAAAATTTCAGCCTGCATGAGTAACTGAAAAAAAGTCATAGTTTTATACTGACAGCACTAGAAAATCATAACCTTGGCCATTGTCCTGCACCTGGTCTGTGCTCAGAAGCAGCTACACCTGAGAGCATTTGTTTTAATGTAGGTTTGGGGTTTTGTTTTGGTTTTGTTAGGAGATTTAAGCTGTAAGTAGAATTCTGGAACACTCACAATTCCTCTTGAAGCTATATAATATTAAACTAATAGTTCTGGCCAAAAGAGATGAAAATTAAGAGAAAACAAAAGCTTTTGAAAGAGTCCAAATATTTCAGTTCCAAATTTTCATAGCAGTGGGAATCAGTTTTTCACTCCATATGAAGTTTGGAGACCAAATTTACCTCAATTTATGTTTATGGCACTGAACACCTACATTCAGTGCTTTAGTTGGAGCTACACAAAAATTGTTGCCTAACCTGATACCCTCCGTATCTTGAGGGAGAGGCATTTCACGAGGTGGCAAGGACGATGCCGTTGCATAAAATATTAGCAGAACTCTTCTGCAGGCTGAAATCTTTTCAAGATCTACAGCAGCCTCTAACATGTTTTTGGACACGTGAGGGAGAGGGAAATATTTCCAAGACTCTGGTTATCTGAGGCTCTGCTTTCCCTCTTTGGGTGTGGTTTGGAAGATGCTTTCCAGAGGCATCCTCCTCAATCCTGCAGTCACTGCTGTCTGCATTAACACCTCCATATTTGGCTAAATTGCTGGTCCAAGGTACTTTCTGGAAGTTAGTTTTCCACTCCTGACTTCCACAGAGGAAGGTGTCCCTGCCCATGGCAGGGGCTGGAATGAGATGATCTTTAAGATCCCTTCCAACCCAAACCATTCTGTGACTTGCAGCACTGACTGTTCTATGCAAGGGCATTTTGGTTCAGCTCTGGGAAGCTTCCAGGAGACTGGGGAAAAGATGTTCATTAAAAACATGTCAATGTGGTGTTTGGCCTGTCCTTGGAGCAGCCCAGAAGTCTTTTATTTCAGGGGTAGCTTCTTGTCTTCCAAAATCTACATCAGAAGTTATTTCACTTTTTTTTCTCTCTGGGAGGGTAGAAATTCCCCAAATTCATTGAATATCTCCATCACCTCGATTCTAATTTGAGCTATTTATTAACAAAGGCAACTGTCACCTTGCAGAAGAGAGCTCAGCTCCAGACTGAGGGAGGATGCTCCTTCCCTTTGCCATTCAGGACTGGGCAGATTGTGCTCCACTATCAGTGCACTCAGTCTCTTTTTCAGAACAAACTATAAAATTTTCCAGCAAGTGCACTCATTATAAGTTTGCTTGCCAAGTGGAGTGGTGTTATCTCCCTCCTTGATTATGGTGATATAAAAGTGTTTTTATTTTAAATGAAAAACCAAATGGAATAGATTCCCCAGCCTTCCAATCCTCACAGGCACCTTTGGTAGGAAGTTCATCACTCAACAAGGGTGAGGGGGAGGAAATAACTTTTCTGGATGCCCCTTGTTATGCTATGGACAGCTGATCACGATACAAGATAATCCACAATGAATTATTTCTGACAATGTTTTACAAAAGTGCCACAATGGTATGCAAGTCAGAAAAGAGCTCTAGGCCAAATCCCTAGAAAACATAAATCGATTTATACTGGAGAAAATGCCCCTTTGTCTGTAGGTCACAGAATTATTCACTCCAAAACATTTCATGGAAAAGTTTGGACTTTTCTTTCATGTTGCTGGATGAGTTACTTTGGGATAGTTTTGCTGGGTCCTGCATAGGAGGAACTTCATGATCAGAGCCAGTCTCCACCCCAAGGACCAGAAGGTTTATTCACATGACCGAAAAACAGATGAAACCTGAGATAAACCAAAGCCCTCTGCTTTTTATCCCAAAGGAAAAATGAGCTAAATACCTGCAACACAGTGTGGCTTTTGGTATGGCAGCCCCCAGGGAATGGATTCCATGTTTCCCCACCAACTCTCCATCACCAGCCACCCATCCATTCCCACCTGTCACCTTCTGCTGGATACATGCCCAAAAAGTGTGTGTGTGCACCCATGGAACTGCCATGGGCACCTCGCTTCTGGGAGTTTAGACAGACAACCCCATTTCACTGGCACAGTTAAAAGAAAGCACTACCTACTTCTCTCATCTGAGACTGTAAGGAACACTCCAGAGTGGGGTTTCTTATCTCCCAAACATTCCGAGGTCTGGCCTGAAGGACACGGGCTCCATCTCCTTGAAATAGCACACAGCGTATTACATCAGGCTCGCGCCTGTCCCAGGCTGAACTACAGAGTAACTGGAGAATGGAAAAATGCTGCCAGTGCCCAAGTTGCCTGTTGCCACCTCCCACTGTAAGCTCCTTATCTGGGAAATGCCTCGTGAATCGCATGGCAGAGTTTCAACTGATGAGCCACTGCCCCTTCTGGTGCCCGTCCTGCCCAAAACTGCCCCCCACGGCATCAGAGCTGGCCCCAGGCAGGACAGCCCTGACCCCACAACCCCTTAGGAGGAGGGACAGGGTGAAGGGACAGCTCTTTGGAGGAGGATTGCCCTTTCTGGGCTTTCATAGCTTTGCGTGTAACGCACCAGGATTCTGATAAGGAAGGAGGGGGAATGGCTATTTTGCCATCAGATGGAATAAAATTAGCTTAGGTGAGTAAGGGTGTCTGGCTGGCAGGCAGCCTATTTCAAATACAGCCCAGTGAGCTCAGCTCCACCGCCAAGAAAACAGTGGGATTTGTATTTTAAAGTGCTTCGTTAGATCGAGTGCTCGTAGCCAAAGCCGAGAGAAGTCGGAGGGGGAGGAATGGCGTGGTGGCAGCTGGGAGTCTGGCAGCTGTGTGATCTCTGGGGGCTACAAATGAACATGTAAATTTCTATATTAAGCAGCAAAAGCATCTATTAGAGTAAAATTGCTCCAGCTTAATTGTTAGATAGGCATGTTTGTTAAAATACAATTTAGGCAAGATCGTATCGTTCTTCCTCACTCAGGAGCATATTCTCGATAACGTCGTTTGTCAGCAACTGCCTATTATGTTAAATAGCTGAGGAATTGCTGGATATCTTTCTGCTTAGATAATAACATTAAAGTTTCTTGAAGCATTTTAGAAGTCTGACTAATCTCGCTGTCTCTCTATTTTATTTTTCTAAAGTGAATTTAGTGCTGGTGAAAGGTTCCAGATTGACAGCCCTGGAGACAGGAGCTGATTGCTTATCCACATAATAGGTATGGTCCAGACAGCTGCAGTGCACGCACAGCTCCCTCCCAGCCACAGGCTGTGGTTCCTGCACCTTGCAGAGTCATTTTGAACACTGGAGAGTGGCTTCAAGGCACTGCTGGATGGGTGATGGTTGTTGGTGCTCACACAGGGCACCCATGGCTTTGTCAGGTTAACCTTCTTGGGTTTCCTTTGCAGACAGTTATTTATATTTTATGTATATATTTATGTAATGATTCACCCTCCAGAAAGCCAGAAGGAGCCTAACTTTGTCTTATCCATCTCCTTTCGACCACTGAGGGAGCCTTTGGACTTCAGGCTCACGAAGCTCTGTCTACGTGGCTCACCCAGACTCCCAGGGAGTCCCTGTGGCTTGGTGACTGTCTGGGGACTGACAACTTTTGTTCCTTTCACCACTTGCAAGCAAACAGCCATGACCTCAAACCAGTCTCGAAGCCCAGGCCTTGAGAAACACCTGCAGCTGAGAATGGGCAAAGGCATGGAAAACAGTCTTTGGCCTGAACTACCTAAAAGTTGGAAAAGAGTCTTTGGTTAAAGCTGCCTAAAAGTGCAACAACCGCAGCCAGACAAATGACAGGGGATTTGTTTGCTTCTGACACATCCAGAGCTGAAACCACCTGGATGCCTGGACAATCATCTGCTGACAACAGTGTTCAGACACCAACAACCCAAATGCCTTTGAATGACAAACTGGTTACAGGAAACCTAATGGTATGTGCTGCTAAAGCCATCCAAGTCCCTGACTCACAACCTCTCTCCCCATTCAGCTCTCATTCCTGGGCATTCCCACATACTGAAAGATGGATGCATTCATGAGAACAATATCAGCCTGCAGGAGACACCACAGCTTGTGGGAAAGTACTTGGTTAAGAGTGAAAGGTAAAAAAGGCATTTCTGGAAAATGCATGGAGCTAGGAAAGTCCTCTTTACAAATTGCCCTGACATATTTTCTCCTGCTGGCAGCACTGGAAGGTCTACTTTGGCAAATCCCACTCCATCATGCAATCAGTTAGAGCGAATCCATGCAGAGCATGCAGCAAACAGGCTAAGAAAGCAGCACATCTAAGCAAATTGGGTGGATCTGGATGCTATTTCAACTAAATGAGGGGGATTTTTCATTTTGCTGTCATTCCTGTTCTCATTTGTAGAAATGTTTTCTCTCTTTGGATAGCAACACAGCAAGCAAAGAGGTGATGAACTGAACCAGGCTATGGCTTCTTTACAGAGGAAAAGGCCTTTCCTCTCTCCAGCCAGCTGCCTCCAAGCATCCACATCCCAGCTCAGCATTAGCAAGTCATTTCTGTAATGAATTAGGGCAGTTTCCGGCACCAAATCCTTGTGACAGCCAGGGTGAAAAGCAGTCCTAGGGAAAGCCATGCTAGATAAATGACCTTTACTCAACAATTCTTAGGTTGCTCTTGAGAAACTGCAATTGTTGGAGGAGGGAGGAGGGAGGAGGATAAACCACAAGCCTCAACAAGGAGAAAGGGTTTACGCAATAGTTCCTTGTTTTCCAAAATCTCCCCAAACAAACAACGCAGTGGCAGAGTCTATACTTTCATTTAATACTCTTTCGGCTCTCAGAGGGGGAACATCTACATCCCAGCCTTGTAAAGGTGCATGTACATTCTGAATATGTACCTTATGATTGCTGCTTCTTGCAGCTACTCCCAGAGTGCAGAGCTTTGTTTACACACAAAAGCCTTTACAGAATTGGGGGTTTGTGTTCTACTGTGCTTATTCAAATGCAATCAGACTTTATCAGTTTCATTTCCTACCACTGGAACATTACAATTGCAAATAATTTCTCTTTCATCCCAAATATTGACTATTTCAAGGCACAGAGTGAAATTGCAAACATTGAAGTTATAACTCTAAAGAGCACACACATCATAAGAGCAATGAGCTGAGCTCAATCCAGCCCCAAAATTGATTTGGCTTCCACACTTTTGCAAATTAAGTTACATATTTCCATGCTCAAATGCAAAAACCAACATATAACTTTAATGCTTAATATCTTAACAAAGTGTTCAATGTTTACACACTAAGGTCTTTTTTCTTTTTCTAAATTTAAGCATTTGCCTAAGTTAGACAGAAAATAGTAAGAGGTGAACCTCAAACCATTGGAAGGTTGGGTCCAGTTCAGAAGCTTCTCCAAGCCTCTTCTGTGTTTGAACAACCTTGGCTTGAAAACTGGCAAGACCATGAGTCATCTGGATGTCACTCTGACTCATTATAGACCATCAACCTTTGAGAGATGGTCCTCAAGTTCTTTCTGATCACCAGTTTGGCTATTGCTTTCAAGTTTAACGATGCTGAGTCACACCAACGATAAAATCTTCTAGAAAACCACTTTTGTCTGTCGGCAGAGCCACAGCCAAATGAGGCCTGTCTGAGGCATGCCCTGGTTTGCTCCCATCTCAGCCTATTCCAGTCCACCCTGGAACATTCCCCCAAGGCCGTGGCTGATGCAGATGCGATACAAAATTAATAGATCTGCGTTGGACTCCCCAGTCCTGCCGTCACCAAGGGTATTCCAGAAAGGCCCTAAGATTTCACCTGCAGCACCTCTCTGTCAGTTCAGTTTACGTTAAGAGCCACAGAAAAAAGCATCAATTCAAACCTTGTGGCTGATGCAAGATGTAAATGTGACTGAGTTACATAAAGTGATGAACAAATACACTCACCCCAACTACACCCCAGGGCTGGGCAGTGCACCATGAGCAGAACAGTGTTTCATCAAACTGAATGTGTGTCCACTCTGAGGAGAAACCTTCATGCTCTTATCTCTAGAGACTGTCCAAAAACATCACATGGATCTCTTGTTCTGTTAAAACTCACCAGTAACCCACCAGGTTGAGGCTTCCCATCTCTCTTTATCTGTTTATTGTAGGATGATGTGATCCACTGCAAAAATCACAGCAGCCCTCATACACCATTAAACAACTGAAATATTCTTAGCTCAGTGGTCCAGGAATAACAACCATTCTTATCATTGAGAGATAAAGGGAGACAAGAAAAGATAATGAGAGGATAACCAGGGTTTCTGGAGCCTAAGCTAAGCTTGATACCACTCAAAGTTTCAGTTAATTCATGCTCTTCTTCTGCTTTAGTCTAAGTGAAAATAAACCTGAGTGCCACTGAGTTCATAAAAACCAAAACCATCAGAGAAGAGGATGTTTTGCAGAGAACAGTAAAGCCTGATTCTTAAAGAAAAAACACCCAAACCAAAAAAAATCCTGTTTATGCTCTTTAAAGTCTGCATTCAAGTCCATCAATGTTAACAGAACCTTCACTGACTTTATCATCCTTTCCATCAAAATTTTCCTTCCTGGAATTACCTAACTGGCACCCAGGCCAGCCTCACCTCCTGCTGTTGTTCATTTTAGGGCAGAAGATTCCTTCCACTGGCAGACCATTGGGTTACTTTGACATGGGGGATCAGCTGGGAATGATGACCACCATGGGGGGACTTTGCCCTTAGGTATTTCTGCTTGCAGTTATCTCATTCCAAACAGACACAGAAAAGACCAACAGAGATAGTCAGAATGAAAAATAATAAATAAATTAGTGCCTCTAAGTAATGGCAGTAACTGAAACCAAAATTATCCATCACCTGGGATGCTCCTCCAGGAATTCCTGGACTCATTCCTCTAACAACTTCAGAGAAGAAACCCAGGCTATGAAAGGACCAAGGTTGTGTCCTCTGATGGCAACATCACAGAGATCAAATTCAATTAAGGGAACCCAAAAAAACCCTATTTTTATTCCTGCAACCTCTGGCAAATTTTATTTCTGTGACTTGAGGTGATTATTTTTCCCTTTTGATACCATTTTCAGTGCGTGCCCTTCATCTCCCCTGTGGAGCCAGCCCAAATGTCACCAAGACTATTAATGGTGTGTACTTAACACACATACTTACAGTATATTCATTCTCTGGGAGACCAAACATTATTGAAAGGTTACAGCATTTATTTTGATGTGTGTCTGTTTAACCAATTCTAGCAAATGTTACACAAACACAAAACGCGTTTTCCTTCTCTGTTCCTCACAAGCCACCCTGAACCAGAGGTTTGCAAACAGAAATCCTCCCTCAAATCAATGAGGAATTAATAAAAACCTGATGCCACGCTATGGCACATGGAGATATTTTGAATATACAGCAAACAGATATGTAAAAGAGAAAGAAACATTTCATCCTTGCTCCCTGGAGCCCTACTAAAGCCCCTTTCCAGCTTAAAGTCCACCAGTTTCTATCAACTTCTGGCTGACTTCAGAGACCACCTCTCCAGCAGTCATATGACATGAGGAAGAATTGGTAGGTTTGTTCCTCACTATCTTGATTCTCATTTAATGGAGGAGATTTGAATGGATTTCTTGTGATTCCTAAAGATTTCCTGTTTCCATTGGGGCTGGACACAACAGTTGATAATACAGCCCTTTATGTGGCCATGTCCTAGCAAGGAACAAAACATGGAGAAAACACCAAAACCACTTTAAACCACCAGTGAGGATTTAAATTTTTTGATTATCCCAGCTGCAGTTTAGAGAGGATCCATCCTTAGCAGTTGCCACTGCTCTGCAAAAGTGGGATTAATAATCCCCACTGCAGCTACTAACAGCTCTATTGACTCTTATGTGTTATTTTGAGAGAGACCTTTAGAAAGAAAAACCAAAAAACCACAAACAAACCCAACCGAGTCGTTTCCCCCTCCTTACCTCAAACTCTGCATAAAGACACAAAGATTTAGTGCAAGGGAAACCCCACCTCACACCTCATCTGACTGCAAAGAGAGGCGAGGGCATGTGAGGCCAGGGCAGAGTCAGGTGGTTGTGTTTATCATGTGCTTGTTCCACCTTGTTTCACTGTACCTCAGGGGCTGCTCCTGGGGAATACATCCAGCACCATCAAAGCAGAGAGCTCACACAAACACTGCTCACACGAAACCAGAATCAGAAAGCAGCAGCTAATAGTCAGAATATCAGGAGAGCTAATGAATAGGTTCCCTCAGTGTAGAACCCCAGCCCAAAAATGCAACTTTCCACTGCCAGTCATCAACTAAATTGAGTGTCTTTTCTTTATGCTGGAATGAGTTGGGCTGACTGGACTCCTTAATCAAAAGGTCAAATGTGAAAATAAAATAAGCAAAACCAGGCTGCCCTTTCCCACTGCACTGACACCTCATCCTTGGACTCTAAACTTCTCTTTTCTAAGCAAGTCTTCTCCCAGCCACCTTCTGCTCACCCCCTGCTTTTCTTACCTTCCTTCCAGCTGCCAGCCAGCACAGACAGCTGCCCAGGCACTCCCAGACCTGGAGAAGCTGGAGCAGCAAGGAGATTTGCTGCTGCAGGCAACTGGGAAGTGTGTCAGAGATCTCAGGGATGCCTCTAATTGCTCCCAGAGAGCCCTGTAATCCTACCTGTGCCTTCTCCGAAGGGATCACAGCTGTGTCCTGGGTGATGTTACTGGGTAAAGGAGGAGCTGGGAGTAGAAGTAGCGTGGAAGAGCAGCTGGTTCTCCATCTCAGCCACTCTTCCAGCTCCTCAAAGTGTCCTTGAGTTCACATCCATCATGTCCCAGCCCTCCCAGTAAGCCAGACTGGGAAGCTCTCAGTGTGCTGCCTCCAGCCAAGCAGCCTTGGAGAAGGAAGGAGAAGAGAGTGTCCTCATCCAAACACAGCAATCCTTGGTCCTTGGGAGATGGCCTTGAAGGAAATGCCCTTCCCAGGGCAGGCAGCCCAGAGATGCTCTGGAAGGGAGCTCAGCAACTCCTGCACAAAGAGCTGCTGGTATTTTCCCATCGCCAGGACTGCACCCTGACAAAGAGGTAAATGAAGCAGAAACCTGAGACTGGCCATATCTCCATTCCTTGGCCAGTCCCCAGAGTAACAGAGAAGGTTCCACACAGTAGAAGAGGGTTACTGGGGCAGCAGTTTCCAGGTGTTTTGCCATTGGCTTCACTTCCACCTGGAAGCATCATTTCATGTGAACTTGTCCCAGATTTACGAGCACCTTTTGTGCCAGATCTGCTGTGAACACACCAGACTCCCCAGGGACCTGTCCACAGGGAGTTCACAGTGATCCTTTCTTATCATGGCATCCCATTCCCTGTTCACTCTGGACATGTGGGGCTGAAATTGTGCGGACACCTCTGGCATAAAGAAATGCCCTTCTCCCACCTCAAAAGAGGAATGAACCAGAAAAGCACAAAAACTTCAGCCCAGCAGAGATAAATCAGGAACTATTCCCAAACACGACACCAAGGCTCCCACTGAAAGTTAAAAAGCAAATATTTTCAGAATTCATTTTTCAGTTTCATGCCACCTCTCCACTAATTACTCATGGCCAGGATCCTGCCGGCCAAGACGTTTCAAAACGCCACCAACCAATGCTACAAGAGAAATCTTCGGGGGAATTCTCACACAACAGCCCCACAGCCACAAGGAGCAATGGAGACAGATACACTTGGAAAGAGCCACCCAGAGCACTTCATGGACACCTCTCCAAAGCAGGTCCCCAGCCCCTGGAGTGCCCTCCCTCTCCTGTCCCCCCGTCTGCAGCAGGACAGGCCCTGGCAGAGGCTGTGTTGCTCAGTCTGTAGGGCCCTTGGGGGTGTCAGAGCTGCTCAGGCAGAGGAATCAAACAGCTGCAGAGTTTCTGACCATCTCAGCACAACAACCCCAAGTCGATGTGTGGGGAGGAATGCGGAGACCTCGACGGTGCCTCTCAACACTCATCTGTTTTATAGAGTCAACTGGCCTGAACTCCTCTGCAAGCTATTAGCTCTGAATGTCCAGTCGAGGGCTGTGTTCTCTGGGTGTGCTTTAATTCCAAAGTAAACTCTTTTGCCTCGAGAAACATGCAACACAATAAACTAATTTCAGTTGAGCTTACTGTAATCTTTCTGGGCTTTTTGTTGTTTCAATCTGATCCCAGAAGTGGAAGTCTGGTTTAGGTATCGTGTTTTTGTTTTGTTTTGGGGTTGAGGGGTTTGGTTTTGGGGTTTTTTTAATTTTTTTAATTTTTTTTTTTACTCTTTCTGGGATCTGCTCTCCACAAGCCAGATTCCTGGATTTGACAAGTTCTGTTTTATTCAACTTACACTGCCACCTGCACAGCAGAGATTTAAAAGGCTGACTTCTCTGCTGGTAAAAGCAACAACAAGCTGTGTTCAGGACAGGCTGAAAGGAATTTCAGCTTCCCTTCTTCATATTAATTTACAGATGTGTCCTTCCCTATTTTCCCATGCCCTAGCCTTGTACCTGGCCAATGCTTTTCCTCCGTACAGTGCACTTAAGTGGCTCTCCTGCACATGAGCTTTGTTTAATAATCTTTTCGTTCTTTTGCACTTATCAATTTTGCCACTGCCTGCAGACAGCATGGCAGGGAGCACACAGGTACAGAGGCTGCCTCAGTGCTGAGCAGAGTCACCTCTGTGTCCTCTCTCCAGGCCAGGAAGACCCGGAGACCGCAGCCATCCCATCAGGAGCCCGGTGACGTCGTCTGATGTAATTTGCCTGATATTCAGACAAAATGAGGCCGGGCTTTGCCGATGGTGAGGTGACTCACGTTGTACAGAGAGTCCTGTGCAGGGTCAGAGGGAGGTTCAGGAGCCCAGATTCAAAATCTCTTGCGTGGCTGACCAGACCACAGCTCAAACAGGAAGGGTGGGGAGCAGAAGCGACAGAGCAGAGAAGAAGGAGGTTGACTGCAGCCCAGACCCAGCAGCACCAGCCTGGGTTTTTAGGCGATAAGCCCAATGTACACACTTCTGCTGCAAATTTTAATTTTGGAAACCCAAAGGTCAGGGGATTGGAAGTTTTGCTCAGCTCCTACTGAGGCCTGCCAAGCACTGCTGTAACAACGCTGCTTTCTGAGGATGTTGGAGGCACAGTAACACAAATGGGAAACCAATATTAACAAAACAGAAACAAGGAATCCCTTCATATAAAAATAACAGCAAATAATGCACTGTAAATGCAGAAGCTATTTGGTGAGGTGAGATCTGATGTTACAAATCAGTGGGAATCTCCAGGGTAGAACTCACAAAATTTCTTAGGAAAAACAGGGTCTTTCTGGACTTTTCATTATTTCCCAATCGTATCACTATTTAAAATAGGTCCATGAAAAAACCTCTAAAAAAATAAAGCCCAACTGTTTCTAAACATAAGCAGGTACTTCCCTTCAACCTGTGTACCCTTCCCACTCCCTCCAGGTTTCCTCCCTCCCTATTCAGATAAACCAAAGTGAATAAGTACACCAGGATACAAGAGCAGAACAAAATGACTAAGACTCTGATGTGTAATAATATGTCTGCACTGTAACTAGACATAAACCTTTTAAAAATTCAAAATAGGTGACTCAAAGCTATGGAGAATTTTCCAAACACCAGATGGAACAAAGAACCCCACATTAAGATATTTTCAGTTAAGGCAATTACATTTAAATAAAGCTGCTTATTATTGTAATTGCAGAAAAGCTCTACAATTCAGCTTGGCTTTGATAAAGAGGCTCTGCCTGAGAAGCATCCAGGGCACGCTGCCTTGATTTGACATCTGTCTTGCTCCCAGTCACTCATCTTCACTCACTGGAGAATAGAGTCAGAGAATGGTTTGGGTTGGAAGGGACCTTAAATCTCACCCAGTGCCACCCCTGCCATGGCAGGGACACCTCCCACTGTCCCAGGCTGCTCCCAGCCCCAATGTCCAGCCTGGCCTTGGGCACGGCCAGGGATCCAGGGGCAGCCCCAGCTGCTCTGGGCACCCTGTGCCAGGGCCTCAGCCCCCTCACAGGGAAGTATTTCTTTCTAATATCTAGCATTAATTTCCCCTCTTCTAGTCTGTGCCCATTACTCCTTGTCCCGTCACTGCAATTCCTAACCTAAAGTCCCTCTCCAGGTTCCTTGTAGCCCCTTCAGAATAAGAACAAGACTCTTATTTGAAACAACTGAAAATTAGATGCTGTTGCAAAAGAGCTTTGATTTTATACATAAATCAGATCTCCTTGTGAATATTTTAGTGCCCTTTGGTCTGCAGGGAAGGACTCAGTGCCAGCAGGCAGGAGGGGATAAGGACACTGTTGTGCTGCAGATACTGCATAAACCAGGAACTAAAATCATGCCTTGTTAGTCTGAGCTCAGCGTAGGACTGAGACTCAGAACCTGAGTGCCAGATGAGCAGAATGCTGCACAGCTTGTATTATATCCACATCAAATCCCTCAGTCCCTCAGTGAGGCAGCTTCACAAACCAAATTCTTCTACAGTTACCAACTTTCAGCGAAAGGATTCATAAGAAGACCCACATCCACAAAATGCAGCACAGAGAATAACTGTATTCAGTATCAGTTGATCAGATAGGCCCTAAAATACCTTTTAAAAAAAGAAGTAGTGTAATTGAATATTCAATTTACAGTTGACAAAAGATAACTCCACATCAAGGTACTCCTGGAACGCAAGAATGCCAAATATTTCACTCCAGGCCTAATCCTGATTAGGTGCCTTGGGCTAAAAGGAAATACTTTTTTATTTCTGTTACAAAACATGTATAAACAGAAGGCCTGGGTAATGCAATGTGAAAACCCCTGAGTAGGGAATCCAAGATTTACCCCATTAATCATAAATTACTAAGAAAAACAAAATACAGAATAGCTCGCTTTGTTTCCTTTGGTTTCCGAAACAAGCAGCAGCCACATACACGTAGGTAGGGATGATAAACCAGCGGCGGCGGTGTAGAAATCCCATGCAGCATGTGCGGGAAGGATTGTTCACGGGGGTGGCTCGCTTCCTAAAAGGAGGGCTCGGTTGTGCAATGACTCCTTAGCCAGGGAAGGATTCCCAGCACAGCCGTGTCCCCTCGGCAGGGCCGGAAGGTGCCCGTCAGGAGCGTGGGGAGCTCTGCGTCTGCCCCAGCCTGGAGTGGCTCCGGTAGAAAGCGGGGCCTCAGCTCCCCTCCCGGAGCTGGACGAGCATCCAGCTCGCTTCTCTGCCAGCGCAGGTTTGTCTTTAAAGACGTTTTCTAGGATTTTGTCCAGCTGCTTTAAAGAAGTCCTAAACAATGGGATTCCACCCCTGCGCTGCAGCGGCTGCTTCATAGCCCAGCACCCTTTGCTTGTAAACCCAATAACCAAAATTGTGTTTCTCCCCTACTTTTCTCCTTTATTGACTGTCCCTCTCTGTCAAGGGCACGGCATAGGATGAAAATCCTTCAGGATTCACCTTGTTGGGATGGCAGCATTTTATCCCGTGGTGACAAAGTTTCTCTTTTAAGGAAATATTTACAGGATTTTGCTCCAGGAAAGCAGACATCCCCTGAACCTTTTATGATTTCAGGAGCCCTCATCAGCTCAACGGGTCTGGAAAAGGTTGCTGCAATTGCTTTATTCAGACCTACTGTACATCTTGCCCCCTTGATTTTAGGAATGGTTGGGAGCTTTTACCTCTCTTCCCTATATACCCATATGCCACAGGGACACTGCACTCTCACCATGTACTTCTTGCTGCCTTTACTTTACAAAGCCTCCTTTGGCCATGCCATTCCCAAACTATCCTTTTTTTAAAATACTGCTCTGGATTTTGAGTTTGCACCCAAGAGGCCAGCGCACACAGCGCAGCTTCCTCAGGCACTTTATCAAGCAGTTCTCACCACAAGGCTGTATGAATCCTCAAACCCTGACTGATAAATAATGCATTCCAGCAAAATATAAATCCATTTCCTCCTATTAGCTACAATTACAGCCTAAAATAGTAATGGAGGGATCAGGTTACTAAAGCAGGCACGCTTTCATTAAGAGCATTCACCATTCATGTCGCACTTGGAGCACAAATAGGATAATTTCACATTCACCTTTCCTTTGGTCATCGTCTCCCTCCACTTATTGGCACTGAGAGGTTTTACCCGGTTTGCTCCTGCACTGTTTCCAGATCCTCGTGGGGGCTAATGACTGAATCAAGCCTTCCTTTGCCTGGGTTATTTAATCCCACCTGGGCATAATAAATGGGAAATCCCCAGCTCTCTTTACAATATCTGTAGCACTGGGATGCTTTTACGACATTATTACAACTGGAGCATTGTTGCACCTTGAGATTTTTTAGAGAGGTCTCACTACAAGGAATTTTCTCTTGATATTTGGCCTGAGTTTTACTTATTTTCCTTCCGCTGCCTACAGATTTGCTTCTGTTGGCTCAAATGAGACATTTCTGTTTCTCTCTAGTATTTATGTGTTTGAAGATAGTTATCATATACCTACTTAGTCATTTTAAACCAAATTTAACAATATTTAACTCTTCTAATCTTCTACTCATAAATCATCCCTCCCTGGTTTCCTTTGCCAATGTCAGGAATGTTTTCCTACGGTTCAAGAAGAGAAATATGCCCCTGTTACAAAACAGCTTATATCTGATTGCAGCAAGAAGAAAAAATCAATTCAGAAATTACAAGAAAAGGAAAGCCGAATATCCTCTGGCAGGTAAAATTCCCAGGAGCCCAGAGCCTCATGCCTTATGTTCCCTGCTTCAAAATCCTTAAAGAACCTCAGAACTAAGCACCGGCGTCTCAAAATACCCAGTAAGGCACCTAATCATTCATGTCACTTCTGACCCTTGCCACTCGAGATCAGGGCACTTCCTTCCTTGCACTTTGTTAAATGTGTTTTTAATCTGTTTAAATTGCATGAAAACTTGGCACAGTGTGAATGGGCGCCTGGCCCAGGGGAATTTTTAAAGGCCTTATTACAAAGGTGGCTCTTTCCCTCTGGGTCAGTGAGATGGATTGAGCCACATCTTGCCTCAACCTTGTTTAGGGTCTGAGTGAAGGAAGGGAAGAAAAGTCCCCAGATCCTTTGTTCACGTTGCTGACCATGTGCTGCCGCCTCCTGCCCTGGGATTTGCTGTAGGATCTGGCTCTGTCCTGCCCCTGGCTCAAGGCCAGTGCTGCCCCAGGACACTGGGACTGCTGCTGTCCCTTCCACCAGGGTCCACAACACAGCTGGGAGGCAGAAACGCTTCTGCATCGCTCTGCCCGATGCTGGCCCATGCAGCACACCCACACCACACGCTTGGCCCGCTGCTGCTGGGGTCCCTTCCCACCCATCATCCTCACTGCTCTCCTGGGAGAAGTGAGTTCCCAAGGTAATTATTCAGTAAAACAAACCACTTTATCCTTCCTTTTCCCCCCACCCCCTCCCTTTTTAAAGAGTTAATTCACTGGATTTCCGTCTGCCATCAGCCAAACATTGCAGTACAACTCTAAAGACAAAACAAGGTTGTTTTCTTTTTTTTTTCATAATAAATTTCCCCCACTGCTCACTTGTTTATAGGATTCAGTCATTCTCATCGAGCCAAACCTGGCACGACTAACTCTGATCCCACGTACAACAAAATCTCTGCTGTGTTTATATACCCAGGGGGACTTTTCAGAGGGGGAGAAAAGCACCTCTAGTATGTTAATTCCCAAGGACTCAACGATTAATGAACTAATCTTATTACACGTGCCGGGGGCGGAATCCTGGTAGATGAAACCTGAGCTAATGAATTAAAGCCCAAAAACTCCTTTGGCTGCATAAACGTGCTTTTAATTTCAGCTAACCTTTCAATAATAATCCTTCAGGATTTTTTTCCATGATGCTTATACTTTCTGAAGATATGTGACTCCTCTTGGATACAAGCTCCTTTGTTATTTTATTTCTTGGAAATATTTAGCAACGTCCCAATAACTTTCTTGTTAAAAGTGTATTTGCCTTTCCTGTCCTGAAGGTTGTAGCTGAGTTTTCCTCTCTCTGTGGAAGGCCCTTGGCTTTTTACTGAATTTTTACTGCTGGGAGTAAACACAGAATAGGAGAAATGTTTGCCATATGTTGATATAATGGTCACATTGTGGGAGGGGAGCAGAGAGGAAGGCTGGGCCCCTGACATCATGGTAGAAGTGCCCTTTTTTCGCAGTTAAAAGTAGGTAAATAAATTATGGTAAATAAAAACCAACTTGAACTTTCACTGAGGACTTCAAAGGAAACCTAAATACCATAAGATTACAGAGGTTGAAAAAAGCTCAGTTAACATTCCACATGTTTAGAGACATTGGTCAGAAAGACACTCACATTAGGAGCAACCTATGTTCACACAAGGACACCTAAAAAAAGTCACTTTTTCCTGTGCATACCTTAGATGTCATATTGGAGGAAACACAGAGGGAGAGATCTTCAAAAATCATTCCCATCATCTCTATTTCTGTTCAGTTTAGATCCTTAGCAATCTCCTTCGATTCACTGCCTGATTGTTTTCCTTCAGAAAGCAAACAACACTCTCTTAACTCTGCTGTATATTCCCATCATAAATCACGATGGAACTAAGAACCCATATCAAAATATATTGATTAACCTGATGCCTTGGTCTCTGTTTGAAACAGTTTGGAAATTTGCTCTGGGAGCATTAAAGAAATTTTGTTTTCTTACTACTCAACACAAGTGGACAATGAATAATAAACACCAACAACCCTCCGCCTCAACTTCATCCATCAAGCAGACTGCCAAAGGATGGGTAATTTTACCTTGATTTTACCTTCCCTTGCTATTTTACACCAGGACATCAGTTCTCATTGATGTGCCAGAAGCCAAAGCTCTGCTGCCTGTCTCGGATGGGGCAGTGGTGGGGAGCCCCTGCATCCCTGAACCCAGCAAACCCTAACACAGTGCAGCACAGCCACGCCAGGCTCAGCAGCTCCAGCAGCACTGAGGAAACCCCCGAATTTGAGATTCTCTGCCCTGCCACACACATTTCTTTTTCCAAGCATGCCACTACAAAACATCAGTTCTAACGATATTCTCTGCTGCAGTAGGTTACAAAAAATTCTTTCAGGTGGGACAGTGGCCACCCCAAGCCCTTCTCATGGGCACTGCGTGGGCAAACAGATGTTTTTGTTGGCAGCCCCAAGGTCTGAGCCCCTTGTGCCGGAAGGAGGATGGAGGGAGAAGTCAAAAGTCAGCGCAGGCTTTGGCAGGCTCGTGGCAACCGACCTTCCTCCTGAGCCATGAACACACATGGGTTTATTCCACATGCTGCCGTTGGCTATTTTGGCTATTTTTTCTCCCTAGACTCCCCCTCTGTCACCTCCATAAAATAATACATGAGTATGTGATACCTCAGAATTTGGACAGGGAGGTTGAGAGGCAGGAAAAAAAAAAAAACGTTATTTTAAATTCTGTGGAAAAACAGGTTATAGATTCTATGTTTAAGTAAAGGTTAGAACAATAAAACGTCTGGGTTTTTCCACAGTAACTCTCACCTCAGACAGCAAATGCTGAGTAACCGCTCAGCCCTCCTCGCCTGCTCCCTCCCGCGCCCCGGCCGCGGGGCTCCGGCTTCCCTCGTGTTTACTGAACGTCTGCAGCGATGGCGGGGCAAAGCCACAAGGCTGCTGTCTCTTGGAGCCCGTTCCACTTTGTCACCACGTTAGAAAAAACACAAAAAAGGGGGAGGGAGGCAGGAGCAGCCAGCCAGAGCCCGGCCATTCCACACGCCTCCAGCCGCGATGGGGCACGGCAGCGCTGCCGGCCAGGAGAGCGGTGAAGGATCCCTGTGGACACAAGAGGGGCACTGCCTATTTTTAGGCAGCTGGAGTTTCCACGAGGATTCCTAAATCTCTGGTTTCATTAGGGTGTGTGGGGCTTTTTTAAGAACAGGTCATTTAAAGCTGTGGTTGTGCTGTTCTACTTCTTTCCCTTCCACAGCGCAAGGCTCGGAATAGAAATAACAGACCGATTAAATCGACGTGCGAGCCCAGCGTAGGGCAGGGATAAGGCCTGGCCTAAGGGCTGAAAGCAGGGTGAAGAATGAGGGTGACAGTGGGGTATGGCCCGGCACAGGGACAGGGTGCCAGTGGCCGGTGAGGAGCAGCCTGTGCAGTCCCTGGCCATGGCCGGTTGGTTCAGGGATGGACTTTCCCTGCTCTGGCCAGTTTTTCCCAGGCTACAGCAAAGTCAGATTTACCCATTCGAGCCATTCACAGCCCAAACCTGACTGTTTCCCATATGCACATGCTTTGAAATAAACAACATACATCGGGCCCAAGCTCTCATGCCAAGATCTGCAACTTTCTCACTGGGATCTCCCAGTTTTCAGGCTCACACAGCACTTACAACTGTCCAGTGATTTGGCTTGTCAGCTCACTGGCATAGCCACTTGTGCACATTACCCTCCCGACCCCAAAATAACAATTTCCCCCCTTTTATTTTTCATTCCCCCCTTCCTTGATGAGGCTAAACTGTCTACTTACTGTTCCCCACACAGCAGCAGCAGCTGGGACCATCTGGCATGGGACATATGGAATTTAATTTCCCGATATTTACATAGATTGAAACAATTCTGACTCCAGACTTCAGAAGGCCCATTGCAGCAGACCTCAAGGCAAAAGCTTTCAGTTCATTTCATTTTCCTCTTCTTCTTTTGGCAAATGAGCTGGGAATACCAGTTTAAAGTCTGCATGGGCCTTAGGATGTTGAAAGATACTCAAGTCCTTGATCTATAAGGCTTACAGGGTAAATGCTGCTTTTTTGCTTCTGGGGAATCCAAAAGGACTTTTAAGAGCCCTAGCCACTTTAAAAATATCTTTTTTCAATGACCTTGAGTAGATTTGAAACAGTCCATTTGAGAGTTTTGCACATGTGGCTACAGATAAAAGTTTCTTTGGGAAAAATAAAATAACTGAAGGGAAATATTCAGTCATATAAAGGAGAAGGAAAAGGGACATGTCTAGTGCTGAGTGCAGGGCAAGCACTGCTGCTCTGCTGCTGTTGAGCAGAGAGTTAAACAAGGACTTTCTCCTGAGCAAGACAGATGCTGTATGAAAATGGCAAAGCAAAAATGTGGCTGAAGCCCCACACTCCTCCAAAACAGTTGGTTGTCTTTACATTGTCTGTCAGTTGCCATCCATGACATTTCCAATAATTGCAGAAACAGAGACTTTAGAGGTGGCGGAGTCCATTATCAACAAAGAATTGCCAGGGATGGCAGCACACCAGTCCAGCTTTGCAAAATCCCTCTAAAATCCCTCTTGTAACAACACTTGAAGAGAACGGTTTAAAAATCCCACCTTATTTTAAGGACGTCCACAACAGATTCAACAACTAGAAAATCTGAGGGGACAGCTCATCTTGATGGCTACAAGTGATCGAATTCTTCAGATGGTGGTGGAGCAAATACAAATACCAGCAGTATCAGTCATGGAGCTCCTCCAACGTGCAGCATCTGAGGACCTCACACACTGACTTGCAATCTGCCAGTAAAATCCCAGTGGCCGAGCTAGGAAGATGCTATGGTTTCCTGGGAGAGTTCATCCAACAGAAAATATGCCTTGCTGTATATGCATTTTTTAAGACCAAGGTAATTTTTTTGAGCGCGTCAGAAAGAGGCCAAAATAGGACTTGGATCTTCAGATTTAGATTCTGAATGTGGATTCCTATGCACAAAACCTTTCTGCCAACCCTAAAGGCACCTCACTCTGTTCCTTTGAACTCCCCAAGCTCCTCTTGGTTTTGTTTCTTTGCTTGCTCAGCTGTGCCACAGAAAATGCTTTAACAACCTTGGAGTTATGGCTGGAACTGAGGTCTCCTATCATTGGTAAAGACATTTTTACAAGGCCTCAGGTTTGGGTTTTTTCCCCTCCTCCTTATCCAATGACTCCTGCATTCTGATTTAGAGATCAGTAAAACTCACTGCCATACTGGAAAACTCACCCAGTGCAGAGGGACCAGCTCTCTGGTTAGAGATATTTCTAGAAAGAAGGAGATTCAGGTGTGAATTCTCCCAGGCAGAAGAGAAAGCTGAATGTGGGTCTCCAGCATCCTGGGTGAGCACTCAGACACAAGGGTGGTATGGAAGGAAGGGTCAGTTTGGGGCCTCTGACCCACCATGAGAATCAGGTCTTTTATTTTTTCTAAAAATACCAATCTCTGATAACTGTTCAAGCACAGCCATCACCAGGGAGGGTTTGCAAAACACAAGGCAGGTTTCCACTTGTGCTGAATTAGAGCAACTGAGACGGGAAAGAAGTTTAAAATCCCCACTCCTAATTGCTTATTTAACTTGCTTGTTAAATTTGATTTTGTACTTGTGTGCCAATGGATCTCCTTGTTATGGACTTCTAAAAAAAATCTAGTAATATATAGTGTTTTAATACTGTGTTTGTTCAACTTTTGTTGCTCTGTTTAGAAGACCTTATTATGCTTTTATTGCCATTAAAGAACTGTACACTCCTTATGATTATTTTACAGGGCTCAAGACAGTTGATCTGGATGCTGTCTTATTAACTGTACCAGGTGGTAGAAATACCATTTAATCCTCTTTAATATCAGTAGTTCAGACTACATGGCAAGGCTGACCTCAGCATCTCTCATGCCCCAGGAGGAACTACATTATATCACTGTATAAGGGGTCAGAGATGAGAGTGCTTTTGGCAAGGGACTTTCACTTTGTAGATGAAACATCCTGATTAAAAATGATGCTTCCTGCATAACACTGCTGTTCTCAGCTCACAGTTTCCAAAGCCACAAAGGCCACTTTCTAAAGATGGGTAAAATGATCCCTCCATGGTTTATGTAATATATTTTCTGTGTAGTTTTAGGGTTTTCAGGATGAAAGTTACTGGAGCACAGTCAGCCTTTAGGACAGGTCATTTAGCACCCAAAACTAGTTGACACTGAGAAGGAATAAAAAAACTGGAGATACCCCATGGTTGCTCTAAAGTGGGTGCATGGGATTTACACTCTCTATTACCTTAGCTCCCAAACACCATTTATAGCATTAATGCATTTGTCCTCACAAATCCCTCGGAGGCAAGAATTTTAGAAGGCAAACAAGCAACCCAAGAAGTCAGAGCAAACCAGCTGAGAAGGTGACTGAGAAATGCCTGAGTGCCTTCCCTCTCCCACCTCGTTTGGGAGATACATCAAAGAGCAGAGGTCGGTCTCAAAACCAGGTCCTTTCAGAGTGCCTTATTTTTAGGACTCAAAAGCTGAATCCACTTCCTTCTGACCCTCAAACATCCCCTTAAGCAGCCTGAAACTCCCAGCCAAAGACCTCGAAGGCCGTTGTGGCAGAGCAGGGAAGGAAATGCCCGTCTCCCGTACCGGAGGCCCCTCACCACTTCCTCCCACAGCATCCCGCGGGATGCCACACCAGCCCCGCCACTCTCCCCCGATGGCGTCACACCGGTGGGAACCCCACAACACGGGCAGGCAGAACCAGCCCCGAGGTATCCCCAAACATTCCTGTTTGTCCAAGAACAAGAAATTTGAGGCCAGTTTTCTGCAAGCCTTGAGCCCCTGAGTAGACGTGAAATGTAGACTCTATTTTCACAAGTGTTCAGCACGCAATCTGTGGAGCTCTTCTGAAAATCTGGACCTTATTTAGACGAGTAAAGGAGAGCCAAGCTCTTTTTAAAAAAGAGGGTTTAATAGAAATGTCTGCCGCCTCCTATTCTTAGGCCCCTAAGTAAGTGGTGCTGGCTGTGGTGGGAGCTGCTGGTGCATGACTGGTGACTGGCTTTGTCATCCCAGGAGTTCTCCTGGGTTGCTAAAACGTTCATGAAAAAAAAAACAAAACAAAAAAACAACAAAAATGTGCACGAATGGAGCAGACAGGGGGAAAAAATCAGCTTCACGCTACAGCAAATGCTCAGGGAAAATGTTTGCTCAGGTCTAATGTGAACTGGTTAAAAGTCAAACCCAAGTACTGCTCTCCTGGCAGCTGAACACGTATTACAAAATCCCATTGCCTCAGTTCACTTCAGAATTGTCTCAGCTACTCATTCCTGTATCAGTGGGAAATTTGGAAGTGACTTTGGATTTGCAGTTTCCTTTTGATAAATGTATTAAAAATATCAATATAACAGCTTTTTATATCATAATAAAAATACATGGAGTATTAAATCCTGCCTAACTCTTGCTGACTTGGAAGCAAGTTTGCATGCTTTCCTCACATCCAGATTCGATTACACTAACTCTTAATGCACAGCTTTGCCAGAAATGTTTTTATTAGAAGAAATTGCACTTGGTCCAGAATGTGGCAGCAGGAATGATCTCTGGCATGCATGGTAACAGGCTTTTTTCACCAATCTGAGATCTCTACATGGGTTTCTAATTTCACTCGGAATTGAGTTGAAAAATTGACTTTTGGATCAGCAAGCGATTGGACATGATTATAGGTAATGCTGGACTTTGGAAGTCTTGGACAAAAAACTTTTGGCCAATAGGCTTTTTGCATTATATTCCTCAGCTCTCTGCCAAAGTGTACTCGCATTCACTCTGGACTTGCCTCCTCTAGTTACTAGTGTGTATTTTAGTCCTTAAAACATCTTTTTTAAACCCTTTCTTTCCCAAAATAATTTAGTTGAATCTGGAATTGTGCTATCTATCCCTAACAGCTTTTAGAAATATTGATAACTTCATGAAGGGCTTTGAACTAGCAGCTGTGAAAGATATTGCAGAGATGAAAATAGACTGAATGATTCACTGTCTTGCTTTTTTTTTTTTTTTTTTTTTTTTTTTATTGGCCCACTTTTTACTTAATTTAGTCAACGAGATATCTTTTCATAGAGGTTTTTGTCCAAACACCTTTGGCAACATCCACAGACAATATAAAGTGACCCAGTGATGGTTTTGAACATTGAATGATGATTATTGCATTCATCTTTCCACCAGAGGTATCATTTTAAATAAAAAGTACTAGAATCATTCCCATTGCATTGCTGGAAGTGAGTGAAAGCCAAGGGAATGTATCTCCATGCATGTGGTACAGTGATTCTTCAAATCTCCCTTGGACAGCAGTCTCCTACCACTAAAATGAGGCAGTTGCAATGCAAGACTGGAATTCACACAGACAGGACTGAGATCCATCTAAATCTGACTAAATTCTGCACGGTTGGAGACTCTGAGGAGGCTGCAAGACCTGTAAGCCACGGCAAGAATCGCGTTGGGAGTTAAGATTAAAATGAAGGACAGATTGAGGTTTATGAAACCAGACAAGGAAGCCTAGGTCTCAATCTTGCTGGATTCCTGAGGTGGGCAGAAGACACTTTAATTACATGATCAATACAGCTTCAAAGTGAGCACGGAAGCCACAATGACTCTGAGGGCACAAACATTATTTGAAGGGTAAAGCAAAATCCCGTTGAAGGAAAATGAGAGATCTCTGCCTTACAGAAACCAATCAATGCCTCCTCAGTCTCCTACGTGTTAAGTTTAGAAACATCTGAAGACATCTGAAATGGAAGTGCAAAGACAATTCTGCCAAAGCTCAGCAGTTTCCCAGATCCCTGAGAGACTGTGCAGTGGAACAGTCGATCAACAGCAACGAATTCATCTTCCCGAGAAAAAGCAGGTGCCTGAAACACAGCATTGCTTGTTGAAAAATCATGGGACTCCTCTCATGCAGAGCAAGGCCTGAGAGTAGCTTGTCCCCTTCTGCACAGGCTGTTGCTTCCTTGGACAAATTAATGAAGATTTCCTTTTTCACTGAGAAAACTCTAGAGCCAGTATCCCAAGGGAGAAATTAGACTAAGATGCTGCAGCAGAAAATTCATAACCTATCCTGTCTCCACCAATTAAGCTGATATTCCATAATTACAACATCTACAGCAGAGAGGATAAAGAAAATCAGCGATTCCTGTTGATATTTGTTTTCAGAGAAAATCATGATTTTTTGAAGCAAACACTGTAATGATACGTTTCAGATACACCATTGTTTTAAAAGAAGATCAAGATGGAGTTCATTAATCTATTCCAGAATGCCCTCTAACATGATTAAGGTACCCACCTAGATTTGACTCAAGGCCCAGATAAAGAAGACTCTGAATTTGAGTCATCTCAATCCAAGCCACTGGACAGTGATGGTTTTGGATGGATGTAATTGGATCCTTCCATCTCCCCCAACCTGAAAAATGTTGAAAGATTTAAATCTGAGAAAAAATGAAAACAAACATCAGAAAGTCAGAAAATGTTTTCTGTTGAATTGAGTTCTCATTTTTGGGCCAACTGTAACAAAAACATTGTAGAAGTAAATGAGCAAAGCCCAGACTTTTCAGGCTGGAACACATCACTGGTCCATCAAATCCAGGCCGTCAGAGTCCAGTCCCTCCTACAACACCTGCACCATCTCCTCACCAGTAGAAATGGATCCTTCTCCAAACAACCACCACTGGGATTTTCAGCAGCTAAGTGATGCCATCACAGCACAATGCAGAGCAGAGGTGTCAGAAGGAATGACTGCCAAGGAAATACAAGCTCAAGAATGAGAGAAATTTAGTTGATAAGTTTAAAAAAAATAAAAGACAAGCTGGTAAAGAAGAGCTTTTTCCAATATACAAAACCTCTGTCTTTGCATTCCCACTTCCAATCTTTTTTGGGTTCTGCCTCCTTTAGAAATAAAGTCTTTGTGGCAGGGGCAGCATCAGACCATACACCTGGAGCAAACAGCTCCATCCAACCCCACTCTCCGAGTCAGTCCCAAAAAGTCCTTACATCCCCAAAAAGAAATTCACTCATCCTTGGCCATGTCCCATCAGGTTTTGCTGAGGTTTTGAACAGAGACAGTGGAATTCCACTAAAATTCAATAGGATCTAGGTGCCAGCTTCTTAAGGCTCCTCAGGATATCCCTTTAGTATAAAAATATCCATGTACTTTTCCCTTCGCAATTAATTTCTCTTACCCAAAACGAGACCAGAGTTAAATTTTATGGACTACAGGTTTAAGGGCAAACACATCAACAGAATTATAAAACATGTCCCTCCCAAGGTGTCTCTAATTCCCTGCGATTACAGAATGAGGACACTGCAGATTTTTATTGCTGATGCACTCCAAGAGCAAGAAATTTTCTCCGTACTTATTGAGAATTATAAAGATGCAAGAGTGATTATTAACGTGCACCTCATGCATTTGCAATTATGCAAATACACATGCAAATGGAATACAACCTTTGGGCTCCTGTCATGTTGCCAATGCTTCCCTCTGTGGCACAAATTTTGGATACACTCCTTGCTTTAATATCAGGTCTTACCCACAGACTATGTAGGATTCTGAGCATCTCCAAGCCAGCCCTTAATGGCACAGGGCTCCCTGTGACTTCACCAGGTGCTCAAGGCTCTTCATACCATCCCCAAGTCTCAAACCTCATCTTGGGTAGGTTAGGAGGACACAGAAGGCCCCAGTCACAGGGGGATCCGTGAGGTAAATCACTGCTACGTGAAGAAAAGCAGCGAGCAGTGCCCCAGTTTGCTGACTCTGACATCATTCAGATTAGTTAATGCTGTGGCTCCCAGTGAAGCTGGAGCGTATGCCCACCTTTCTGCTTAATTAAAGCACAAAATGTAATTGGTAATTTATTTGGGGGTTCTCCTGGGATACTGAAGAGCAGAGCTGCTAAGGAAGCCAAGGCTTTGCCGTGCCGAGGTGAAGCTCATCAGAATGCACCTCACAGCAAGCCGCCCTGGGTGTGCAGGAACAGCTCTCCTGCTTCCCCCCAGCCCAAGAACTGCTGAAGCAGGATTAACCTGCCTCCTAAAGGAATGAATGTGTTGGGATTATCCCTCTCCAGCCACATGCACATTGGAAGTCTTGATAAATGAACATGTTGTAAACTTCCTACAAGAACTGCTGACTGTACAGCAAAGTTATTGTACTTCCATCACCCCGGGGTGGAGGAGCTGCTGTTGGGACAGACCATGATCCTCTACATCCAAAAGCCAGGAGGGGCTGGAAGGATGTCCCAGGTAGGTTTCTGCGAGGGTGGGGGGCTGATTAAGTGACTTGGGCTGAGCCTGAAGTGGCACAATATCCTCTCTTTCATTCTTCAACCGAAAGCTCAGGTGGACTCGACACACAAATCTCGAGCCACTCTTTATTCCAAAAGTTGTGAGAGCACAAGTAAGCAGGAGCAAAAGGCTTCTTGTTACACTGAAGCAAGAATTCTGACTTTTAGTCACTGCTCTGGCTCAGTGATGTTACTCCTAAACAGGGGCAGATGGAGGTTGGTCCTTTGACTCAAGGAACAAGTAAAAACAAAGTGAGGGACAAGGAGTGAGCAGGCACATGACATCCTGGGATGTTTCCCTGCAATGCAGTCAGTGCTGTGCCTTCCCTCTCTTCAAGAGGTGTTGAAATCCAACCTGATTTGATTCCCATCAAGAAGTGCTAAATAGAACTCCCAGATCACAAATGTGCACAGAGAAAAGCACTGCCTGCGAGTACTTGCAAGGTGACAACTGCTAAGGCAGCCTCTGTACAAGTCTCCTACACATCCAATGCCTAAGGATCATCCCCCAGAAGGGAAATTTTCTTAAGGGACAAAGCAAATCAATAATCAAAACAGGGGTTAAATACAAAAAGGCCTAAAGAAATTAACTGAGAAAACATTTGGCAGGATATCTTAAAACTTTCTTTGGTGGCTCTGGGACTGCAAGTGTGGGTGGAGGTGGAGGAAAAGCCCTAAAGAAATCCTTTCCCAGCCAGTTATCTGCAAGGCAATATAACTACACAAAGTTTTCTATTGTGCTCAGGACAGCAAGGGACTTCAAGTCCTAAGCCAGGGCCAGGAAGGATTGTGCAAGAGTCCTCTGGATTGTGCTCACTTTGTCCCTCTCATCACAGCACTGGTGGACCAGTCCCTTATTTCTTTGGGGTCATAAATATGCTCAGGGTTTCTTTTTAAAGTGACCTGGATCTAGGAAGAGCTCCACTCTCATAATATCCCCACAGTTATGCCTGGTTCCTCATTCCTGCATATCTGGAAATCTTCCCTTACTTCTTTAAAGTCTGTAATGCCATTGCTTTCCCTCACACTGCTGGGGTGACTAAGAAGGCTTCCACACTCCCCCCATCCCATCAGCTCAGGTAAAAAAAGACCAATAAAGTCAGTGACAAACTGAAGATGACAATCCACATCCTTTTCATAACTTTCCCAATCATTCACCTTTTAATGCTATTAACAGTGAGGGCTGTTGAACCACAGCTCCTTTCTCTTGCCTTCCCCTGGGACTGCTGTGGTGCCTGGGGCTCGTCCAACAGTGCCACCACCAGTGACTGCCCCATCATCCATCAGCAATGCTCAAACACATGGGCCAAGGAGCAAAAAATGCAGAAAAGTAAGCCAGGAGCCAAGAAACCCTTCTCACACAAAGACCAGACACGCTGCTGCCGACTGCACTTGGGATGGTGTCTTCCTCAGCTATGCAAAACAGCTGAAAGGAGAACACCATGCACCGGCCAAAATTCTTCATGTAGCAGGATGTCATCAGTAAGGCCAGAGACATCAGAAATGTGCCAGATGACACCAGAATTTGACCTCTGAAGCACTGGCACGCACCCGCCAAGACAGTCAACGTAGTTCAGGGTGTGCTGAGAAAGTTGTCATAGGTTGAAATTCAGAAGAAACTGGCTCTGTCTGCTGATATCCTTTGTTGAGTCTACACGTCACAAAATCAGCAGTGGCACCATTCAAAGCATGAGCAGAATAATCCATCATCAGCATATGCTCGAGTCAAGGAGATGATTTTGCCCCCACAAACCCAGGTGCAGCAGTGGCACAGGTTTGCCTAAAACTGTCAGAAATATATTGCCTGCTATCAATCAGGGAATTCCAGGTAGAAAAATACCTTACTCTTACACCGAGCTTCTAAGAACCTCTCTCTACTAAAACTCCTGTTTTGCCTGTGTCCCTTAAAAATATACCAAGATCAGAAGGAAGAAACCAGGACACGAACCAAGATTTTTGAAGCTATTACAGGTCTAATTTCAAGAACTTGCTACTCATTGTTTGCATTTCAAAAGATGTCAGAAACAACCAGAATCTTTTTCTTTTATTTTTTTTTTGGTCCTGTGCAATCAATGCCATTAGTCAACCATTTTTCTTGTCCCAGCAATTGGTATAGAGTGCTGAAACCATGAAAATACACAGATGTTTTCAGAACCTAGGGTTGGGAAATGCCAAATTTCTTTTCATCAAAGCAGTTGAATTTTTATAATTTCCCCCTTAAAAAAAAGAAATTATCAGAATTTTAAACTGAAACCCACCATCTTCCTTCCCTTTCAGAAGTGTTTGATCTGGTCCAAATGGGCCACCTCAGCTCCTACCACCTCCTGTTGAGACATGACCTCACGTTCATAAAGAGCCTCAAACATGCAATGCCACATGGACTTTGCTGAGAAAAAAAATAAAACTTCAGGAACCAGAACAATGCCAACTTCAGCCTTGCAGCTCTTTCACGTTCCCTTTCAAAAAGGAAAAGTAACAAGCCTGGGAAGCTGCATTACCGCAGGCACAGGTCCCTCAATATGCATGTGAACTCAAGTAACCTCCTATTCATCCAGGCCTTAAAATAGGAAGGCACAGTTCTGGACAAGCATATTGATCTGGATTCCTGCAACTATCCCTTTGAAACACAAATAAACTATTGTTAAAAAACCCCAACAGATCTCAGTGTGTGCTCTGGTTCCTTTGCAATGTGTACTATCTGACTACAATCCATCTTGGCAGTGCAGCAGCTACGCAGACGTTCTTCTGAGCCAGCTCTAATGTAAAGGGATGCCAAGTATGTCTTCCTTTTGTATTTACAGTAATAGTCTCAGCTTTCCCCACCGCTGGGAGTGCTGTTGGGGATCAGCTGGCAAAAGTATACTGATCTAAAAGGACCACTGTAATTCCACTGGAAGCTGAGCTGTTTTGCAGGGGTTGTCGGCAAAGACCTTCTCCCACATTAATCTGCAACAAGGAACGTCGTGGTGCTGTCACTGGCATGGAGCTGACAGCAAATCCTGTTCCTGCTTCGTCCCAAGCTGGACTATCTGTTGACAGACCCCTGGCCTCAGTCTTACACTGGTCTATATTTGGAGTGAGGCTCTCTGGCATGTCTGAGCTGTGCCGTCTGCTCTGCAAATGCAAAAACAAGGGTGATCTATCACAGGAGTGGGTGCTTCAGAGAGGCAGGTACACAAATGTTGGAATCAAACAGGGCTAGAAAGCAGCTGGGGTATTCTGGCCTCCAGGAACCATCAAGGAGCGGGGAGGGGTATGGGATGTGTGCCCCATCATTGAGCAACCTGCAGACAGCCCTGACACCTCAAAGTGACAGCAGCACTGAGACAGACAGACAGGCCACTGACCTGTAGGAGGACTTACAGTATCTGGGTATTGTAGAAAGGTTTGCTGCTGACCACCGAATCCCAGGATGGGTCAGTGTGGAAGGGATCATCGAGGGTCATCAGGTCCCAACACCCCGCCCAGGCAGGGTCATCCCAGAGCCCAAGGTACAGGATTGGGTCCAGGCTGCTCTGGAGTATCTCCAGTCAGGGACACTCCACACCCTGTCTGGGCAGCCTGTTCAGGGCTCGGTCACTGCATGGGGAAGAAGTTTTTCCTCATATTCAGGTGCAACCTCCTGAGTGTAATTTCCTGCCTGTTCCTCTTGTCCTGCTGCTGGGGCCCGCGGAGCAGAGCCTGGTCCCTGCTCTAAGCCCTTCCTGCAGACACTTGCAGACATTGATGAAGTCCCCTCTCAGTCATCTCTTCTTGATCCTCTCCTTTAAGACCTTAACTACACTAAAAACAAGAGCTGGAGACCAGTTTTTCTTGAACTATGGATGAGCCCAGAGATGTCAGCACTGCCCTAAGCAAAGCACCTCAGGGGCTGCAGGTGACAGACTGGGCTTGCCTGCAGGAGAATGAGCTACTGGTGGGGGCTCAGACTTGGGAGATTGAGGAACAGGATTAGGATTATCATTTTTCATACAACATAGATGAGCAAATCTGCTCCAGATTTTTGGGGACTTGCTGTGGCTGTCTTGCACATCTCTGTCACATCTGCCCAGCTGAGTATTGCATTCTCAATAAAACAGATGGAAGATTCTTCTGCACAGGAGCCTGAAGGAGGGAGAATTTATTTTATCTTTCCAGGATCTGTTCCTGGGTGTCAAAGCCCTGCCCAAGGCACTGTTGAGCACAAAGCACTCCACTCAAGTGTGTGGAAAGGAATTGCAAGGAGTAATTTCCCACTGCTAACAGCAAACCCAGGTTAGAGGAGTTTGGAGTACAGGAAGTCTGAAATCATCATGGAATCACAGAATGATCTGGGTTGGAAGGGACCTTAAAGACCATCTCATTCCACCCCCCTGCCATGGGCAGGGACACCTCCCACTGTCCCAGGCTGCTCCAAGCCCCAATGTCCAGCCTGGCCTTTGACACTTCCAGGGATCCAGGGGCAGCCACAGCTTCTCTGGAAAATCTGTGCCAGGGCCTCAGACCCCTCACAGGGAAGAATTTCTTCCTAATATCCAATCCAAGCCTGCCTTCTGTCAATTTGAAGTCATTCCTCCTTGTCCCATCACTCTGTGTCCTTGTAAAACATCCCTTTCACGCTCTCCTGTAGCCCTTTTAAGTGCTGAAAAGTGCTCCAAGGTATAAGAAACCAGCCCGTAACCTCTCCCTTAAATCAGGGCACAACCTCTATAAGACTGCCTCATCTTCTTGATGCTGTGGAATAATGAAAAGCTTTTGCCACAAAGCTAAAACTCCCACCAGTATTTCAGAAGGACTTTGTTTGGTTTTTTAAGGTGATAATTCATGTAAATAAACCACCCCTCACGACCATTTAACATTTAACTTATTATACCATTATCCTAATTTATATTTTGTTAAGCCTTAGGGGATTTAGCTGAGAGCACAGATCCATTGCAGCAAGTGCTATAAAGACACAGTAGAAAGCAGTCCTTGCTTCAATGAATTTACAGTCTGAAGAGACAAAAGGCAGGAGAAAAGCAAAATTATTCTCCAGGCCCCACCAAAACAGCCAATAAACTAACCCCCACTTCCTGCTGCCTTGTGCTCCAGAACGTCAGCTTTCATTAAAAAAAGCAACAACAACAAAAGCTACTTCTGGCTCCCGTGGTTGTAAAAAGACTCAATAAGACACATTAAATCAGTGCAATCTCATTCACCCAACTATGCAGAGGACTTCAGAGGGAGACACAGCCATTCATCTCTGACAGGGAGCAAATAATTACACATTTCTGCATCTCCAGAATTCTCCACTGCATTCCAGCAACTCTTAGTCCGCATCTCCCTGTCCTACTTCATCCAACCTGAAGTGGTGACTTACTCTCCAGTTTTCCCACCCCAAATCCAGAGGAATATGCATATTTCCATCACTACTGCAGGCAGTCAGTGACTAAAAGCTCTGTCTGTCACAGCTGGTGTTCTCAGTTCTGCAGTAGAAGCACAGCACAGTTGGAAGAGGAGTCTGAAGTGAGCTGGAACCAAGACCCAGGGTAATAGGCTAGTGGTAGTGTGCAGAGAAGGAAAAAAACCCCAAGAAAATCCTCCACCTTCCACAGCAGTATATCCTCCTGAAAGCACATGTCTATGAAACATGAAATCCTGGGGGAAAAGGGAATTGCATGGAAATGAAACAAAGCAACTGTTACCATGCCCAGAGAATCCCAGAGTGGTTTGGGCTGGATGGAACCTCAAAGACCATCTGGTTCCAACCCCTGCCATGGGCAGGGATGCCTTCCACTCCACCAGGTTGCTCTGGGCAACCTATGCCAGGGTCTCACCACTCTTATTTCTTCATAATATCCCATCTAACCCTGCCCTCCTTCAGCTGAAGGCCATTCCCCCTTGTCCTGTCACTCCATAGGTTTGTGCCACCAAACATGGGAAGAACCTTTCAGCATCCCCCTGTGTCTCTTCAAAGTCAGCACTTGTGCCAAAACTTGATTTTCCTTAGTGAAACCAGTAGCATCCCTCTACCTCACCCTCCTTTCCCAACAGCACATGTTGTGCATTAACAAACTGTCCTACCCATGTAAATCCTGAGAGCACAGACAGGTCTGCAAACAAAACCAAACCCCAGCTCCATCTTCTGCTCTTGAAAGGACGTGGTCAGTCAAGGTGGTGTTGGGAACACTGCACATTTGGGAGCAGACCGGTGCTTCCCCCACCTGCTGGCATGCTCCAGGCAGATCCAGCTCAGAGAACTTCACCTCCCCTGCCAGCAGGAAATAAATCTTGTGGTTTTAGAGTTGGAGAGTGAATCCATATTCAGTTAGGAATTTATGGTGACTTTATGGATCCCACAAATGCTTCACTACCACCATTTTCTGGAAACTGTACAGTTCCTGCAGTTCATTCACTGTGTTCAATTACCTTTTTTTTCAGGGAAGCACTTCTAATTGCTTTTTTACAGATATGGGTTTCTGTAAAGAATAGAATATGCTCATATTGTATAAAATGTTACCATTGCCTTTTCAACTATATATGGATTTTATAGCCAGCTTTAATTTCCCCAGAGTATCCGTCCCAAAGGGTCAAATCTGTCCCTCCTGTGACTCAACGGACACACACCAAAGTGTATCTGACACAATAATCATGTTGCTACAATTCAAGCAAAATTTTCCCATAGAATTCCTACCATCTCACAAGGGTCCTTTCCTCTCAGCTGCGATGAAATGTAGCACTAAGCACAAATACCTGTGCAGTCTGCTCTGATTTACAGCCATCCAAGCACTGTAACCAGCCCCTGCGTCCCCATGGCTGTTTGTTTGTTGTTGGGTGGGTATTTTTCGGCTTTAATATTGCATCAGATTGTTTCACTCTTTCCCTGGGAAGCATTTGTACACGTTTCTGCACCACAAACACTGCAAAGCCAGTATCAATTTTCTTCCTCTCTATTAGCCCCTCCGGTGCCTTTACATTAACCCAGAATGAATCACTGCCCTCCCAGTTATTTCTTGCTACATCCAGCATTTGAGAAATGGTGCAACTCACATTTTGGAGCAGGCCTGGTTTCTGCAGATGGGTGTGATGGCTCAGGCTTCCCCTGAGCACTCAGCCCCACCACACAGCCCCTGGCAGCTCCTTCTCCTCTTATCCCAGCTCTGCTCCATTGTGCTGCCAAAAATTCTCCTCTGCAGCCAGTGCCATGCACACAAGGAATGGTGAGGTGACCCCAGTGCTCCCAGCAGCATGATGTGTTTCCAACAAGCAGGGGCAGCTCAGGATGTCAGCTTTCAGTGACAGCTTGGTGTCCTTTTCCTACCCAAATTGCTCATCTTTTTCATCAGCCGGCTCAGTCTCCCTGTACTAAGAGAGACAGGGCCCTGTGATGGGGACAAAACCAGACAAAAGGCACAGCACACACAAGCTGAGCCAAAGTTTAACAAGCTGTCCATCCATGGCAGACATTGGCCAAGCTAATAACAAAAAATGGAGCCCTTAAATGCCTGTATTAGACCACTGAAATGTGAGTTTGGTTTAGAATGTAGCACACTCAATGCTCAATGCCTCCTTCCCAGTGGTGGAAGAAATATGGGAATGCAAAGGAGGTATCAGTGACCTGAGGATTCAAGCTCTGCTTGGTTCCCTCCTGCCTGGCCAGCAGAAAAGAAAAACCCAGCAGTGTCTGTTCTTCTCACCAGGGACCCAGAGCAGAAAAAAACCCTTGACAGTAAAGACTGAATATTTGTTGTCTTCCTCTGCACCACCACCAGGTAACTGCAGAAAGACCCATGTCATACTTGTTAAATTCAGCATCTCCTCTTGGCCCTGGAAATGTCGCCCTCAACCCCCAACAAATACTGTCCCAGGTGACTTTTTCCCTCACTATGGGAATAGTAGCAGCAACACAGGGAGACACCAAACAACCCACAAAGCTGGAGGGTGTCTAATAGGTGTGTGCTTACCCTCGCATACCAGAAATCAACTGAAAGGAAATTCAGTCACTATTTCAGGAGCAATGAAAACAGCAAAAAGGAACAAATTCATTTAAACAAAATAACAGGGCCTAGGAGGGAAAATACAATTTTTTCCATCTTCCTGGGCAGAAGTCTCCTTATTTCATCGGCCTTACTCACTCCACTCTCAGAAATGTTGTTATCCCCACTTAACTCGTGAGAAACTGGGGCGTAATAGAAGTGAGTTGTTTTTGAAAGGCCATGCAAGGTTCATAAGGCAGAGAAAGAATAAAATATTTATGGCGTTAAACGCCCAGGCCTTTTTCCCTTCAGGCACCGGCGGGCTGAGCTATTGACTTCTACAGCAAATCAGCCCCGACAACTCCAGTAAATCTGTCTCACGACAAGAGTATTAGGATCAGCCCACTACAAAACATGGCATAAATCTGTCCCCTACAATCTGAAGAGAAGGTGTGGATTTGGGTATTAAAACCATTGAAATCTCCCATTAGAGACTCCCAAACCTCATGAAACACATCTGTTCCTCTCAGGGCCTGACTTTCAGATCACTGAGGTCCACACAAAACTTAATTTGAGTTAATACATTTGGAAAATGCAAGACTGAGATTCAAGAAACAGTTTTGGTCCCCAGTTTTGGCATGGATCTTGTGTTTCTTTTGGCCCAGAGAGCCCCCTCGCCTGCCAGGTTGGAATAGCTGCTGTCTTGTCTCCTTAGCTCCTAAGTTCTTCGTGGAGAGGGTCATCCCTACAGGAATACACAGGCACCAGAGCTCAAGCCCCAAACGGGAGGATCTGGGAGTCAGGTCACTTAAAATACAGCTTGAAATGACATCAGACATATTCTGATATCCCACAGAATTCCAATGTTAGCTAAGGTTTGGATCAGAGTTTTTTTTTTTTTTTTTTGGTGAAAATTCTGGCTGGAGTCTCACGGAAAATGCCTGAGGGCTCCCCACGATGAGGAGTCAGCATGAAGTGAAAAAACATCATCACCGAGCCCACACTGCTGCCACAGCCCCTCCAAAGGCACCGTGCTGGTGCCTCCCTGAGCCCTCTCACCTGCACAACACACCCACAGCCACGGGCAGCAGCTTCCCAGGGGCTCCGAGGAAACAGCCCAGCACATTTCAGATAAACGTGTTGCTTGGGATGTAAACTGCACTGAAGAGCCCGTGTGAGCCCTCCCCTGGAAACACCCTGCTCATGTTTGTCAACCCAACACAAATCCATTTGAATGGATTTCTTGTGGCCTTTTATTTATGAGGGGAAACTCTCCCCCAGTCTCTGGGCTTTCCCTTCTAATCTTGACTGCCTATTATTAGCAGCCCCATTTATAGAATACCCCTTTGCCTTATATATCCCAAGTACCCCAGTTTTCCACTCCACATGGGCACGTGGCAGGGGAAGACACAGAGCACTCAATTAGTGGCATTTCAATGTGCCTTTTGCAGCACACTCCTACACTTGGGATGATCTAATTACACAGGGCAGAAACCTCACACAAACATATATTTTCCTTAGACCCTGGTGCCACCAGCTACGTTTACTCCTCATTGAAACAGAGTCCCCCTCTTTTATTTTTATTTCCTCCTCTCTTTTTTTTTTTTCCACATCGTTAAAAATTTATTATTTAGACTGATGATGACATCATCTGGAAAGGGACCCAGGCTGTGGTCATCAGGGCCTTTTTCTGCATTACAGAGAAGCAGTTTCTCCTCTCTCCCTTGCAGATCATTAATTTTTAAAATAGAGCTTTACTTTAAATATATACAGCTCATTTTGCTTTCAGCTGATGAGTCAGAGGAGCTGTCTTTCAACCAGGTCAGGTGCCCCCTGTGCCATGCTTCCTGCCCAAACCAGCACACACAGACCCCAGTGAAGTTCTGGCTTCAGGGCCTTGCAAGGAACAGGACGGAGTTTCTGTGTGAATAAACAAATAATTGTATTTACAGATGCCCAGCTTTGCTCTGCCATTCATCCTGAAATGGCTTGGAGAATGCAGGCCTGGCCCTGCAGGTGCTCCTCAGGGATGGGATCTCATCAGCTTTGCCTGCAGATATTTTGTTTAAGGGAAGACTCTGAAATATGGCTCTTCTGCAAGAATGTGAGCAGGTTTCAGCCCAGTCTGGGTGTATTTCACCACATCACACCAAGGTTTTATGGAGACTCTTCCATGAATCCTGACACTGCCCTTTTCAGCGCTGTGGTTTCCTCTCTCCTGCAGGCACCAAATGAGGTCTCTGCATTATCTGGAGGATTACACCAGGGGCTGACAAAGCGAATGTTCACTGTGGGATGCACTGCTGGCATCCTAAACCACATCTCTTCCAACCAGATGGAGCAGGCAGACGTGCATGGGAGCACCTCTGCTCTGCAGGTTGGCTGAGAGCAGAACCAGACCCTGAGGCAGCAGCAGAACCCTCAGGAGACATTGGCATAATCTGACACAGGCACCTAGGATTTAGGATGTGGGATCCCCCGCTCTGCGGGATGCAGCAGATGGAGCCTGGAAATTGAGAAGCTGCAGAGAGAGGCTGGGCTTGATCTTGGAGATCTTTTTCAACCTAAATGATTCTGTGATTCTGTGAGCTGTATGTCTGTAGTGTCCTTGTTTGCAGGGAAACACCTCTGTCCCTGCAGAGCCCATCATCCAGATCTTGGCTTGAGGGAAGCAGGAGCTCTGGGTAGCACAACTGCATTCATCCACCTAAACTTTAATTCAGCCCTAAATCTACTGGCTGCTCCTCATATTACCTGGGGGGAATCCACATTTTTTCTCAACTGCAGCTATTTCTTCACCACTTTCACACACAAATCCCTGCAAGCATTTCTCTATTTAAGGCAGTATTTTCCTGCTTCTTCAAATAAAGCAGATTTTATCACCCCCATACACATGCAGGGATTCACAGAAGCACAGGGAATCAGGATGGATGTGCAGCCGCCTTGGAAACACTTTAACAAGGCACAGCAATTGAGGAGGAAGGGACAAGGCATATCTTATCTGAATGAGGATGCAGGACACTCTTAGAGACTCGGGCGTAAACACCACTTACATTTAGGTACCTTCCTTAGCCTCCATTGTGAGACTCTTGTATACTTAGTGATCAGAAAAAAAACCAACTTCCCGGAGGGAAGTAAAAAAGAAGCTTAATTTAGATGCAATCTCCCTTCATTGACTCAATGGAGAAAGAAAGTGATGGAGAGAGCCTCCTAAATAAGGGGTTATCAATAGCTGCCATCAACACATAGGAGAGGCTCGTTCAAATATGTGTCTGACCAGGGCAAGGTTTGCTCATCCAGCACAGTGAAAGCTGACACGAATTCTTTAAGGAGTTCAAGTGGCTTCAGCTTTGGTTTTAGGTTTACTCCAAGCACAACACCAGCCTTCAAACTGTGCTGGGGCACGAGTTCAGGACAGGTCCATGAAGAACAGTGCTCCCCATTCAATCGTGTCCAGCTATTACCTTCCTTAACGCCTTGTTTTTCACTGAATTTTCCACATCCTAGAACAGGCCCATCCCTTAACTTGTGAGCACTCTGAAACCCTAGCATGGAACGCATGGGTTCAGGTCTAAGGGAAAGGATTTGATAGTCCTTTATTACATTATTGTATTATTTTCCATAACTCTCCAGAAGGCAGGGAAGGCTGTCAGAGCACGTACATAGAAACCAGTGTCACACTGCTCTTCTGAGAAGCAAATGAAAAGGTCAGAAGTATGAACTGGCTGTTACATGGACATGTGTTGTAATATTTTCTTGGCCTCAGTGATCCAGTTCAACAAACTCAGTCAGAACAATCCACAAAGCGTTACTCGCTCTCCAAATCCTGCTGTCCCCTCCAGCATCTCCACCTGACTGCCTGCAGGTCCTCAGCTCCGTCCCCACCCTCTGAGCCTCCACAGGATGTGCTACAGAGCATGCAGCAACCCTTCCGTTTGGGCTGAAACAAAACAAAACAAAACAGGTGGGAGATGGAGATGAAACAAAGAACAAAAGGAGACAACACAATCAAATGTGTTTCACTGCACTTAAAAACTACAGGAACTATTCTCCAAACACAATTTCTCCTGGGCACAGCAAGGGCACAGAAGGGAGGATAAAATGCCATATGGAAGGAGCAGCCTATATCAGGGTGCAGGTAGGCTCTATACTATGGACATTTTTAAGGAAAAAAAAAAGAAAAATCTCTAATTCAAATGACAGCAGTCCACCCCTTTCAAAACCCAGCACTTTATCTACACCTCCGGGTTCTGATTCTCCTATGGACTCCTCAGTCTCTGAGTCCTCTTTCCTAGATTTCCTACTATCCTCCATGGAGGACCTCTGCCACCTCTACCACCACCCCTCTGCCCTTGCCAGGGCCTGCTGTCCAAACCCTCTCACCCCCACTCTGCGGGAACCCTCCCATTATCTGCCATGAGCCTGTGAATTGGGTCCTAATTGTGCTGCTGGAGGAGAGAGGAAGGTTTTATATGCAGCAAAAAGAAGTTAAAATGAATTAGATTATGGTCATATTAATTCAGGGCACCCACCCAATCCTTTCATTAGCTTGATTCTCCTGCTGCTGTAGCAATCTATAAATGTTATAAGCTTTAAATGCTCCATGTACTTTAAGCTTTATAGGAGACTACTACTATTAACAGTTCCACAAGCTGGGAGGAAGGGGAGATGCTGTTCAGGGTTATATACGAGCCTGTCAAGGCCATGAATGTAGAGTCTTAGGCTAAACGTTCCCAGAACTTGGGATGAGGCTTCCAGATACTTCATCTCAAACTGCTCCCAAGGTGACATCTAAGGCAACATTTCCAAGACTGCTCAGGTCCCACCAGCAGTGTGTGACACTTTCCACCTCTTTGGCCACTCCTTGCCTGGAATGAAGACGTCACATGAGTGTGACCATGTCCCAAACACTGAGCGACTCAGCCGATCCCCTCCCCCTGCAGCCCAGACAACCACAAATGTGTGGTTTTCTGGAGAGTTCCTTGAACTTCTGAACTCTACTTTTTTTTTCTCTTAGTGGGGGAATTAAGTGGACTTAGTCACAAAGAGCTTCAGTCAGGGGTCTTTGAAGAGAGGAGCTGGCAGTGATAACGCTCCGTGTGGATGTGTGGGAAGGCATTTTTTCCTCTTAGTCCGTAATACCATGTTCAGCTTCTCAATGAGAAATAAAACAGGGATGAGGGCAGCAGCCTTCCCATGGAGATGAAATCACTTCTTCCTAATCACCATTGGAGCCTCAGCAGCAGGAGACCATCGGGTCACAACCTAATACCTTTTCCAGTCATAAATTTGTAGATATCTCTAATAATGGGATATCTCATCTTACTGGAGCTGGGCTTTTCTCTGTTGGTTTTTCTCAGAACAGACTTATGAGTCTTATGGAAAAAACAACTTCTTCACAGGCAGCACCAATAATTTAGGGGAGCTTAATCTCAGTCACTGACTGACCATTAATTCCATATTTACACCTATAGCCAGATGGGTAAACAAGTCAACACAGTAATTTAAAAAGTCAAATCTCAATTAAATTTTCTGTAACTGAAGATGAGATGGAAGTACATCGGCATCAAGCCTCGGCACGCTTTCCAGGAACACAACTGTGCTGCTTTGTTACCTTCCATAAAGAGATCAGGACAAAAATTAATCAGTAAAAGTTTCTCTCCCATTTTATAAACAAGGAGCATTTCTCCAAGCCAGTGTTTTCCCTCATTACTGCATTATAATCAGATGCCCATCCTCAACCTTCCACCTCACCAACAGAAAGTCTCAAAACACCCGTTTCAGAATAGGGTACGTTTTGTAACCAAAACACACAACTGCAATAGGGGAAAAAAAACCAGAAGCACTTGCTCACAGTAATAACTATTTTCCTTTCCTCTTAAAGCAACACAATGAAGCAATTACTGTACTCTGGGCTTCCAAGGGCTTCTGCAGCCAAAGCAATTGGCTGGGAGGCTCAGAGGGGGCTGGAGTTGTGGCACAAGGAAAAGAAACAACTCCTACCAGATATGATTCACTGACAACAAAAACATCCCCATGGTACCTCTTACTTTTCATGGGATGAGGACAGGTTTTCCACCAGCAGGGTTTTTTCAGATTAGAGGAATTTTTCTGTAATGGGAGTGATGACATAGGTGTTGGTATGAAAATAGGAAGGACCTCAAAGTTTATGGCTAAGCTGGGAGTCTCCTTGTACCTGAACCGTCACGGATCCTCAGAAAACTCCTTGTGGTCCCAGGAGGACACCCTGCATGGGAAACCCTCTAATTTACTTGAGAAAGGAGAACGTGTTCATGGGTAATTATCTCTCTGGAATTACGGAGAACGTAACGGAGAATATATGAGTAAACATTGACTGGTCCTTGTTAGGAGTCTATTGCTGGACACTCGGCACAGGGAACCAACCCATTAGACCAAGGAACATCATATAAATTAGAAATAGATTAAAGAACATCGTGTAAATGTATTCTGTCTCCAGGCAACAAATTATGTGACTCATCAGACCCACTTTATATGTATATATTCTAAAACATGTCTTCAGTTCCGATGGCCTTTGGCACACAGCTTTGCTATGAGTGTGCCTCTAAATCTGTATTTGTTTTAAAAGTATTAAAAAGGCAGAATTGGCAGCAACTTCTACATTTAGCTTGCTTGGCACTTTCTTTTAGAAAAGGTTCATTAAGTCTTTTTTTTGGAAACTTCGAAAAATTATGAGACAACCGCTATAAAATTAAATTGAAGGACAGGCAGGTGGGAGAGAAATACTATTACCATTTTTCTCCATGTCAGCAGGCACTAATAGTTCAGTGTTTTATATTATAACACATGAGCTTTCGTAATTGTCTCCCAGAGATGAAAGCCCGATGAGACAGAGCCGAGGCTGGGGGTGTTTGAGGTTTTTGCCTGTCATCCTGTGGAAGTTTTCTTAATATCCAGGTTGTTGTATCTCAGTGGGGAGTCTGATGCCGCAACACTGGATGCAGTTAAAGGTTGTGTTGGTCTGACAAATGATTCAATTATTGTATAATACATTTGAAGCGGGATTTCAACATGAGGTTACGTGTTTTTGTGACTTTGACTCACACATGGTGCTCCCAGCTCACGATGAGTTCAGCCAGAGAAGTGAGTGGATGGTGTGCCTTGGAGCCAGACTTCTTTTAGCCATCACTCAGTGGGTGCTATTCTTGTGAACAACAGCAGATCATTTCTTCTACCCCCCAGTCATGCCAACACAATAAATGGAAGGGTTATTTTATACCCAAAATGTGCTTTAGAGGAATAAACAAAGAGAAGCATGAAACAGATACGAAAAGTTAATATTGCCTTTTTTTTTTTTAATAGACAACAGAACAATGTCAAAACACATAAACACTAATTTAACTGCCCTCTCAAATTAATGAATTAATCAAAGAAAGTAGGTTTACATTAGATACTAGGAAAAAAAATCTTCCCTGTGAGGGTGGGGAGGCCCTGGCACAGAGAGCCCAGAGCAGCTGGGGCTGCCCCTGGATCCCTGGCAGTGCCCAAGGCCAGGCTGGACATTGGGGCTGGGAGCAGCCTGGGACAGGGGAAGGTGGCCCTGCCCCCGGCAGGGGTGGCACTGGGTGAGATTTAAGGTCCCTTCCAACCCAAACCACTCTGTGATTCTGTGATTCTAGGAATCTGCTATAAAACAAAGGAATTTTAACCCCAAATTTCTAGTACTGGATAAAATCAGGCCTAGACAGAGCAATTCATTAGAGAAACCCATGACACTGGCAGGAATAGCAGAGGCTGTCGAAAAAGGGCAGGAAAATGCATAAAACTGCTGCAAAAACATAGCTTAGAAAGACTGTTATCTTATAAAAATACAAGGAAATATAAGAAAGTACAACAGCATACAAAAGCTAAAGCTAAAAAATTCCATTGTAGCCAACATTTTCTATCCTATCTGACACTGCTCACAAATTTTGTACACTGAGGAATAGGAAAGCAGAGAAAATAGGAAAACATTTTCTTACTTTTTATTTTCTCCAGATCTCATCATTTCGATGGTTATTTAGAAGAATAAGAAATTTCTATCACCTCAGCTCATCGGCTAAACAACAGCCATTGTAGCCTAAATCTGACATCTTTCATCTGTGGATGTTCCCCCCTCCTAAAACAGATGTGAAGGACCCAAAATATTCTCAGGCAAATGGCTACATCTGTCTTTTATACACTTAATTCTGAAAATGGTACCTCAACTGAGCAACAAGGATCCCACCTGCCTGCCACCAACACATCACCTGCTGATGCCAGATTGAAGGGGAGCAATACACAGCACTATCTGCAGAGATCTACTGATTCATTAATGCTTATGCCTTCCCTTCGATAGCAAGTATCTCCTTTTCTCTCAAATAAACACAGGGAAATAAAGCCACCCTTTATGTCAATAAATTAAGTTTTGTGTACTTCATTCTCATGCCAGTGGGAAAGATGTTGTGAGAAGAGTAGTTCGAGAATGGTCAAAGGGAATTGCAATTAATCTGCCAGAAAGAGTTATGGTAAATATTATTATTATGATTATTAATGATTTGTAAAGCGCTGTAAATCTCCATGACAGTAATTATGATGCTTTGTATATATAAATTTGGCATTCTGCATATACAAGCACTTGGGCTTGAACTCTTCCTAGATCATTAGAAAATTAGAGGTCGTATCATCGGTCGCTTGAAAAGTAATTTCCTGCAGATTTTCAGGCCATTCTCAGATTTATCCTCGCTGTAAAAAGGTACCAATGTGCGGTGCCGCTCAGCCCCGCCTCGGGATAGCTCCATGTTGTCCTGGGGCCGGGAGCGCCGCGAATTCAGGGGGTTCTGAGCGATCCGGCAAAACACGGCTTTGTGAGTGCCGCGC
>VXAC01006836.1:452443-500297 GCA_013399225.1 Rhipidura dahli | reverse complement strand
AAAATAGGGCGGAGACAACACCAACATCCAATGAAAGTACATGGGCAGGGAGGGACAAGAGAACAACATCCAATCATCGCTAACCAGCAGTGATAGACTTAATAATTAACTAATGAACCGTCGAGTAACACAGAACCTTCTGGAAAGGGAGGCTGGGTATCAATCTTTCTCTGCCCCCAGAGACACCCACAGGATGGTCCTACACCTCTGACTCTTCCTCCTGGGTGCCCTCTGACCCCGTGTCACCCAGCCACTGGACGGCCAATGCCTCACTGACAGACGGAGTCCATGTTTCCCTGGGGGAGGCACTACCACACCAATGATTTCTCCCCAGGCAAACGAGCTCCCACAGGGGCTGTTGTTAACAGCAGTGTGTCCAGCCCTGCACAGGACACAGGGATCTGGATGCCCTCTGTGCCAGCCACAAGGAAAAACAGGGTGGGCATGGCCTGCCAGGGGTGAGGAGGTGGCAGGCTGAGGGCCCATGCTCCTGTTGGTAGAGTTTCCCGAGATAAACTGAATCTGTGGAAAGCATTAATTTCCCCTGCTCTAGGCTGTGTGTCACTTAAAGCACTGAGAGGAGCAGTGGGACTGCAATGATCTGCAGTTCTCATGCCAATCCTCCACGTGAGGAAATGCTCCAAGAGAGGGTTCTGTTGCTTCCGAGCTCCATTTCTCAAGGTTTAGACTCAGATCTCTGAAAATCTGTGATTCCAGGTAAAGGATTCCCATAAAGCATGAGTTACTGTTCAAAGGGGTTGCCCAGAGCAGCTATGGCTGCCTCTGGATCCCTGGCAGTGTCCAAGGCCAGGTTGGACAGGGCTTGGAGCAGTCTGGGACAGTGGGAAGTGTCCCTGCCCATGGCAGGGGTGGGATGAGATGAGCTTTAAGGTCCCTTCCAACCCAAGCCATTCTGTAATTCTGTGAAAGAGGCAGCTTCCTCTCTCCTCTCGCAGGGAATCAATAATCTTTCTGCTGGCAGTAGTTCAGCTGAGTTTGGTGCTCTGCCCTCTTTTGCAGTAGATGCCTCCTCTGGTGATAAGTAAGAAGGACATTACAAGTCAGTCCCATTGCAGATTAAACCCTGTCGCCCTCAGCTCAGCTAAATCAGCAGTTTCTGCACTCTAAATGCCAGGCAGAAGTAATTCCCCCATTCCATGTCTTCCACTAGAACACCCTACCTTTCATCCCAGCCAGAAGCAATGCTCCCTGCACCCCTGGGAGCAGCCATGGGATGTGCAGGGGAATAAAGACTTTGCAAACACTCAACAAAATATAGCTTCTTTCAAGGAATGCTCACTTGGAGCTTCAAGCCCTGGCAGCGACTGTGAAACCAAGCAATAATTCTGATGTTGTATCTCACTGTGCAATGACAGGGAGTGCCCGAACAAGCTGGGCTCTGACACGACATTATTTGTCTATCAAAAAAAAAAAAAATATATATATATAGTAATACGAAAACCACTGAGAGCACTTTGCCCACTCTATTATGACTGAGTTCTACAGGTCTGTGATTCCAAGCTCTGGAGTGATGGCTTTATGAGGACATCAAAGGCACGGAGCCTGACCAAGCCTCCTGGATACAGGCACGCTTCTCCTACAAGGAGCCACAGGCGGCTGCAGGCAGTGTCCACTGGGAGCTTCCCAAAAGAGAACCCTTCCTGAATTATGAGGGCCCACACACACACACACACACACACTCAACTTCACAGCCCATTGCTTTCCCAGGAGCGGAGTCTGTGCTGTCTGCACCGAGGCAATATATCTCTTTATGGCCTGCCAGTGACTTTACAGAGAGATAGACAAAGCTTTTAAATCAAAAAGAGATGGAGCAGAAAAAAAAGCTGGGCACCCTAGAACGTAACGCTGCTGTTTGTGCTTTAACCCTTCATAAAAATCAGGGAAGAAGGGAGTTTCTTATGCAGGATCTACCAAGGGGATGACCACAGGAAAAATGGCAAACTCAAGGAGGAAATTCAAGGAATTCTCCTAAATGTTAACAATTACGTTGATATCTGTGTTCAGTGAAGGGAAGGGCCTGCATTCATTTAAAATGCTCTGAGAAATGGATATGGCACTAAATTGAGCTGTAGGATGTGGCAATGGTTCAAGGTGTAGGATAAATGGCCTTAAAGTAGAACAGCTTGAATTTTCAATTAACCAAGATGTGTAATAAATTTGCCTTACCTGTATTGATTGGAGATTTGGTGGGGCAAAAAGGAACAACACCTTCATGTGCACAGCATCAAGAATGAAACTGCCATCAAGGTAAAGTTTGTGGGGGTTCTGTGGAGTAAATAACACCAAATACCAAATCACCACATATTGTCCTGATCTGCTTTTCAGCTATGGAGCCTTTTGGACAGGCAATGTCACAGATCCTCCAGTAGCTCCACAAATGATTTGGTTTAATAATTTCAAAATTGAATGGGAAGTTGACATTTTTAAAGGAATAGAAATCCAGAGCTACTACAAAGAAAGAATCAGAAGGACCCAAAACATTCTAGTGGCCCATTTCTTTAAAACTTTCATCATTTCCCTACCGTACATCCTGTTTCATGGATCTGGAAGATAATTTGTATATTTGATGTTTGGAGAAGGTTTAAATCCATTAAAAAAAACATCTCTCCCTCTTCATATCTGAAAATTTCTTCATCTTTTCACCAAAAGTGAATGTGCTTGAGGTTTCCCTTCATTCTCACCTAGAAAACTCCTGTCTGTAAAGACAAAACAATTCTCCTTTTTATCCCAAGAGGAACTAGTCCAAATATTTCTCATCAGCTTCTGCTGAAGTACAAAAGTGAAAATAAAGTTTGTGTAGACAGATTTCACAGGACTAGCTCATTCAACTTTGGGCAAAAACATAAAAAAGGGGGTGAGAGTTTGTCTCATATAAACCAACCTCGCCTACTAGATCTTGTCAGATGCTTTGAGATGTGTGCACAAATTTGAAAAGCCAACAATTTCTACATGGGAAATGTTATTTATGCTGTTATTTCTTCACTTTCAGCCCCCGTTTGCAGGCAAAAAGCCTTCCACGTACAAGAGAATGTTTTCTAAGAAGGCAGGTGCTTTCACTAAGATTCTAACCCATGTGAACATATCCTACATCCCCCTTCCCAAATCCCAGCCCAGGCCATGGTGCTGCATTAAAAGGCTTGGTCCAGACCAGGTTCCTGCATAAGGTGATTTGCAAAATTCAGAGCTAGAATGGGAGGGAATCTGCAAATCCTTCCCCAGCTGCTGGGATGCTCCGAGTTTTACCTCACTCCAACTGGACAGCAGCTGAACCCCACCAGCTTCAGTGGGCACAATTCCTGATTCTACCCAGGTAAAAATCCAAGACCAGAAGCCTAAACTCAGACCAAAGTAAAACAGACTTTCCCTTCTGGCCCTAACCTCAAATCTCTCCAGAGCAATCTCCAGAGCTGCTTTTCAGCATTTCTACCTGTTCTCACAAGCCTTTCCCCCCACAAAACTTGAAATGCATAAAAGCAATTCCATATTCTTCTGACTTTTTTTTTTCTTTTTAAATTATTATTTCTAGAATTTTGGGGTGGTTTCTTTCTCCGTGATCGCAGCTGAACTTCCTACTGGCCCAGGGGGACGAGAGAGCAATAACTTTAAATGGCCTCATAGATGCAGCTGTGGCCTCAAGCCAGCACTAATTTCCAATCTTGTTATGCTGAAGAAAGAGGGTGAAGGGAAAAAAAATGGAAAAAAGGCACAGAGTAAGAATGCAAACCAGAAAAACCAGAAATATCCCATAATGTTAGTGAGAATTGGAAAGTCCTGTTGGTGGTTTCGGTGACAGGTTTAAGTTCCAATTAAAAAAAAAAAAAAAGAAGAAGCATTTGGACTGTTTAAAATGAAAGTGAATATTTTTCCTCAGACACAGAACATCCTTGTGACATTCAGGTCTTTGCGTAGTGCAGGCAGGATGGAATTTTACTGACCAAATACAGCATCGTCACTACGTGAGTACAACAAACATTTGTGAAAACATATTAAACATGTCATAAATTAACTGAATTTGGGAGCTGTAAACACTCACTTGAACTTACAGCTCTTTAAATTCACCAGCATATCCAGATACGTGGATACCCAATTTCACCCCTTAACTTGGAAAAGTATTGGCTTTTTAACTCCTTTTGCATTTTCTAAATTCCTCTGGGCCCATTTAGTCTGCTGCCCAACCCCTTCCCTGACAGTGGATGAAAATTAAACACATTGGGAAACAAGGTAACATTCTGCAACACTTTCCCAAAACCTCTCACTTTCCAAACTCAGGCTTTTACCACGTTGGGGGGGAAAAAGTGGATTTTCAGCAAGTGCTAGTCAAGACAAAGTAAAACTTTATATCACACAAGGAACAGACACAAATCAAAACAGAACTCTAAGAGGAATTTAGCAAGGAAGTATGGAGTTACCCACATATGTATTTGGCCAAGAAAATGGGGATACTCTTGTAAAGAGCAGCGGGGCTGCAGCACCGCACCAGCAGCACCACGGGCTCACCTCCTGCCAAAGGAGATGGGAGTCTGGAGCTCAAGGCATGGATTATGGAGAGGAGGAGCAGCATCTTCTTCCCAACAGGTGTCTACCCCTGCCAGGTAGGGGGAGGATGGCTGAACTGCTCACAGCACAGGACTAGAAGATGTTGGCGTCTTCCCATTTGCTTTTTCCGCACTGTGTTGCCTCCCCTCCACCTGCAGTGCACAGCCAGCCTTCCCACCCAGCACCACGGCCCAGGAGGAGCCAGCACTGCTCACCTTCCCATCTGGATCTCTGTGCATGGGTGGAACCACAGAACCCCTGAATCGCTAAGGTTGGAAAATATGGATACTAAAAAAGCTTCAGCAGGGAATTCCTTCAGCCCTCTGCAGCCTTTTGTGAGAGCTCTGTCTTTCCCATGTAAATGATTTAAAACAATGCCACAGTTTTGTAAACTCCTTGCACCTGCAGGTTGTTTTTGCAGTATTGTTATGGTTCTAACTAAAAAAATATTTAGGAATGGGTGTCTTAGAATTTGGCCAATCCCCTCAAGGCGTGGATGGCCAAAGGACCAATTACCTTGTGCCATTTAACTCACTTTTGCGAACTAACATACAAAAGCCTTTGGAAAAATTATTAAATTGCTTCCATTTATCCCTGAGCCTGGACTCTCTGTTGTTTCTCTGCCTGTCCTCAGTGCAACAGCGACAGGAAAAGACCTCCAAGATCACAGAGCCCAACCTGTGCCCAATGCCCACCTTGTCCCCAGCCCAGAGCTCTGAGTGCCACATCCAGCCCTTCCTTGGACACCTCCAGGGATGAAGACTCCAAACCTCCCTGGGCAGCCTGTTCAATGCTTAACAGTGAAAAATAGGCAGGGCTGAAGCAAAACAAAACTTAGAGTTCAGCTTAATGCTACAAACACAGCACAGAGTTAAATATAAACTGAGGAGGTCTGTCAGGTAATTCAGATTTGGTCCAAAGGGAGCTACACAAAGCAGCATAATATGCCCAAAGGTGTGAGGGAATGCAGAGTATAAAAATTAACAACTCATTCTATAGTATCAAATAAGGGGCAAGGAAAAGAGATCCCCTATTCTTGTACTTTGCTCTCTTTCTGTCCCGCCTTCAAGCTTTCCAAATCCACTAGAAAGAGACTGTGACAATAAATGATGTTTTGGTTTGAGGCTGCATGTCCTGCATCCCCTGGAAAAGGCAGCAAGCCACATTGACTCCTTTTAATCTCAACAACTGGTCTTCCAGGCCTTTTATTGTTTTAGGTGATGCAAAGCTGAGTCTAGATTCCTAAATCTGGGCCATCAGATCCAAAGTTTAACTGCAGATGAAACAACCCATGTTAGGTCCCCCAAAGGCTGCCACTAAAGCCAAGGAAACTACTGCTACTGCTTTTACTTCAAAGTCTTCCTGTCTGCCTTGGACAACCCTGGTGAGGACTAGAAAGAGACCCAAAACAGCAAAGCAGTAAAATGTGGTCAGAAACAACCATAGCAGGAGCTCCCTGGCACAGAGCTGTAGGGCTGATGGAACAATTAATGCGGGGTGACAAAGTGCTTCTGTCTTGTCAATGGCACAAGAGCCACTTCAAGCCTTCAGTAGGAGAGCAATTTCCAGGCATCTCACTCCTATTGATTTCTCACTGATTTGAATTGGAATCAGAGCCCAGGCAGCAGCCAAAGAGTCCCTTAAGCTTCAAGTGCATAAGAAACGTTTAAAAACATGGGGACAGAAATATCTCGGGTGCCCAAACTGCATTTTGTTTTCCTGCCTTCTTTCTTCTTGACTTATTTGACAGAGAATAGCAACTAAAATCTGGGTCAGGGTACCTAAACCTCCCAAGAGACCCCTCTTTGCACACAGAGACCCAACCCCACGTGCAGGAGGACAGTGCAGAGGCAGCATTTCTCTTCTGTGGCAGGAGCATGTGGCCCTAGGAGCAGATGTTGCCTCCTAACGTGCACATGCATCTTTTCCCTCCAAATGCCGATTGCTCCTGTTGGTTTGATGCCAGAAACCCCCTCAGGAGACACACACACACATCCCCTCCCCTGCTTTTCACCTCTCTGCACTGGGGTAGGCTGGGAGTAATTTTTTAAACATCATAATTGCCTGGGTACAACTGCGAGGAAATCCAGCTCAGCATGCCAAAATGAACTGCAGGTTTAGGGAAATATATAAATAAATAAAATCAAAACACCCGAACAACAAAAATAGTCATAATTTCTCAGCATTTTATATCAGCTGTGGGCCCATGCAGCAACTCAGGCAATTTGGTCAAAAAAACAGATGTTAACTGAGGAGACGCATCCTGCACTGCAGGTCCTTGGCAGTAATGAACAAGCTGTGCTAAGAGTCTTGTGCATCTAAATTGCCTTTAGAGGAAAATTATCCCTGAGAGTGAAGACTGGAAGATATTTGGAGCAGGGATTGACTCAATTGCTCTTTGTATAAGGATGCTGATGTCCAGGCAAATTCCTAATTGCAAACAAACAAACAAACACACACATTGGTGTCAGAAAAAAATCCCATTGCAGAGACATTCTATGCAGGAGGGTTTGGGTTATGGAGGTGCCCTTCCCAGTCCTGCCAGGCCCCCCTTAAAAATCACTTGAACCTTCTGAAGAGGATCTTTCTGTGGAGTCTCATCAGATGGCCTCACTTCCCTGGAAAGCCTGGGAGCTTTTTGCTCCCAATGTGCTTCAAGTTCCCCAAATGAAGGCACTCACAAACAAAAAGATAAATTACTGCTCATCGGCTTTAACCTTCTGCTTGAAAACCAACCCTGAGGAGCTCAGGAGATTCAAGCAGGAGCTCACCTGAGAGCAGTGATGTTGCTGGAGGAGACACCTCCACCTCTGTTTTTTTGGGAAGTGCCTTCCCAGGTCTCTACTCTGCCAGGCTGATCTGAGGCCAGTGAGGAACATGGTAATTGTTCCTTTTATTTTTCATCTCTCCCATACATCTCCTCCCTAACAACCTTGGCTGCAGCCACATTCTATTTTTTCCCCTTACAATTGTTTCAATAGATTCTTTATGGTTTATGGGTTGGTTTTTGGTGTTGCTTCCCCCCCTCCCTTTAAACTGAAGCCTGAAATATGCTCTGAATTAAGAAAAAGCTCCATGTCACTGGGGATTGGACTGCTGCTGAACTGTTCCGTGTGTGAGTGTGTGTGTGCACACAACCGCCCGGCCAAAAATGCCTCAGGGGCTCTCCCTAACTGTTGGGGTCCTAAAAAGGGTCCATTTCTCCCTGTTGGCCACCCCCTGAACCGGCTGGGAGGGGGGCAGAGCTCCCTCCACCCCCACTAACACCACGCTCCCTCTCTAGCACATCTGTCCAAGCTTGCTCACTGCTGGCCCTTCCCTTCCCCATATGCTACAGGCGTTTTTGGCCTGGCTGAATCCTCAGTGCATTAAGCAGGAGGCCCCTGGTTCACGAAATCTCCCCCACTCGCAGCGTGTGGAGCAGCAGAAGTGATGTGTGCAGCGGAGGGGTGAGAAGGAGGGATCAGCAAGGAGGAATGAGGGGAAAAAAAAGGTGTATGTGGGGAGGGAGAACATCTCGCCTGTTATCTTTATCCGAAAAGCAGTAAATCACTGCAGGAGAGTAACACACAACTTTGGCTTTTAACCTCTTGTGTTCCCCAGACAGAGCTTGGAGGTGGGATTATTTTGGAGAGTCTTGCAGTTTCTGAGCATCAGCACAGAGATCTCCTTGGTCCACAGTCTCCAGCTAGGGCAGTTTATTCTGGGATGATGCAGCTGTGCAGCAAAACAATGCACACGAGCACTCACTGCTACCCCTTCCAAACTAGGAGCCTTCTGGATATCACTGGTCCCAGGTTTGAAGCTGGAATTTGGGAACTGGTCAGCACAGCTGGAAAAGGTCCCGCCTGGACTGTGCGGGTCCAGCCCTAGTGAGGGTCATGCTCTGGGGCAGCCAGGAACGCTGCACCACCTCCCTCCAACCCATCATCAGGCTACCTAACGCTGCATCCCAGCTCCCAAGGCACAAAACCAGCAATCCCAGGGCCAAACACACACATCAGGGCCGAGCCCTCGGCTCCTGTTCTTCGGACAAATGCTTCCTGCTGCTCAGACACACCAATAACCCCACGGAGGGCAGCCTGTGTGCTGTGAAAGCAGAGGAGCTGCAAACTTCTGCTGCTTCTCCCAAACTGACCTTAGGGTGATCTCTAAGCAAAATAAATCAATTCCAGCATCCAGGTATCCAGCACCCTCCCGGTGCTCTGCCAACACGACCACAGGCATTTTGTGGGGATGGAAGCCTCGCTGTGTCTCAGCTTCCCGTAACTGCACAGGTTCTGCTTCAGAGAGGCCACGAGATCCCTGGGGAAAGGCAGTTTGGAGTGGGACAGCAGTGCCAGCCTGCCAGCCCTGCTGGGCTGCAGCTCATCAGGCAGAGCCTCCCCACCATGGCAGCACAGACCAGCCCCTGTGGAGACACCACAGAAACATCTCATGTTGAAAGGGCTGTGTTTTCTTGTTTGTTTTCTCAACAGCATCGTGGAACTTCAAATGCTGGTGGTTTTAGGTATTTGACCTTTCCAGAGGCTGCTCCCATTGACTCAAAACCATGTGCAACAACAGCTCACGTTACCTTTGTGCCCTTTTTAGACTTCTGGTGCATGAACAACAAATCCCATCCCATAACATTTATATCCTCCTAGTCACAGTTCTACTGTTCAAAGGCACAACTACATCCTAAGTTATTCTCCTTTCAGCAATGAGTTGTTCCTCCATCTCAGGAAGTTGTAGGTCTCTGGTTATCTATCACTGCACCCCTTCCACTCTCACAGCCAACTTTGAATTACAAATTAAGCTATTTAAAAACATAAGCACGTCAATTAGCAATCACAGCAACATGAAGAAGTAAAACAAAGGTAGAGAAGCATATGAAAACTACAACTAGCAAGGAAGACTATGAAGGTAGGGAACAGTCATTCACAATTATCTACTGTCCAAATAACCAGAGATGAAGAGCAGAGCTCTTCTCCCAAACCTGAGGTTATTTAGATCAAAAGGCACGTGGATGGGTTACACAAACCAGTGAGATGATAAAATACAGAATAACCTTGATGAAACCAGTCTGCCTTGCTCCTCACCTGCTTTAAGAAGTGTAGAATTCCCCTTGCACAAGTGTTGGTTGAATAAAACCTTTCATGATTACATGAACTCAGCTGCAGCTACAGCATCAAGTCCCTGGAAAGCAGAGTGGACAAACAACCAACCCTCCAGCAACCTGTCAGTTACTAATATTTTATTCAGCCTAATCTTTAAATGCATTTACAAACTAAGATATATGAGCCAGCAGATAGCCAAAGCTGCAGCCTGTTCCCTCATACAGAGGGCAACACAAAATCCTCCCAGGCCATCCCTGACAGATGAGTAACTTGTTTTTAAAGACCTCCAAGGAAGCAGATCCAGCAACCTTCTCACACAGCTTATTTTAGTGCTGAAATGGCCTTGAAGCTAGGAAGCTTTTCCTAATATCTAAACTAAGTCCTTTCTGCTGAAAATTATTTGAATTCTCTCCTCCTCATCGCTGCTCTGAAGAACAATTCATCACCATTCTCTTTCTAGCAGTGTTTTACATATTGGAGGAATGTTATCACGTCCTGTCAGTCTTCCCTTCTCTAGACTAAACAAATCCAATTCCTTCAATCTTTCCTCATAGGCTATGTTTTCCAAACCTCTTATCATTCCTATGGCTCTCCTTTAGTCCCTCTCCCATTTGTCAAGATTTTTTTTGAACTACAAAACCAAAGGAGAGTGTAGCCAAGGCTGTACGAAGGTTGCCTGAAAAGTAAAAATTTACCCCTTTTACCCACAGGCCCCACTCAAACTCGGTTGCATTAATTGTCATTTCTGAAGCAGATTTATGATATTAAATCATATTCAGTTTAGCATTTTCCATCACTCTGCATTGTCTTCATTGTTAAACACAGCTTCTTTTGCAAAGGATTTTCTGGTTTGCATTATATTCTGCACCTGCATTTCGTTCACTAACGACTATAATTTGGTATGATCCCATTTCAGGCTGAAAATTTCATATAACCAGGTATAAAAATTATTCACAGCTCTGCTTCTCTTTTCCAAAATGCTGAAATGCCACCCAGCATGGCATCAGGTAATTTTATTGCTGTGCACTTTGGAATGCCACACAGGACAGCTGCTAAAGAGCTGAGCTCTTCCCACCCAGCGCAGACACCTGGGGGACCCCCTTTGTTGTGCCCTCCCACCTTGACAGGAAACAATCTGCAGCTACTTTTTGAGCCTTAATTTACAATTTAATTTACAGTTTTGGGTTGTGCTCCCAAAATGTGGCACTTCGAAACAGAGAATGCACCTCTGCTTAGACCATGAGGATGCCATGAATTCAAAGCCTTACTAAAATATCAACAATTATCATATCCACCTCTTGGTTTTTATTTAGCAGTTCATCTCCCCTGCGCAGAAATCGTACTGGTCTGGCATGATTTGCTCTTGACAAATCTGTATTTGCTGTTTCTTATTAACTTCTAATTCTCTGAGTGCTTGTAACAGCTAATTCTAGAAACTTTTTGGGTATTGAAGTCAGTTTTACTGTTCCATAATCCCCCTGGTTCTCATTTTCCCCCTATTTAAAAATAGACCTTGTGATTACCCTTCTCTGGGCCTCTGGCTCTACCTTGGTCATCTTGAACTCTGAAAGATAATCTCAGATCACTCTGGGATTGTTGCAGCTAGAGCCTGAAGTACCCCAGGGTCGATTTCATCAGGTCCTGCTGAATTGCAGAACATCTAAATTACCCAAATTTTAGCCAGCATAATCTTTAGCTATTTCAGATGACCCCCTTGTTAAAACTTACTGCATCAATACACAGCCACAATCAACCTTTATCCTTTTTTTTTTTTTTTTTTTTTGGGAGAAGCAACCAAAAATGGCATTGAATACTTCATTTTCCGTAGAATTTGTTATTTCCTCCCCTTCCTTTTTAAGTCATGGTCTAACTTTCTTAACTCTTGTTGGGTTTATATTTGCATTTATGTTTTTAAGGGGTTTTGACTCAGAGACTGATTTATGGGGGGTAATGTAATGTGAGAGCAGGATGTGTACTATCTTGAAACTCAGACACTGTGAGCAGATGAGTTTATGAGCAATTTTTGGCTTCAAAATTAACTCAGAGCCATTTAAATAGGAAAAAAAAAAAAAGGACATCGTTTCCTTAGAAATTAACAGAAGTTTAAATAATATAAATACAAAAGCAAAAGTTTTTGATGTCCTTTCAGAAAGTTTATCATGCTGTTGTAGCCAGTGTACACAAGCCCATGTGTGTGTTTGCATCTCTGTACGAGCTGATGACCCAAAGCATTTGGAAGCCCAAATTTACACGCTGATGTGCTCAATGTATAATTGCTCATCTAACTGACCAAATCATCTCCAAACACATTTTGTCCACAGATGTCACAGAAAGCAAAGGAAGATGAGGACAAAAGTACACAGTGCACTTGGAAAGCAAAATAACTTCCAGTACTTTTCTTTTCTTCCAAGTGTAGCCATTAGCGAGGCATCCTTGGAAGCCTTGCGGGTTTTATGAGGTTTGATGAGCTCTTAATTAGAAATGGCTGAAATTTGAACTGAGGACTTCTGAACACTGTGTCTGGCTGGAAACAGAAGGTTTGTTTCTGCCTGATTTCCTACTTTAACCAGGCTTGTGTGCAAATTTGAATAAACCTGGCTAAGAATGATGATGGTGAAGTGGTCTGGTAGCACGGGGCCACGTGTTTCTGATACAGGCTGACTAAAAATAATTTCTTCCCGAACTCAGACCAAAATATTCTTTGATCAGAAGAGCAGGTAAATGGTTCAAGAAGCAGGTTAGAGGCACCAAGAAAGGAAAGAAGGATAAGGCTGGGTCAGAGGAGGCCAGGGGGGAAAACATGGAATTTGAAAAATGGAAAGAGTCAGGCAATCACAAAAGCTCTGAAAAGCATCTGGGAAAAAATCCCAGATTCTCAAAGCAAGCGAGGTGCCTCACTTTGGAGGTCTTCAGCCTGAACTCCTCCAAAGTGGTGCCGGCGAATGCTGCTGGAACGAAGGCAAGAGAGACCCTGCTGATTTCCAAGGCAGCGCTGCTAATTCCTTCAGACAGCCTGTATCCTAGGCACGAAAGAAATCTGGCAACTGAGCCTTGCTGGCCTGCAGCAGGATGATGGAACATCTTCTATCTCCTCTTTATTAACTCCCAGACCCCCGACACAGGAACCAAAGCAAGGAGCCCCTTCAATTGCTGCAGCTCTGAGTACTCACAGGAGTCACAGGATGTGAGACTGGAGAAAGTTCCCTCGTGGGCCTGATGATTTTTCCCTATTTCCAAGCTGTATCTGAAATCAGTACATTTATATCTTGCGTGAACAACTTAAGTATTCTCCTTTTCTTTGAATTTCAGGTGGTATTTCATTAACCCTGCAAAATTTTTGGGGATGTAGTGTGTTTGGAACAACACACACAGAATAGATGATGATTATGCAGGCTGAGCTGAGCATGGGCCAGATTAGCAGCTACACCAGACAGCCAATCTATTTAAGTCTTCTGCATTTCATTGTGATTTAATTTAATTAAATTACGGTGGGGTTTCTTCCAGAGTATTACTTAAAAATAGGATTTCTTATTTGTCTGGAAGATTTGCATTATTAAAGGGTCCTGAACAAAAGCCCTCAATATTTTTGGTTAAAACTACATTTGCAAGCAATTTTATCTTCTAAAAATTATACCTCTGATGAGGAGGATACTTGTTCTCCTTCCTAAGCTGAAACACAAAAGAATCTTGGATATTCAAGGCTAAAGTGATAATTAGTGAATGACTTCTTAAAAAAAAAAATACAGGCCTAGAACAGAGATATTGTCATTTCTACTAGAAATATTAAAGAAAACTATTTGCTAATTCCACACGGCTCTTTGGTGCTGAAGAGCTGCACTCGATGCTTTTCAGGGCCCTCTGTCTCTTACAAACTTCTCCATGGCTCTTTCATTTTCTGAGAAGAACGTGTGATCTTAAGAGAAAGAATCTCAGGTCAGTGTTTCAGTGATGATGTGCCCAGCTTTCCTGGGGACAGAGATGTCCTGTTTGCACAGGCACAGCCCTTCCAAACCCCTTCCTTCCCCTCTCCAGGACAGCATCCCATTGCCAGCTGCTGGAGGTGGTTTAGGGAGACCCACCCTGGAGCGAGCTGGGGGACTGCACAACAAGCAGAAGCGCTCCCCTGTAATTCTCAGTTTCAGCCTTTTTCTTCAGAAAACTGCAGATAAGCACCGGCAGCTGGGCCCTGAGTAAATCCCAGCCACGGAGCCTGTGTAAATACTGAGGTTTCTGCAGGGTGAACTCATGCCAAGGAGCTCTGTGCCGGGAAGGGGAGCAGGAAAAATCCGCATTCGGAGAGATACTCCCTCTCCTTGAGCGGTCAGTGGACATGTCCGGACAGGCCTGAGCTGGCCGGGGCCAAAAGCCAAACAAACTTCTGCCCTTTCAGCCTGGCCCCTGTGCTTGGGAGCGATGAGATCAGAGGGAGCGAGGGCTCGGGGATGGGAGCAGGAGGGAGCTGCACTGCTGCAGCTCTCACACACCAAATTCCTTGGCTTTCCCTCTGGCACAAGCTGGCAAGAAACCCAGAGCCCGTGCTAAAGCCATGGTCGGAACAGAAAAGTGATTTGATTAACGAGCAGAGACACCTACGTGAGGGGAGGGATGGGAAGGAAGAGAGGAGAAAGCCGGCTCTGGAGGCTCGGGATTAATTAAGGGCTGCTCTGCAATGAAATAACCACCTACAGAACTGCATGCAAGGACTCCCACAACAACCTCAGCATCTCTGCCCCTGGGATTTTGCACACTGAGGCAGCCAAGGCTCCCTCCCAGCACCTCTGCCCCTGGGATTTTGGACACTGAGGCAGCCAAGGCTCCCTCCCAGCACCTCTTCCCCTGGGATTTTGGACACTGAGGCAGCCAAGGCTCCCTCCCAGCACCTCTGCCCCTGGCAGGTGGGCACAGCTCCTCAGAGCTGCCATGGGGTCACGCAGCGGGGACCAGGCAGCCCACGGGGGACACTGCAGGGATTTTGGGGAAGAGGGGTGGTTGCAGTCAATGGAAACCAGGGGCCAACAGTCAAAGGCAAGAAGGAGGCAGGCTCCCAGTAAGAACCAGTGAGAACTGGGGCATGCCTTTGTTGTCCTTAAATGTGCCCTCTGCAGCACAGGGACCGACCTACGCAAGGCTTGTCCACTACAAGGCAAACCCAGTTATACAACCCACAGGTTTATTCCTTCTTTCTTCACTCTGGAAGATCTTTAGGCCTCCTTGTAATTTGGTATGTTTGGGTACACGTCTGTACCTGGCTGGAGCTCCTCTCTGAAATCCAGAGGAATCCATATGAGAGCAGGGTCTCCCAAGGGGATCCTGTTTCAGCCCTTCCTTGGCCCAATGTCAAAAAAAGATTGTTCAGTTGTTGGAATTTCATAAAATTTCATTTTACTGGAGTTTCCAGCAGCCCCTGTGATCATGGTAGGATTAAGCTTTACCTGTCTTGTAACAACTACTCTGCTATTTTGCAACATGCTGGGCATTAATTACAGTGTGAGGGGAACTAAGCCAGCTCCCTTTCTCTATCTTTATTTTTTTTTTTCTGATACAAAGACAGCAGACAAAATCTGCTTTAAAGGGCTGCAAGACGAGTCCTACCCCTTCATGCAGAATATAGTCCCTGAGAAAGTTGCTCTGGCCCAAAAAGGTCACTTTTTGTGTAACATTATTCTAACTCAAGAGCTTTATCCTAATTGTTTTGATCAGCAATAACTTCTCCTGCTTTGCCATTTTATGGATATTATGTAAAATAAAAGGACAATGAAGTAAAATGGATTTTGTCAAAGCCACCAAACCATTACAAAAGATTCATTGCATAATAGATGCCCTTTTCCCCATAGGGAAAGAAAAATACCCTGGCTTCAGCTTAATTTTTTTGTTTTGTCTGTTTGATATCTGATGCCTACCAGAAGGATTTGTAAAGAAACTAAGGCATTTAGCCTCCAATTTAATGGGATTTAAGCATTTACTTCTGCTGGAAATGTTTGAAAACAATATGCTAAGCACCAAATGAACTATTGAGTTTTAATCACCTTCAAACTCTTATACCTTCAACAATAACACGTTGAAAAGAGTAGAAAATTATGGGGCTGGAGGTAGCAGAATGCAGCTCATGCCCTGACTTTCCAAAACATTTCAGGCTATTTATTCTCAATAATTTCAGCTGGGGCTGCAATTACTAAAGACTTCTGAAAGTCAGCTGTCAGTTTTTAAAGTGTTTTGTGGTGTTTTTTCTCCAGCAATAGCAGATGGTTTGGAGACACAGTGGCTTTAAATGCTCACTTGAGGGGAACGTGAAAATTCCAGAAGCAGGAGATTTTTAAAGCTGGCAGACAATTGATAAGATTTGAGACTATTGTGTGAAGCTGAGAAAAGGCAAAAAGATCAGGAGGAGACAGCAAAAGAGAAAATATGAACAGGCTCTCTCGAAATAACCCGAGCTCCGTGGCAGTAACAGGGGAATAACAGAACCTGCTCGGTGCCTGCCTCGGCTCCTTCTGCCCTCACTCTTGTTGAGTAGCAGCATTAGTTTCACTGAAATCAATCAGGCTGCCCCTGGAGCTGGCTGTTATTTAATTTCACCGAAGAGAAAAGGGCAGAATCAAGCCAGTAAACACTATCACGTTTATAGATACGTTTTGTTGTGTTACATGAGAAATAGTAGCATGGGACTGCTGGGAGTTTTCAGGCTGATAAAGCTGTTATCGGATTTCTATTTTTCACTGGGGAGCTGCAGCACCAAGAGATCAAGGTCATGTTTAGTAGAAAGAGCTTAACGGGTATTTTACATATGAAGAACTTGAAGTGTTTGGTTAAGTGTTGGTCTGAACAAGAGTCTCTGCAAACACAACAGAGAGCAGGCAAAGGCCACAGCACAGAGCCCCAAGTAGCTGTTCAGGGCTGTAATTCCAAACCCATAAACCCTTGCAGGGACAGCTCTCTTAACACCATCATCTTCTTGTCCCTAAAGAATATTTCTGCCCCTCGTGGCCCATTCAGCAAAGGAAAACAAGGAGACACCAGCTCCCAGTTGCTCTCCATTTCTTATCCAAATACAGCCTCTCAGTTCATCAAGAGCATCACACTGTCCTAAGCCTCTCACTTAACAAGACATGAGTTTTACCTGAAGTGCTTCAGCGACTCTCTTAGACAAGTCTGAAGCTCTCGAGACTAGTAATAAATGCACTAGGTGTTCCTTGTGCATTGCTCAGATCCTTCAAGGAGTCAGCGGGAGAAATGAATATGTATTCTATATGTCAGCTGGTTAGATCACAGCCTATCTGTGCCTAATTATGGAAAACAATCTGCCTATGTGAAGTTAACGGGGAAAGCTCTAAACAGATGTTGATTAAAGAGTGCCTCTGTAGAGTACTTTTTGAGAGGTCATTTTGCTGAGTTTAGATTGAGATGGATGAAGGTGAGGCGTTTGGCAGGGAATTGCATCTTTGAAGTGAGTGACGAGATCAGGTTTGGGGATGGCAGCAGGGAGGTTGCGGTGACATTCAAGTGGAATATTATGGGAATGAACAAACTAATTCAGGTGAGTGGAAAACCTCTCTGCAGTCAGTTGTTGCCTTTCCTTTAAAGGTACATATGGATGCAAAGGTGAGTCTGAGTTAGGAGAAAGAAAATTAAGGAACTTTTTGCTGGATATTCAGTTCCCAATGAAAGTCTCTTAAAGAATGAGCCTTTAATTCAGAATTGACTCTTCCTTACCTTGTCCAGCATGAGGGGGAATACATTCCATTAATACTTCTTCACAGCCCTGAAGGTACTCTCAAAGGTCAGCCAGCTTCCCCAAGCAGAGGGATGATATTTAGTTCCCTAAACCACTGGAAATAAAGCATGGTGTCACCCTAAACAGTTTGCAGAGGAAGGAGCCAACCCTTTGGTGCTGGAAAATGCTAAATCTGCTGGGCAGAGGATTTGGCCTGTATATTCAAGCCTTCATGAAGATGATGCCCTAGATGGAACAAAAGAAATGCCACAAGTTCATCTCTCTCAAGTGATGTTGGCACTCCTCATGACTATCCCAGAAAATTTATTACTTCTCTGAAAACATCCTCTTGCGCTTTATACCTCCTTGTGGAATTGCCACCATTTACTGGTAGCCAGAAGCCATTAGGTGGAGATGTTCCTTTCTCCTTCCCTTTGGTTTCGACAAACAGAAATCCAATGTACAACAGAGAGCTGTGGATAGGAACTCCACTGAATGTGTGACTGTAAATGAAACCCTCAGTAGCTCATTGCTTGGAAGTAAGAGCAGAGGTTGAAAAGTAAATGCACTTTGCTCAGGGCAGAGCATTGCTAAAATAATTTTTGACAGTCTGTGCCAAGGAACTGAAGTCAACAGACTTGGCTAATCCACCCTGATAAATGCAACAGTTACAAAAATAAATATCTTCAAAAAGCAGCTGGGAGCTGGCCAACATGAGCAGTCAGACAGCCACACTCGACACCCCTAAACCCTGAAACGGGAGACAGGGAAAATTACATCACTTTGCAGTGACATTCCCGTCAGGCATGGACAGTCCCTGCTCACCACCAGCCACGGACACCTCACTTGTGACTCTCCTATTTCTGTTCCACAGGACTTGCAGTGGGTACCAGCTGTACAGCCAGGGTTTATTTCCATGAGTTCCTTCATCCAAACAATCACCAGCTCTAAAATAGACCCACTGTTCAAACTGCTCCACGGGACCTTCTGCCTGCTTCACTGCTTCATCAGTGTTGTCATCACCTCATAACTTACAGAGATGGGCAGAACAACTTGAGGTGACTTTTGAAGCCACTGCAACAACACTGGAAATAATGTGATGCTCATATTTACTAATTCTGCTGTATTATTTCACACAGAATGGAGAATGAAAATATAACTTAACTATTTTCTGGCAGTTAATCCTACTTTTTTGGCAATCCAACTTACTTCAAAGCATATTTCACTAAGTACAGTTGCCATGGGGAGAAGTGTATAAAGGAGAAGAGTGAAATAGATAATGTATGTAAGAACTATCTTTCCCTTTGGCCTACTTCCCATGGAGCCTCTCCACCTAATTTATGTGGCACTATGAATCTCCAAAATGTCAATGGACCTTTTTGCAACTTCCAGAAGAAGCCAGGAAAGAAAGATGCAAGTACTTGTAAGGAAATCCTTGAATTTCCAATAGCTTTCTATGCAGTAGTTAATGTCTAGACTCTCTTGGAATGAAGGCTGTGGATGATTTTCCTTTTCTTCTCCCCAAGTACTGCCCTGCATGATGAGCCAGCCTCTCTCAAACTGTACTCAGAGCTTTCAGTAAACTTGTATCTCACTTTCAAACTTTATGAAGTGGGATTCTTTTATAGAAAGAGAGATGGAAAGCCAGAAGGATATTTTAATCACCACAGATTTTAGACTTCTGACTAATTCTACATTACACAAACTTTCAGAACATCACCATTCAGCAACCAGCTACCCTCTCACAAACTGGCCTTTGTTTCATGAACGATTTTATGTCTTTTCACACAGGATTAAGCTGCAACTCTCCACACGGTGCAGCAAATCTCAAATTCATTGTTTCAGAGCTTGCCCCTGACAACCACTTCACTTCCAAATACGAGGCCGGTGTCAGTCTCCCTGAGTCCTGCTGACACAAGGATTTAGCTCTTCTGCCGCACTGGTTTTGCAGGTCCACCTCTACACCTTAGAGAGGATGAGAATTTACTACAGTTTTGCTCAGACTTCACTTTTTTCATCAAGTACTAACAATTCCTGCTTCAATATTTCAGAGACAAGTGCCCATCCCACTCGAGGGTCTGGTTAGCCCCGGAGAAAATGTGTTCTGGTTGTCACCAACTGCTGTGACCACCAGCAGTCCCCACTCTGGCCCTTAACTCCTGCCACCAAGTATGAAACCAGAATATAAGGGCGGGGTAGTAGCAGGCAGCACCATTTCTCAATAACATCCTTTAGTAGAAGAAGCACAAAAAATCACATCCCATCACAGATCCAAACTCCCATCTCCAAAACCTCAGCAATGCTACCCCAACACATCCCTTCTGCACACACAGAACTGGGTCCCACCAGAATAACTGAGCCCTGTGAAGCAGTTTTATAGACATTGGCAATCACGGCATCACTGTGAGTCCCCAGTAGGAGCCTGCGATGATTTAACAACCAGAGGTTCCAAACTATTATTTATTTTTCATGCTTTTCAAATCTGAAGCATAGAACAAAGTCATGGTGGCAATGGGAGAACATGATTTGTCAGGCAGCCCTAAATCTGGGATGCATTAATGGTGGTTGGAGACAGACTATTTATGAATTCATCCTGTAAGTTCGCAGAGTTGTTGTCTGCTAATCTATCAATCCAGGGAGATGTTGATCTGAACTTCAAGGAGCGTGGGACCCTCTGGAGAGTGACTCCTGTGACTAAGGCAGTGATGAAAATGAGAGGCTTAAATCTGGAGAAAACCTGGGTCAGCTGTGCTGGAGGTGCCCATGCTTTGGCAGTGCTGCTTCATTGTCTCTTTATGATTCCAGCAGCAAAACTTTGCAGAGGTTTCTCAGCCATTGCCCCCTTGAGTCATAGACCCTTACCTGGGGTATTAACACTGAAATAGGATAATCAAGTTAGGGAAGGCCAGCCCAAGTTGTCTCCTGCCCATAATGCACTTCTTGGGAAGAGCCAGAGTGACAGGGCAGAGCCCTGGCACACATCAGGCACCATGGATCATTTCTTGCCTCTCAGGCACTGCATTCTGACATCCCTCCTTCGCAGGAGGCATGAGAGAGGCACTAATGTATGCATGCCTTAGCACAACATGTGATGCAGTGAAGGCCTGACCTTGTTCAAAGTTACTAAATGCTATTAATATATATAATGGAAATAAATATTAGCCTTGCTTTGCAGATGGAGCAACCCAAGACACAAGGCCCCCCAGTGGTTTGTCAGGACAGACAGGGAGCCAGGTATCCTGACAATTCCTTTTACTCTGAGCACCTGACAAAGTTCATTCCCATCCATCCCAGGGCTCCTGCAGAGGGGGAAAAAAATCACCTCTAAAAATGTTCCTGCTTTATCAGCAAAACGAGGGTGATAACAAAAACAGCTCAGGCCAGACAAAAGCTAATTGAAGCACATGGGCTCGTGCAGATTCATAGAAGCCTGGCCTTAAAATAGCCCAGCAAGACCGGGATGAATCTTCCTCGAGCTCTGACAGGGAAGCAGCAGTCAGCAGTAAGGCTCCAAATGAACCACAGGAAAGCATTTCCAGGCAGGTCAGGCACCTGCATCAGACTTGGTGAGAGGACAAGAGGGCCCAGGGCTCTGAAAGCAGCGGGGACAAAGGTCTCTTGAGGCCTCTCCCAAGGGCAAAGCAGGAGGTGCTGATCCCCTCTCTGGGAACCAGCAAGAGAACACGAGAAAAGGGAGTGGAGCTGCATCTGAGGATGTTCACAGCAGACATTAAGGAAGGGTGGTTGATCCCTGGAACAGGCTTCCCAAAGCACTAACCCTGTCCTAGGGAGCATCTTGGATGATGTTCTTACCAGGCAGCCAAAAAGAAAGATGGAGAAAGACTACTGACAAGAGTATGTAGTGACAGGACAAGGGGAATGGCTTCACACTGACAGAAGGGAGGTTTAGATTAAAGATTAGGAAGAAATTCTTCCCTGGGAGGATGGGGAGGCCCTGGCACAGATTTTCCAGAGAAGCTGTGGCTGCCTCATCTCTGGAAGTGTCCAGAGCCAGGTTGGACGGGGCTTGGGACAACCTGGGACAGTGGAAGGTGTCCTTGACCATGGCAGAGGCTGGAACCAGATGGTCTTCAAGGTTCCTTCCAACCCAACCCATTCCATGACTCACTCAGGCAGTCGCAGAAGGAGCAGAGAGTTGGACTCAATGATCCTTATGGGTCCTTCCAACTCCACATAGTCTATGATTCCTCCACAAAACAGCTAAACAGCCTAAACTTCCTGCTGGATACTCTGAGTCCTACCTGCCTTGGAGCCAGCCTCAAATCTCTAAATGAGATCACAGCTAGGAAGGTGCTACTGGTGCTGCACTGGAGTGACCTTCTCTAGAACCTTGAATATAAATGGAGAACACCATAGGTGACCAGAGAAAAATGTGACACATTGCCTGGAGAGGGAACAGAGTGTTTCAGTGCTTGGAACAGGAGTGCTGCACGGCAGTAAGCAATAGGCAGCATCCATTAAGCAGGATCTCTTTGGATACAGATCTGGGGGATAAGTTTTCAGTGTGACATTGAATTCTTCAGACACTGTAGTAGGCTTCTTTAAAGGAAATTTGCTCAGAGGAATATAAGCCATTTCCAAGCATGAACAGAGTACATTAAAGCACTGACTCAGGCTTTGATTCAGAAAAGCACTTAAGCACCCTTCTTGTAAAGGGATACTGTTCTGTGCTTGGGCCTTGGAAAGGAAGGGGGATTGTGGTCTCTTTGGCTCAGCGCCACATTTCAGAGCATAAAATAAACCTCAAACTAATGCAATTAAGGAAGAATCTTTCACAGTGGACATATTTAATCCATTACTGCCCACTGCAGCAGTTCTTGCACCTAGAACTGGTCATGGCCAGGAGCACACGCTGATTAGACAGAAGAGTGACCCATTTTGATAAAAGTGTTGTCTGAAATATTTAAGGGAAAAACCCACCCTATCACTTTGCAGTGTGAATTTGAAAGGGATGACTTGGCTCTTCCACTGTGAGAGCTTTGCATAATCCAAATAGTTTTTTATGATGTGAAACACACAAAAATGGAGTTTCCTTGGACAAAGGCACTTCATGCCAAGAGAATTGATGGGTGCCAGGGGTCTGTGGAATTTTGTCCATGGGAGATGGGGTGGGGCAGGGAGGAGCAGAGGTATAAAAAGGTTGACTTCATAAAAAAATGTTTAATCTAGAAGACGAAAACGAAGCAAACCAGGGTGAAAAAGCACAAAGACACTCTTATTTTACAGCTAGCTGAACTTTTGAACTTTTGGGAAAAAGATTAATAAGAATCTCACCAAAACTTACTTTTTAAAAATTGTGCCAAAACCTCCAAAGTAAAAGGAAAACCTGACTACTGCAGTCCTCTTTACTATGAAAGCATCAGTGCTACTGATGTCAAAGCTTCTAAATCACAGACTCATTCATCTTAAGAGCAAAATTCATTAGTAATTCCCCAGCATTTTATTTTGTGATGCACTCGTAAGTGTTCAGTAGTGCATTTTGCACTAATGATAAACTAAAAGCAACATGAGATGTGTGCTCTAACTTGGCTGTTAAATCTTTCCTTGAAAGTGCTACGAGCTTGCCAGAATACTCAGTAAGAGATGTCAGGGTTGCAAATTCACACAAAGAATGGACCGGGTTCTATTATACACCATAGACTTTCTTGTAGCTGTTTCTGTTGTGATGAATCTCCAAACCCCCTTGTAGATGTTTTTACTGCAAACATTATTATTGACATTAATATTCTTATTGCAGGACACTTCTGGTTTTAGCACAAATTCCAGTCTGAATGTGATCCTCATCAGTGGTGCCATAGACACGACTTCCTTCCAGCTCTATCCCCTCAAAATATAATTGACACAGCAACATTACATAACCAAAAAAAAAAAAAAAAATGGAAAAAGAAAAATAAAAAAAAAAAAAAAAAAAAAAAAAAAAAAAAGGAATGAGGTAGGAAAAGAATTTTCCTTTTAGATGAGAAAACTGATCTTCAGTGTCATAACCAGGGTTCCATGAGGAGTTAAGAGCAGAATTAGTTATTCCTGTTCCAGTGTCTTAATGATGCAATCATCCTTCCCTGGCAGTTAGCTCTCCTTGTAATTACCGTGTGCAGTGACGCATGTTCTGAGAGGACAGACAAGCACTGAGCTAAGATCAGGGTAAGTGGGCTCTCAAGGAACTGCCTCAGCTCTCTCCAAGCCTGTACAGCCAGGGAACCTCTCAGAAGAGTGTGACCAGGGCAGCTGTGGATGAGGAACATCCAGTCAAAGCCTTTGCAGCCTAATTCAGTTCCTTTCCGTAGTTCCCAAGGAAACAGAGAGGGTCGTGTCCAAGGCGTGAGGTGCAACGCTTCCCCTTGGAGCACTGGTGCAAAGTCAAGGGATGCTTTTCCATGGAAAGGATCTCACATTTAACCATGTCCCGGGAAGCGTACACACTGAGCTCGCTCATCTGTCACCAGGTGCCCATCCCTCTCTGCTTGTTTCACATTTCTACTTTTGGCCCTGGCTGCTGCACAAGAAGGGCAGTTTGGCTTTGAACTCCTGAAGATCCATCCCCTATTTTTAAGTTTCATGACAAGAGAGGCAGCAGTGCAGCCAAAGGTAATGTCCTGTTCCAGGAGCAGGAGGATCCTCTTTCACCAGTCAAACACTCCTGGGCACAATCTACCTGCTGGTGAGAAGCATCAACTTCACGGTTCCTCCAAAGTCATGGACCCAGATGAACCTTCCTGCCTGCACTGACTTTCAGCCTCTTGAAACGCTGTGCAAAACTGTCAGCATTTATCTTTTAGATGCTGTTTTAGAGCAAGGCTTGGCTGGGCAGCATCTTCCACTCCCTCCCATGCCAACCTGCCAGGCCCATGTGCTGCAGGTAAAGCACCAGCTCTCACCCTCACTGGCCTCGGTGATGCCCCCTTCAGCTTCTGGACACAGACCTCCTTGCAATTTAAATTTGCAGTTTCTTGCCCTATTCTTCTCCAAAGATAACATGTTTTTTTCTTGCATGCACAAGCCTTTTATGCATTTGAAGGCTTGTCCTATCCTTTATTCCTTTTTTTTTTCTTAGATAAAACGTGCCTAATTTTTCAGGATTTCCTCAGAAATCCCCCGTTCTGTCTGACCACCCTGCTGACTAAACCAGATTAACTGGGGAAATGGGATAGGAAACCATTCATAGCTTTGCCATGTTATTAAGGATTTCTAATGTCTTTGCTGCCATTCAGGCTCCTGCTAAAGGTCTCTGCAGAACAGTTTCTTTATAATTGAACTTTTAATAAACTCTTCATGCTTCTGACTTGGTCCCCTGATCGCTGATGGCCATTTGTCTATTTCTGTAAGCCCAATGAACAAACATTAATAGAAACTACTTGATTTGCACAAAATGAGATTTTACTGCTATAATAAATGGATACCATAATAAAGGCTGAACCAAGTTATATTAAGTGCTGTAGAAATACATGAAAAGGAGAGGTCCTTCCTAAAAGATTTAAACTAAGTCAGAAAACACAGGAGATTTAAATATCATCATCACTCCAATTTAGCAGGTGAGGAACAATGGAACATTTAAAAGGCTTGTAGGCAGTCAGGATAACAGGTAATTTCCTAATTGGATCCTAGCCTTAATAAGTTGCTTTCGAGATGTACTCAGTCTCAGATCAACACTTCAGCCACACATTATCCAATCCTCTGCAGTTTCAAGGGAAAAGGTTTGTTTGATTCTTCTAGAAAACAGCTCCATTTTCAAAGCCCAAAAAGGCTGTGAAGGCCATAAACTCCATGAAGACCACATCGAGGAAAGGAACCCTCTGCTGCAGCAATGAAAGGTATGAAGATCATCTTGTGAAAGGCTGAACTAAGATCATGCCCCTCATGTCAGAGAAAACTCTCTCAATTTATCTGTCAATTTTTATATCCCATTTCTTCGAGCTTTCCAAAGCTCTGCAAACCAAGTCCAGAGTTTCATTATTTATTTGGGATGCTGTGTGTCACAGTGACACATTGAGAAACTGGCATCTGCAATTTTCATATGTCAGAAAGACTGTAACTTGAACTGACAAAATAAATTGCTGTTCACACACTCCCACTGACTTTGTTATGTCCCTGAAGCCCCAGGCCTATTTTTTCAATTAAGATCCCGCCTTCTTCCATCCCCCCTTCTTCCTACTGCAAAAGCACAATGAGTGGCTGGCAGGAGGGAACGTGCCTTCCACAGCTGGCAGCAGTTGACTGGGAAAGGCAATGGCATTGCTGATACAGAGAGCAAATAATTCTCTTTAGCTTTTCAGGAAAAGGCACATGTCCTTCCTCCATCAGTTAATGCCACCAAACCCCTCCGAGAAGACAACAGGGCTGTGTCAGGTTTGCTGGAGCCTTTTGGCTCACAAAAGGAGTGGAGCAGTTCTATCAGGACAGAGCAATTCTCAATTAAAGGCAGTGGAAAATTTCCTCATCAGGAGATTAAATTGATTTCCTGATCAGAGGAATGTCAGAGTTTTGAGTTCATTGAGAAACTACCCTCATCTTCCCGGGAGAGGGGGAAAATAAAACCTCACAGATGGGGACATCTCATTGATTGTATGGTCCAGCAGGAGCAAATAATCTTAAATACCTTAAAGACCTGAGAGCCCCTAAGTCTGGCTTACTGAAGGCTCAATGTGAGCATGAATCCTCTGCCTGATCTCCTATTAGTGATCCTGAGCCTGACCTCACTTCTGACTCCTACCTTCATTCCTCCTTGTCCTGTCACAGCAGGCATAGAAAACTTCCCTCCTCTGCAGCAGCACAGGCCAAAGAAGGCAAGGAGAAACTAATTTCAGGCACCAGAACTAGGAAGGCTCACGAAGCAACTTTCTTAGGCCAGTGCAGGTTAAACCTCACCTGAGCACCTTAGACTCCTGACTCTCCCTTTGGCAGAATGCACCACACACTCCTGGATGCTACTGAAGCAAAACATATTTTGTTTAATTCTCCAGGTTCACCCAAGTTGTTCCCTCATTTTGTAATCCTTTCCATTCATTTGAGCTGAATTTGGAGCAGCAAAACCACATGTGGCTTGCGTGACATTTAATTGCAAGCACTTCACACACTCCTAAATTCCTTCCTTTTGTGTGCAAGCTCTACATATTTAGTCAAGGACACATTGGGGAAGGTCAGTGGGAGGGGAGGGAGAGGAGAGGAGATCTTCTAATGCACTGGCCATTCCAAAAAGAGCCTTGCTCACCACAAGAGCAGTCATCCGTATGAACAATCCCATATTCCTATGGGCAGAGCTGTGAGGGCAAACTCAGTTATCCAGCAACAGCCACTGGCGGGGCAGTCATCAGCTCAGGGATGTATCCGAGTGCCTTGTGGCCTAGGAAGTTCTGAGAACATCCCTGGATTACAAACAGGGTCACTCGGAGGCCTCAAGGTTTGCGGTCATGACTAGCTCCCAAAAAATCCTCCTTCTGGGACTGCAAACAACAACATGGTTCTGCCTGTCCCAGATGAGCCACAAGCACTGAAAAGAGAAAGGGAAGCAAAGAGGCAGAGAGCCCAAAGTCTCCACTCTAAAGCTGTGGAGTATAAAAGAGAGAAAAAATTGGTGATATTGAACTAATGGCAATTATTCAGTGAAGTGTGCAAGAACAGTTATTGTGTTTCCTAATTGTAATTCTAAAATTATATGGTCAAAACCAAGGGAAAAATCAAAGAAGAGATTTCACGCTCCTGCACAGCTGAGCCCATGCCTCAGCTCAGATTTCTAAGCTCAGGAGTAAAAGATTTAGTCTCTGGCTCAGCTGTCACCCCACAATTCCCATGCTGTCAGCTCCTGCTTAGCTTCTTAAGGACCAGTCAGGAGCTTTCCAACTTGTTTCCATTTCACTCCAATATTGAAACACATGCAGAGGAGAAAGTAAAATGGGAGCAATGGTTTTCCATGAAAAATTTCAAACAGTTTCTACAGTTTTGGTCCAAAGTAGATGCAGACTTTTCTCCCCTTAAGGCTTTCCTACCTAAGAGATACTGACCTCAGAGTAACTCTTAAGAGTCCATCTGAGATTCCTGAGCTGAACCCACCACTACCCAGACCATGCTGTTTCCCTGTGCTCCTCCCAGGTGTTGTCCCAGCCAGCTGGGTGTGCACAGACAGATCTCCCCTGGCCTGGTTCTGCCCTGATTTCCACCACAACAAAGGGCAATAAACAGCCTTTTTAGTCGACTGAACCTTGCACAGAAAGGAGGCAGGTGAGCTGTGAGCAATGTGTTGTGCAGGAGCTCAGGAACAGCAGCTGAACAGGTGCCTGAGAGAGAGGGGAGTTCATGGGCAGAGACATCTCAAACACCAACAGGAGCTTCATTTCACACCACGGAGATGAAATTTCCTTCTCAAGTGGGCATCAGCAGGGCCGTGGAGACTTCTGGTTTCTTGCTAAGGAAGCCAAGGTTTCTCTGCCCTTAACCTTGAAGTGAATCCACCAAGAACAGACAGCGCCAGTTTAAGGGAGTTGATGAGAGTCTATTCCTCTGCACCCACACAGCAGGTAGAACAAAACCAGCAATACTCTGGAGTTCTCCCCATCACTCACCTTCAAAACACCTGTGGGATTTTACTGTGCAAGGAAGGCTTGTCTGTGTTCCCAAACCCCCCAGGGATGGTGGGTCAGTGGGAGCTGCACACAGGAGAACCAGAGGAACAAGCACAGACTGGAGCAAGCCCACAAAAATCCCCTCCTGCAGGCAGGCCAAGGCTCCAGAAAGTTCCCTGAGAGCTTCTGAGGTCAATGTGTCGCTGTTCCCTTACTCACCCCCTCTCTGATGCACATGAAAAAATTGTTCCCATATGAAAGCATGAACAGCAGATGCACAATAGAAATTTAAACAAACTTCCTCTGCAGGAGGACTGCCCAGGGAAGAATGGTCTGATTCATGCAACTTAATGATGACTAAAGCCACTGTTTGTGCTTTGAAAATGTGCTGAGGTATTGGCAGCCATCTCAGACCTTTGTAGCGTGTCAGCAGGTTATGGATTTGAAGACCGACATAAATCTTTCAAACTTCCATTCCAGAGGAAGGCCTTAACATTTGACCTCTGCAGCATTCACTAGAAATATCTGAAAGAAAATACCAATTTGTCAAAAACAAAGCCTTTTGCCCGAGGTTCTGCAGAAGAAGAGAGATGTTCCTTCCTGCCCCTTCATTCAAATTATGCAACAGTAGCCGAGTGATTATGTTGCCTTTTCCTGGTCTTAAAAGCAAGAGCCAGACACAGGTAAGGGGAAATGGGGTTTTTACCTCGGTATTTATTGAAGGATCCTTAAGGTGCCCCACTTCATCCAGGTGCAATGTGCCAAAATGCACCTGAAATGCACCCAAAATGTACCCAAAAGGCACCCAAAATGCACCTGAAATGCACCCAAAATGTACCCAAAAGGCACCCAAAATGCACCTGAAATGCCCACACATGATAGACAGTGTATACAATTTATAGGCCTTGCAAATTAGCATATCTATCAAAGATTCCCCAAAGAGAGGCTCAAATGAACCCACTCATCCCAAGGAATTCTCCCCTGGATGGGCCTGTCTTGGTTTACAGGATGTTCTAGAGAACACCTCAGTTTCTCAGTATGGTGTGGGGCTCTCTGGCCTCCCAGCTGTGAGGCCCCCAGGATGTTTGGTGACAGAATCCCAGAATCACCAGGTTGGAAGAGACCTCCAAGATCACCAAGTCCAACCCCTGCCCCAAGACCTCAACCAAACCCTGGCACCCAGTGCCACATCCAATCTCTTGTTAAACACCTCCAGGGATGGTGACTCCACCACCTCCCCGGGCAGACCATTCCAGAACTTTATCACTCTTCCTGTAAAAAACTTCTTCCCAATCCCCAACCTAAATTTCCCTTGGTGCAGCTCCAGTCTGTGTCCTCTTGTTCTGTCAGCTGCTGCCTGGAGAAAGAGACCAAGCCCCACCTGGCTACAGCCACCTTTCAGGGAGTTGTAGAGAGCTATAAGGTCATCTCTGAGTCTCCTTTTCTCCTGGCTCAATGGAATATTGGCTCTAAGCTAAGTTTTTAGACTTAAGGAATTGCAAGTATGCATGCTAAAAGCACTGGGAATACATAAAAGCTATATAAAAGGGTATATAACAGGTATATATAAAAAAAGGCAAAAAATCATCATGGCATCATTTAGAATACTCAAATTTGGGCAGGCTGAAGATCTGCCAGATTTGCAGAAAACACCTGAGTTCACCATGGTATGTCAATGTCCTGACAGCCACCACAGAGCTTGTCAGGCTGGGGAGTGGAAGAAAAGAGCAAAGATATTTTTTGGAAATAACAGGACAGAGAAGATAAAAGAAATCTGTTCTGTGATCTCATTCTGCAGCAGAACATGTCTGAACCTCTGTGACACCCAGCTAGACCATGTGTTGTTCAGCAATCCCCTGGAGCAGAGGCACAACTTTCCCATTAAGAGGGCAGTCCCTGGGGATTCAGCAAAGCTGAGGCTGCCCCGAGGTGCTCCCAGGCAGCAGCAGGATGCACACAAGAGATCCCCTCATTACTGGACAACTTCTCCCAAACATGGTCACGTAATATTCTCCAGAATGCAGCAAATTTTGTTTTCCTACTGCATCGTGAGTTACACACAGATGGGAGTTTAAACAGCACCTTTTCTCCACTGAAAACATTCATCCTGTCCCAAATTTTCCTTGACCACCTCCTCTGGAATACGAACGCTGTAATAGCGGTCTCTGTTCCAGGAGAGCTGGGCTTGCATCTGTTCATCTCCAGAGATCCTGCTAAATCTTATTACTGCTTCCCCCCTCTCCTTCCAGAACTGAGCTGATTGAAGAACAAAAGAGAACTTCAAGGTGAATAAAAGCCCTGTGTTAAGCATGAGGTTATACACAGGGGTTGCAGTATCACAGCAGCCTTGGAAATGTCCATGAATCCCCAAAGCTTTGATTTCAGCATTAAGTAATGCTGGCCTGAACATTCATCCGGAAATGTGCACCGCACAGAATTTTTTATGCATAAACTTTTCTTTTTTCAAAAGGTTCACTTCTCCCTTCAGGTCGGGAGACTAAAAAAATGCCAAGAACATCGGATTCACTATTGGGGTCAGTCCAGCAATACATCTCCTTCAGCTCCCTGCCTGACAGATGAGGTGAGCCAGCACCAGCTGCTCCAGTGGTAAATGTGAAACTCTGCAGTAGGCAGTTATGAAATAACCTTGGTGAGAGGAGGTTTCTTGCTAGCCTCATCCTAACCCCTATCATTTAGGAGCTGGCTTCCACCCAGAAGTCCTCAGCATTCAGAAGGGACATATACACCCTTTTAAGTTATTCTTACATAATTGGATGTTATCTCATTAGCCTTACGCATTTCTGTCATGGTCAATCGTCCTAGAAATCGAAATGCCAACTACTTATTTACATGTCTGGGCAGAATATTCACGATATTTAATAAACATCAAGTGTTTATATTCCATCAGGCCTCCCAGTCCAAGTCTGGCCATGCTTTCCACAGAGTGGGAGACAGGAATAAACTGTCCTGCCTGAACAGCCGAGCAGAATCGCCCCTGTCGGGAAAGGAGGCAGAGGAACATTCTGGGCAGAATTTGCTGTTCACAGAGCAACAAAGTGGTCAAGAGGAGCATTTCCCACACCATCTAAACCTACAATATTGTTACACACTTTTTGTGGCCATGTCACCACAGTCTTTGGGATCAGCTTCCCAGCCTGGGGACAGCTGGTGTGTGCAAGAGCCTTCCCACCTCGTGCAGTAACCTCGAGGCAGACAGGCAGGGAAAACTGGGATACAATGATGGAGAATTTGGTAAAGCAAACATGGTTCAAGACACCAGGGATGTTTTTCAGAAACAGTTCTGAAAAAAGGCTGGTCACAAATGGAATCAGACTTGTCAGATATATCAAGGAACTCCAATGCACACCTGTGTGCATGTGTACATCTGGATGTATACATATCTGTGTGCCCTGGCTTTCTCAACCAGGTGAAAACTGTCCAAGGAAAACTTCATGATGTTTTTCTCTGCTGTCGTGTGCATGTTAATGTTGATGAAAAATTTTTGCTGCTTTCCTCCTTCTCAGAAGAGTTAGAACAGGGTATTCCTCTTGCCTGGTGAAACACTCAATTATCCTCCACTTACCTGCAAAATTCCTAACAAACACTTTTAGTGAGTTTTCAGCAAGCTTTTTTAAATTTCCTCTGCTTTTTGCTCCTTCTCCAAAGCAGAGGTAAAAATAAAATTATTTTCACTGTCTTTCCAAAACAGGTAAGATTTTCCTTTGCTGGCTGGGTGCTCCCCCACTCCATTTAGCATTTTTTTCCACTGCTGGGAAGATCCATCTTTCAGCAGAGCTACTTTTCCTGGTTTACATGGAAAGCAGATACAGACAAAGGCAACAAGCACTGATAAGAACAGCTGGGACCAGCAAGGAGCTATCAGAAATTCAGCATTTATGTTACAGCAACACAGAGGGGACTGAGGAAAAATCAGGTCCTTTCCCTGGGACTGGAACTTGTAATAGGAAGAGACAAGGAAATAAAACTGTGAAGCCCATTCTCATTGTAAGTAGTTGGTATTTCAGGAGAGAGAAACTTGTTTTTTGGGGACAGAACAGGCTTCCTAAGGATTCACTCAGATCTCCTAAATGCTTTATTATTTCATCCTGCCTCAGAGAAGCAAACATCTTTGAATCTCTGAGTCTTCTTGCCCTGAACATAAAAGGCTGAGCCCTGGATCAAAGAAAAACCTGGAAAGCGCAGGGAAAGTCCAGCTACTGCAAGCTCAGCTCACCTTCCTCTCCAGAAGAAAACAAATAAATAGCCCATAAAGCTTCGTTGAGGGTTTAACTTCCCTTACTACGGTGGGTCAACCCTTCCAGAGAAGCCCACTTTTAGCCAAAACTCTGCCTGCATGGAAAGCAAGGGAAATGGGACTGGAGGAGGCGGGAGCAGGAGTAGGATGGGGAATAAAGGAATGAGTTTTCTTCAGGATTTGAAGGCACAGACTGAAACAAAAGAGCCTGCGAGGTGCCACCATCACCCTTCTCACAGCTCTGAAGCTGCATCACTTCCCAAGGCAGGGAGAAGCAGCTCTGAACAGCTCCAAGGTGTTTCCAGGTGCACAACCAGCTGAAACACCTCATGGCCATAACACAGCAAACATCTCATTCGTTGCCATCCAAACTGCAGGCCGGGGAGCTGAGAGCAGAACTCTTCCTTGCATCTCTCCAAACCCTAGAAGGAATTTCAACCTGGCTGCACGATTTTTGTTTTCCCAAGTCTCCCACCTCCCTCCCGGGTCCCCGAACAACAAGAGCTGTTTTCCCTTTAATCTGCAATGCCACCTTGTGGCTATAAACAAGGAGAACACGGAGAGGACGCCAACGTTTAAAACAAAATTTGAGGTCACTTTGACCACCGATTCAATAGCACATCTGCAAGAGAAACACCTGATGCAGGGGGACAAAAGTCATCTGTGAATGGCTGTGCTTTATCGAGGCTGGTGTTTGCTCTGTGTGGGTTTCAGTGGCCCAAATTCAGAGCAGCACGTGGAAAAGCAGCTTCTAACATAAATCCTGGGATGGCTGATTCCATTGCATAGAACCATGGGATCCCAGAATGGGCTGGATTGGAAAGGACCTTAAAGATCATCGATTTCCAACCCACAGCCCATGGGCAGGGACACCTCCCACTGTCCCAGGCTGCTCCCAGCCCCAATGTCCAGCCTGGCCTTGGGCACTGCCAGGGATCCAGGGGCAGCCCCAGCTGCTCTGGGCACCCTGTGCCAGGACCTCCCCACCCTCAAAGGGAAGGATTTATTCCCAATGTCCCATCTAATGTCATTGGGAAGCCATTCCCCCTTGTCCATGCCAATTGTCTCTCTCCATGGTTCCTGTTGTTTCCTTCAGATCCTGCAAGGCCACACTGAGGTCACCCCAAAGCTTCTCCTCTCCAGGCTGAACAATCCCAGCTCTCCCAGCCTTTCCTCCCAGCAGAGCTGCTCCAGCCCTCTGATCCCCCCGGATCCTCCTCTGGGCTCTCTCCAGCAGCTCCAGCTCCTTCCTGTGCTGCTCCCCCGGCTGGGGCAGCTCTGCAGGTGGGGTCTCACCTGAGCACAGGGGCAGAATTCCCCTCCCCTGCTGCCCAAGGACATCCCACCTGTAAAAGGAAGAATTACAGACACAGGTTTTAGCTGTATGCTGCAGAAAGCTCCAGCTTCAGTCCTTCCCAGCCCTCCTGGATGCAGGCTGTCCCATCAGCCAGGCTGGACCCTTCCATCCTCCCTTCTCTCAGAAAACAGCCTAGTTTTTAAGGAGCTTGTGCCTTCTTTACTGGCTCCTTCAGTCCCAGACTGAGTGAAACAGCCCCAGTCCTTGTTGTGCTACGCTGGGAGAGGCCCTGGGTCCCTCTGGACTGCAAGCCTGGCTTAATCCCAGCTGGACACTGCTAACCTGTCGCAGGGTCCAGTATCTAAAAGTCTGAGTCCAATTCAGCACTTTTCTTCTGAAGGCCTCAGAGGCATATTTTGAAATAATTCAGCATGTCTCTGAGTTGCCTCTCGAGCAGACAAGTATTCTTTCCCTCTCACGGCTGGCAGGCCAAGGCACACAAATACTAAACCCTTCTGGGTAGGGAGTAGCTGCCCTGCTATGCACAAAAATTATTGTATTTTTAAGCTTTAAAATATGATTCTCTCAGGAAAATTAGGAGCAGCTGTCCCTCCCTGGGACAAGCTGGCTTCTCACAAATATTTGGCATTTGGAATACTCTTGTCCTTTGACCACTGGGTCTGGTTTTCAATTAGGCCTGATTTTAATGGATAACCAGGCTATTGCTTGGAGTTGCTGGGGCACAAGAGGCAGCACAAGGCTAAATTCAGCAAGAGTGCAAATCAGGGCATTTACACAAATTAGAGCCCCCACCTCCATGTCACTCCAGATCCCAAACCCAGCAGTGCCTTCATTCCCTACTCCCTGCATCCTTTGGGGCTGTTGGCACCTGGGGAGAGGCTGGTACAGATTATTTCCATTTGCACTTCAATTTCCACTCAATCAAGGTGCCTTCACCCCCTGTCAGCAGGGCAAGCACAGAACACCCAGAGAGGGGGTTCCTCTCTCCTGGGGGGCATTCAGCACATTATCTGTGGGATGGGGGGTGAGGAAATCTCCACTCATGGTTCTGCTGGGAACTCCACAGACTCCTTTCAAGTGACAGCACTAAATAGTGGCCTGGATTTATCCCTTCTCACTTTATACACTTCCTGAAGCCTTTAAGTGGAAGGTCTGGGAGGCAAAGCCTGGGGTAAGCCTCTTAGATCCCCACTCTAATCAGTAAAGAGACAATAGCCCTCTTGAAAGTAATTAAGATCTTAGGCAGACTAAGACAATGTTTCTGTAACTTATGATGTCACTGAGACGCTGCCAAAGCCCTCACTGAAGTCTCAATACACGAATCTGCTGCTGCTCCTCTGTCCACAAAACCCAGTGCTGCCCCACACAAGGAAGTTGGATGGCTTTGATGAGATTTTTGGTGTTTTAAAAAGGTTGCCAGAATACTTGGTCGGGTACTTTCTCAGAAACTGATGTAAGTTGGTGGCTTTCTAGCTCCCCAACTCCTCCTCTTTTTTCTTTTTTAGGAGCACTCACTGTGCTGGTCTTTTCACAGGCTTCTGATTCTCTCCTTTGCAAGTTAACCCCACTAGCAGGACGGAAATATCTTTTCTTCTTCTTTTTTTTTTCTTTTCTTTTTTTTTTTCTTTTCTTTTTTTTTTTTTTTTTAAGTATTCTAAAATTAAATTCACAATTCCAACCCATTTGAAAACACCTTAATCATCCAGGTTGGCCCTAACCCATTTTCCCACACCTAGGTTGGGACCTTACTGCTTTATAACTAGTCCTAATTACAGAAATCACCTAATTAGTGTTGAACCTCCTATGAAGAAAAGACATTAAACAATTATCTCAGTGCTGATGTGTTGATAGCTCCCTTTCCCAGCTGTAGAGCAGAACAGCCTCCTGTAACAGTGATACAGAGCTGGATCTCCTTACTGCCAGTGGCTCTCCAATGTTGTATCTTTATTTAGTTCTTTGGCCTTTCTGATTCTGTCTATGCTCCTGCTCCACTTCTGTTCTGTTCTGGGAGCCTGACCTAGTTTCTCCTTATTGCATATTTCTTTCTTTCCTTTGAGGTCAGCGATGAGCTCATGATTAAACCTCTCTGGTCACCTACTATACTTTCTGAATGGGATAACTTGAACTTGGGGCCTTGAGTCTCCCTAAGGCTCTGCCAGCTTTCCTTATCTAACTTTTCCCTTAGCTCACCCTCTCAGAAGATATTTTTTCCCAACCCTTACAGTGTGTTCCAGTTACCCTTTGTTGCTGAAAGCTATTTTTTTTTAAGTTTTGCTGTGATTTTTCACCATATAAACACACCTGTTTTGCCTTTACTGTCTCTATAAATGGCATTTAATCAATAAACATTTATTGACATGTAATACATGCTTAATAAAATGCAGCAAGGAGGAGTGAAAGAACAGTGGTAAGGAGCAGTAAGAGGTGATTTTGTGAATGTCTGAGCACTTCAGCTCACCAATAAATGATATTGTAAAAGTGCAGAGCTTGCCAGAGCCATTTGTCAGGCAGCACACACGGAACAGCTTCAAACTGAGAGCGTGCAGGGCTCTGGCCAGAGCAGAAACCTCCCCAGAGAAGGAACCAGTCATACCCCTAACTCAGGCAGTGCCATTCTGCTTTTTGGAGCAAACTGTGCAAGAACAGAGGGGGGGGAAGCCCCACTGAAGTAATTGATGTAATTAATCAATTTACCGATGTTATTCTTGCTGAGCAGCCGAACAACTGGAGGTGAATTTTAACAATGCACACAGTGCATATTTAAATAACAGAATCACAGAATGGTTTGGGTTGGAAAGGACCTTAAAGCTCACCCAGTGCCACTCCTGCCATGGGCAGGGACACCTCCCACTGTCCCAGGCTGCTCCCAGCCCCAATGTCCAGCCTGGCCTTGGGCACTGCCAGGGATCCAGGGGCAGCCACAGCTGCTCTGGGCACCCTGTGTCAGGACCTGCCCACCCTCCCAGGGAACAATTCCTTCCCAGTGTCTAACCTCAATTTCTGCTCTTCCAGTTTGAACCCATCCCTCCTCGTCCTGTCACTGCAGTTCCTGGTGCAGAGCCACTCCCTGGTTTCCCTGTAGCCCCTCAGACACTCACAGAGAATTTGCTCACATTTAGGATACACTGGATACACAGATCCACAGAAAAGGCCAAGAGTAGGAATGAAAGGAATCTGTATATTCTCACCCCAAGAATTAAAAAGAGCACATGGTCTTTCTCAAGCTATTCTGCATCAATCCAAAACATGAGGAGCCACTGTGTGAAGGCTTATTGCACTCGCCCTCCTCAGATGCAAATAATCTTGCTGGCTGTGGTGCCACCAGCAATCCCCCCTTGTGTTACCCAGAACTGCCATGAGGCTGGAAAGAAAAAAAGGAAAGCTGGGTAAGTTCCAGCTTTTTTAAAATCAATTTCTGTGCTCCAAAGTGGCCCCTCTGCCCCCATCATTTTCTTTGCAGCCACCCCCTGCATTCACCTCACTGGTGCTGCAGCAGTATTCCTCTCCAAGAGTGCAACATCTCATCTCTAATTAAAACTCAGTAAGATATTCAGCTCAGCTGTCTCATTTACTGTGATTTTATGCCCTAGACACAAGTAAAACTCCTGTTTTCCAGGCCTCTGAATAAGAAGACAGCAACAGCCTTTTCTTCCTCCACCATCTCCTCCTCACTCTGACCCTTATGGCTTTAACAAGTGGGTTGATTGCCATATAATTTAAACTTCACAAATGAGAAACCACCTTCAACTACTGATTTCATTAATTCCCAGCTTTCTAAAAGAGCACCCTCACACTTTATTCCTTATCTTCACCTCCAGTCAGGTTGTTTATGTCCTCTTTCTCCTTGGGGGGCAGGGGTAGCCAGTGCTCAGCCCCAGGTTTGGGGGAACCCTGAATGAGGCTCCAGCTTCACGATTTAGGTGACCAGTTGTCTTGGGGTCACTTTATGATGTGTATCCCCTATCACAGTCTATGCCCAGAAATTAACTTTGTGTTTTTATGTGCCTTTAAACTGATCCTGAGAGGGGGGAGAGAAAAAAAAAAACACCAAGTGAACTTTTTAAGGCAGTTGTTCAAGGACTCACACACACTGCTTTGCATTATCCTGCTGTGGCAGCAAGAGTGGCAGAAGCACCCCTTATTTTTCAGCTGCTTTCAGCTCCTTTTCTCCAGAGGGAGATGGAGAGTTGAACTTTGTTTTCTTGGGACTTTTGGGGTTTTTTTTCCCTTTTTCTCTTCTGGACTGTTTCAACAACATCCAAACACACTGGGAGAACTTTCTTCCAAGGCCCTGGGGGGGACCCAGACTAACCCAGCCCTGAGGAGAAGGAGAGAGACCACACCTACAGAAGGACGCTGAAATCTTTCCAGGTTTCTCTCCACAGAGAGAGATTTTATTATTTAGCATCATTATCCTTTTCCTCTGTGTTTGTAAATAAATAGTTTTTTATGTCTTTTCACTTTCCTCTGAGGAAAAATCCTTTTTTCCTGAACCTGGTGGGGAAGGGGTGGTTGTAACCTGCCTTCTATCAGAGGATATTTTCCTCCAAATTTGGCCAAACCAGCAGACCTGGGCACCACCAAAGTGAAAGATTTACCAACTTCCTTCAGCCTACTTCGATAGCTTCATCGTTAAACGGGATCACAGGAGCAGCAACTGCTTTTTCTCACTTATTCTGTGATGTAGCATAGATGCCAAATCCTAGACAAACAAATGAGTTATTTGGATAAAGAAAAATCGAGAGCCACTCAAATTGGCTGAATTACAGCTGTTGTCAATGAAGCATCGAAAAAGTGCATCTGGGGCTGTATACAAGAGTCTCTGCACTTTACAGTCACTGAACGTCCTTTAGCCTCCCCAAAGAGGTCAAGATGAGATCGACAAATAAACGCCAGTCCAGCAAATAAGCGTATTTACTTTTTCCCAATGTGTTTTTTTTTAAGTGCTGGATCAGCCATGTAAACTCTCTCATGCTGAGTGCACTTATTTATGCAAAGTTTGATTGGTCTCAGCCTCCCAGAGACACCTGAAGGGGATGCTGAGATAAGCCAGCCTTGGCGTTCTGCTGCATCCCGTACAGCAAAGCACGGAGCAAAATGAAGCATTAATTCTGAAACCTTCAGGAGAATGAAGCAGGATAGATTCACTTGTCAGTAATGTCCATACTGATTAATATAAATGCACGTGGCAGCCAATATCAGAGTGTGCTATGTGGATTTATTTACATAATTATTTGAGAGCTCGCCCTCCCCTCCTTGACTTTGATGCTTGGTACATATTTATTTACACAACACTGCACTGCCAAACAAGCCAAATGTTTCCCAGAAAGACATCAGAAGAATTACAATTGTTTGAGCAGTGGTTATTTCAGGATGATAAAAAACAAACTCAACTCCAATCCATTTAGCAACTGAAGTGCTTTCCCCAGATGACAAACAATGCTGCTGCTGTCCTTGCGTGGTCACTGACCTTGAGTGGCTCTGAAGGCACCAAGGCAGCTGAGGAAGGAGCTGTTGTAGGTGCAGCTCAGGCAGGAAACAGCTGTGGTGATCAGCAAGGTGGGGACAAAGTCCTGGTGGTTTGGACAGGGAAGAAATTTTGAGATGTTCCATCGTATGACAGGGAACAGAGATGAGGGGTTAGAGGCTTGTATGAACCTGTATCTTTACCACAGGTGATCTGCAGATCTTATAGATCCAACCAGGTGATCCAGAGCCTAAATTCCATCAGTTTACAGATAGACAGGGACAGAAATAGATAGAGATAGAGATAGACAGAGAAATGCCCCACAAGCTTCCAGCGGGCTCCCATTACACCAAGAGACATCACTGCTATCTCTGGACCTTGACACCTTATCAAATCAGACCACAGGTATCACCTGCTGATGAGGGGACAGGCTGTATAATGCCCTTTATGCACCCTCATCACTGACAGGATGGTAGAAACCCACTCTGATGGTCACAGCACCACTTTGACAGCACGCATCAAGCCTAAAGACACAAAAATCCAACCAGTGAAGCTCACAGGGCTTAGTCCTGAGCGGTGTGAACACAACCCTGGTGCATTCCTCTCACGACACTGAGGTGCACTCAGCCAGCATTCACTTGATATTCCGTTATTTTTATAATATGTCTCATTAGTTTGCTGAAATTAGGAAAAAAAAACCCAACAAAAACCCTCCAAAAACCAACAAAAAAATCTCAATAGTCAAATCAAATATAGGGAAAAAAAAGTTAACTAAGCTTTACAGACCTTCCCAAGGTATCAGTTGGAGTTTTTGGCAGGGGAGACTCTGGTTTTACATTCATCTGGACACAACATGTTTTTTTTCCAGATCCTAACAGATCAGTAGAGTTACTCAGCACACAAACAATGCCTGTTGTTTTGGAGCTGATTTCTCAACCTATTATGTGTATTCCTGTTTACAAACAGTGGCTGCAGCATGCAGAAAATCTGCAGGCAACCTCACTGAACCCCCTTAACTCCTCTGCCTGCATGTGGGCAAGCCTCAAGTAATTTTCCATGGTCACACTGAGCAGCAGAGTCCCAGGATGGGCAGGTTGGAGGGGACCATGATGGGTCATCTGGGAAAAGCTCCCCACTCAGGCAGGGTCATTCGAGAGCACACTGCACAGGATTGTGTCCAGATGGTTCTGGAATATCTCCAGTGAGGGAGACTCCATGCCCTGGGATCTGTTCAGGGCTCAGGGACTGCCCAGGGAAGAAGTTCTGCCTCGTGTTCAGGTGGGACTTCCTGGGCATCAGTTCCTGCCCGTTGCCTTTTGTCCTACTGAGCAGAGCCTGGTCCAGCCTCTGACACCCTCAAAGCACCAGAAACTGAACCCAGAAACCTCAAATGGTGGAAGAAGCCATGAGGAGTAGGGGAGGTAACTTTGCAAAGCTTTTAATAATTATAACAATTGTCACAATTTCACCGCCACAATGACATGAGATGGTGGCACATGCTTTAAACACGTCAGACAATTTATTTTGTGGAGCATATGTGGACTCCTGGGGGGAAAAGGCAACTGAGCCTTCAAGATATCCAACTTACAGCTGGAGACATCAGGAGACAGGGAACAAAGCTGCATCCATTATCTGGGAGTTTTGGGTTGTTCAGGATGGCGAGCCCAGAGTTTCATCTTCAGCTCAAATGAGAACAGAAATGCTCAAAAGCCGAGTGTGAAAAATCAGCCAGAATCATGAAGTTTTGCCTGGCTCAGGAGAGGGATCAGATTCATGTAAAATTATAGTTCAAATTGGTTTCCACCCAAGATCATAAATCCACCTAGGTTTGCCAATAGGATTCTGACTGTCAGCAAATCCTTTCTTTTGGCAATGCTGGATAATTTCAAGAGCTTCAGAGGAAAACTCCTGAGGGTTTGCCTGAGCCATTGGTCCTTGGGAGCAGAAAAGGAGGTGAGGGTCAAGGACAGCCCTGAGGACAAACACCCCAGTAACCTGCCCACACTGGGATTACAGTGGCAGGGACATGGTCTCGAGCATCTTTGCTCCTGGGCAGCTGCCAGACAGGACATCTGGGGACCAAAGCCCTCTGACATCCAAACTGAGCTTCTCCTATCTCTGCTTCACCACTGGCATCGCCCCTCAGCAGGCTGTACAGGTGAGTCAGCACCTGACTCCCAGGGGAATTAGAAAGCCACATTTTTAACCTCTCTGAGCTCCCGTGGATATAAGTGATAGAATTATTTAGGTTGGAAAAGACCTCTGAGATCATCAAGTCCAGTGGTGAAGCCAGTACAATCGTTGTAATCATCACTAAATTGTGTCCCCAGGGGCCACATCCACACACCTTCTGGACACTTCCTGGGACAGCAACTCCTCTGCTGTGCTGAGCAGCCTGTCCCAGTGCCATTCAAGGAAGTGGTGGAGTCAAATCCATCCCCTAAATCCCACCAAGAGACTTTCATCCTCAGAAAAATACATCCAGTACCACCACTCCAACACAGACCTGATGCATTTGGCCAGTGACACAGGCCAGGCCCTCAGCAAGGGAAATACAGATTGGGCCAGTGGGGAGAAAATAAGGTTTTGAAATGAAGGGATGATTAAACAAAACTAAAAATCACTTCTCAGAGCCACAGGGATTTACTATTTTGCCTGTGGCTTTGGAGGCTCAGGGAAGCAGCATTCACAGTAGTATTCTCTCCTGATAAGTGCAAAGGGCCCTCTCATATTTCTCCTTCTTTCTGCAGTTTAATACACGGGGGCTGAGGCTGTGACCATGACCTCAGCTGTCTTACAATGCTCCCCCTCCCCGGGGAAGCCCCACACTTATCCTTTAACCAAGAATTAAGTCTGCACGCAGCTCTGTGCACTGAGGAAAATCCCAGCACACATTTCTCCTCTTCCACCCAATGCAAAACGAGGATTGATTTTGCTCCAAGCAAGGAGGAGCATTTGGAATATAATGAAGCTGGGAAGGGTGGAGTGGGAGTACAAAGAGATGAGTCCAAGCTCAGCATGACAAATGGTACACAGGACCACTCGGTTTTATTGTGCACTATCAAATATCTCTAACTTAAACAGCAGAGCTAATAAGCATGCCAATGTATATATTTACATTGCCTGAAATGTGCACAACCCTGTACAAAAATTAGAGTGCAACTGTTATGATCAAGCCATTAGAGAAAACAAAATCAATCCAAAGTGTAGACCATCCTTGCTAACAAGCTCCCTGCTTTGCTGCCTCCCCTTTCCTCAGAAACTTTGCAGCAGAGTGAAGCTTTCCTGACCTCAGAATGAAGGAACTTGCTGAAGAACTAATTGTAATGGAACTTCATCGAGCTAAAATGCAAATAGAACAGCAGTGCTGGAAATACAGTCCATGAACCAGCATCAGGGGCAAGAGGGAAGTTAATTCTCTTTGCAGTTCTGTAAACAAAACTTTGTGGAGTATTTTGGGCAGTGGGCACATCCTACCTGTCTCCCCTCTGTAACCCAGAGTGATCTCCCTCTTGCTCTTAGCTCTGGACAGAAAAAGGTTTCAGCATTTTGACAATTCTGCAATCCCCATGCCCAATAATGTTGAAACTGCAGAAAGTTTCTATGGAGCAAAAAGCTGATGGGGAAAGGGAGAAAATGCAGTTTGGCTAAAGTAGAATGCTCTCCTTTTAAAGTTTAAAGATATCCTGTTTTGCTTTAGATCACTTTTACTTCATGTCTCTTTCTCTATATTTAGCTTAATTTCAGCTATTATATAATTTAGAATTCTTTGTTGTTGGATAAAAGAATATCTATAAAAAAACAGAGCCCTTCTCATGAGAAATTTGGAAAAATCCAGATTATTCCTGTCCATGAAGATATTAATATTTTTACTGAAAATTTTGCAAACCAGTCCTGCCTCTCTAGGCAGAGGGAGAGCTCTCCATAAGCTCCGTTTTGCAGCCCACATGGCCTTTCAGTTCTTCAGGATTTTATTTGCAGTAAGTTATTTAAACAGTGTAAACCTGTCAATAAAACCCTCTCCAAAGGGGTTGAGGGGCCTGAATATTTTGCAGGTTCACCTGCAGCTCTGGAGAACTTGGAGAGCTCCAGGCAACCAGGAGTTCCCTGGACAGTGCTCTGGAGAGTCAGCCCTGTGAGGAGAGGCTGAGGGAGCTGGAAAGGGGCTCAGCCTGGAGCAAAGGAGGCTCAGGGGGGACCTTGTGGCTCTGCACAGCTCCCTGACAGGAGGGGACAGCCGGGGGGGTCGGGCTCTGCTCCCAGGGAACAGGGACAGGAGGAGAGGGAACGGCCTCAGGCTGGGCCAGGGGAGGGGCAGGGGGGACAGCAGCAGGAATTTCCCCATGGAAAGGGTGGCCAGGCTTTGGAAGGGGCTGCAGTCCCCATCCCTGGAGGTGTCCAAGGAATGACTGGTTATGGCACCGAGTGCCATCACAGAGTATCCTGAGCTGGAAGGGACCTACAAGGAACATCAAAGCCCAGCTCCTGGCCATGCAGGACACCCCCAAAAATCCTACCCCATGCCCGAGGGCATTGTCCAAACACTTCTGGAGCTTTGCCAGGCTCAGTGCTGGGGTACCACGGTCTTGTTGCAAAGGTGGGGTTTGGTCAAAGGCTGGACCCAATCTTGGAGGTCTTTTCCAACCCAAATTATTCCCATTTCTCCCATTTCTGCCACAGGAGGCTGACAGCCAGCCTTGTTCCAGGATATTGCCAGGCTGTCTCCTGACACGAGGATGCTGCAGCCGCCACACAACAGAGTCCACTCTGTGCCTGTCACAACAGCCATGGGGACACCAACAACATGCAAAGGGCAAACGGAGAATGAGCAATTTTAGAGGTAACTGTCTCTTAGGTCAGCAAAGAAAACCTCCTCTGCACTCAGAAGAAGGTTTAAATGAAGGAGCAAATGCTTGAAAAAGAAGCCAGAGACAGCTCCCTGCCTGCTTATACCTTGAGCACTGCTACTAAAGAAATCCTGTACAGATCCTTGGCAGGTAGAAATGGGCATTCACTAATTTCCATCTCCTGAGGAGCCACTTCTCTGCTATCATGTCTGCTGGGATCTACATAAATTTAATGTAAAGAAAAAATTTCCATGACATCTTAATCTGCAAGGACCCCCATGGAACATATTTAGCATTTTTTCCATCAAAAGGTAGTTGTCACAAAGGTGAAGTGCAGCAGCTTCTCAGGCACAGCATGATGGGTCAAGTTCACCATCTCCACTGGAAACTGCACCAAGGAAGCATGGCAAAAACACACTTTATACCTTCTGGAGCTCAGCGGGTACCCTGGGACTAAATCTTTGACATTTGTAAAGATCTCTCTGCAACCTAGAGGTCAAATTTTGATTTTACAGATCTCCAAGGTAACTCCTACCATGAGATCTGTTTAGGGAGCATCAAACCATGAAGGAAAATTGTTTTGCTGCTCAGTAACTTGTGCTCCCCTCATCCCCTCATCCAGCTCATGCTGCAAACATCTCCTGTCCCAGTCCTGCACTGGCCGTGGTTCAGGCTCATGTGCAAGCTAGGCAAAACAAAACACATTTTCTCCTGGCTCCAGCCATATGCCAGCAGATGTTTGAGCTGAGATTTTCAAGATGCATAAGGACTTTTGGGTACGTAATCCCTCATGTTCCAAATCCCTTGCTTCCTAAAGCGAGCCTTTGAGCCCTGGAATCATGCAGTGTCCAAAAAAGAGGCATCCAATGCATTTTAAGGACAAGGTGTTTTTATCTGAGGCACTAAATCATCTTTTCACAGCAGTAAATTACTGAAACTGTTATTGAGCAGTTCCTGAAATGAAACAGAGGCCTGACCTCTACAATGTCTCCAGCAAACGTGAATTCAGGCCAACGAGATCAACCAAGAGTCGCTTGCACCCTTTGCATTCTCCCAGCTCATCAGGAAACTCTGCTAAAAGGACCCCACAACGAGCTAGTAACTGATGCAGGAATTCAGGGAAAAACAGAATATCAGGTAATTTCATCTGACCATTATCCTCAATGAGTACAACTCCCAGAACAGGGCCTTGGCTGCCTGAATTCAGAGGTGCAGTGAGAAGGGCTGCAGGGCTCCCAGCCCCCCAGCCGTATTTTCTATCAGTCACTTAAAAAAAGTTTCCATTGGTTCATTTTCTTTAACTTCCTGGGTCATTTCCATCTCTTCCCCAAGCTGACTTAACTACGTATCAGCCCTATTTCTGATACATCAACATAAAACCATAATATCAAAATCAAGCAAAAGTGTTTGCTGTAATGATGAACAGCAGGAATAAAAAGAAATTGTGATGTACACTTGATTATAAATGTTCCTATAGAAGAGTTTAGGCCTATCTTTCCACAGATTGAAAAACATTCACTGCCTGCAAAGCCAGTCAGAATTCTGTTTTCAGGAGATTCACAAACCTAAACTACACTGGGCAATGGCTGACTCACATTTTTTGGCATTTCCTTTGGATTTTTCATGGCATTAAAGGTGAGAAGCAAATTAGCCATTAAACCATCCATTCTGAGCAGATGTCATTTATCTCCTACACCGGATCTTGGCCACAAGGAGTTTCTTGAGAGCTGGTTTAAGGCAGACAGAAAATGTCCTGATATAACCTTAGTGCAGAAATAATTTAGATAACTGCATAACTGCAGCAGGAGTTGCTTGAAAATTCAACTTTTTTCACAAATATCTGAAAGTCTGTCATTGCAAGGACCTTCCTGCAAGATACAAGGTTGAGATATTTCAAATATGTTTTCCTAAATGATATTTTCACACCAATCTGAGTCGTCCTGGTGATACATCTAACTCAAAAGAAGTGGCACTAATAGACCACACTTTGATGCAGCTTAGCCCTTATTATGGCTTTTTATTTATAAAGTATTTATAGAGTTAAGTTCTAATAAATGTTTAATTACTGCTTAAAATTAAGCTAAACCAGCTATTTAACAGCTCTCAGCTGCTATTAATATTCATACCAGAGCTCTGTGATTAATGCATACAGGGTTTTTATGACCTTTAATTCAAATTCTGAATCACTGTTTGATTTGGCCATTGTTAACATACTTTTTGCTGGCTACTCACAGATTGTTTTACAGTTTTGAAAGCATTTGAGAAACACTGTTTCTCTGTGCAGAACAACTCTATTTAATTAGCCCTCTTTTAAGAATGTAGTCTGCTTAAAATTTGAACTGTCTGAAAGGCAACAAGGGACAATGAGTGTTATTGCACAACATTTCTTTCTCCCTAGTCCTAGAAATCAATCTGATCAGGATGTTCACGATGCTAAGAGCTGTATAAACACAAAACAAATGGAAGCCCACCTTGCAAAGAACATATCTTCTGAAAAGATCCCGAGTACAGAACGTCTGCTGAGACAGCTCTGCCTTAGGCTGGGCTTGGCAGAGGCAAAGGACTGGTATTAAATGTGACTCTAAGCAGAAATGGTGTGTTAGAACACATGCTGGTTTATAAATATGCTAATACATTAAATTGTGTCACTATCAGAGCAGGGACTGGACAGTTTACAGAGGCTAAATGCAACAAACTGCCTTTTCTTAAGGAAGAAGAATGGCTGAGCCATCAGAGCCCAGCCACTGATTGCATTTAGGAGTGAGGAGTAACAGCACAGAATGCACTGGGCGATGGCAGCACAGCATCTGCATGATCAATGAGTGCCACATATTTCACATATAAATGTACCTATAAATATATAATGGTGCATAAATACTGCTTCCTCATAGAGGCCTCTTTGGCCACAGGGACTGATGCCAGGATGATTTTTGCCTTTTCTTTTATACCCCCTTAATACCTTTTTACAATTTCTGCATTCTTGGTGCTTTTTGCCTCCATTCTTGGACTTGTTTGCCAAGCTGGGAGAGGAAACATTTGAGAAGCTCTGTAGTGAGGGATCAGTGTGCCCAGAGCCCAAGGGCCTCTCCAGAACACATTCTGTAACCTGAGATAGAACCATCCAGGGGAAGGATCCTTGGGGAGGGGGGCTCATTGGAGCCTTTCCCTGGAGAATCTTTGATAGATGTGCTAATTAGTGACACCTACAATGTTAGACCAGATCTTGAGGGGGGAAACTGCAGTGGCAATTGCGATGTGCATGGAGGTGCATTCAACCTGGATGTGGTGCACCTAATGATTTTTAAGATAAATCCCAAGGGAAAATCCCCTTTTCCCTTCTAACTGCGTTCACCTCTTGATTCTAAGACAACGAAATGGCATCAGGGCTCTAAGGCCCCTCTTCAAAGATCCAAAGTTTGCCAATCAAAGCAAGATTCCTGCTCCCCCAGGGTCTGTTCCTGAGGAGAAAGGATCCCATCTGTGGAGCTCTGACAGTCTGTGCTGTGGAACATCCATGGGATTGACTTCACAATGAGCACTCTCGGAATAAACAGCCAGGAAAAAAGGTGGGGTTGGGGTGACCTCATTGGAGCCTTCCAGAACCTGAAAGGAGCCTAAAGAAAAATGGAGAAAGGCTGTTTATAAGGGCCTGGAGTGACAGCACAAAGAATGGCTTCCCACTGCCAGAGAGCAGGGATGGATGGGATATTGGGAAGAAATCTTCCCTGGCAGGGTGGGCAGGCCCTGGCACAGGGTGCCCAGAGCAGCTGGGGCTGCCCCTGGATCCCTGGCAGTGCCCAAGGCCAGGCTGGACAGGCCTTGGAGCAGCCTGGGACAGTGGGAGGTGTCCATGCCTATGGCAGAGCCCTGGAATGAAATGAACTTTAAGATCCCAAACCATTGCTGGCAGATTCTGTGACTTTTGGGGTTTTGATCCTTGCCTCTCTGTACCACATTACAACCTGCAGGTTATGTAAGGAAATAAGTAAGTAATCCTTTCCAGAGTTTTGGTTTGGTTTTTTTTTT
>VXAC01006836.1:410886-452392 GCA_013399225.1 Rhipidura dahli | reverse complement strand
TTTTTTTTTTTTTTTTTTTTTGCAAGAGAGAATGCAGATGTCAATATCTATACAAAAAATAAGTTACTGAAACACAAAGCAGTGCACTTGCAGGAACAGCGTAGGAGGAACTCTGAGAAACTATGTCACCACATTGCTCTCTGGTTTTGGGCAGTTCCAAGTTCTCCTCCCAATTTTTGTTTCAATTCTAAGCATTTTAAGACTCTCAACATTAGATGAAAACAATACTCAGCATACCAAAGGCCAGATTCCCATCTGGGACTCAATGATATTGTAATAATCATCTCAATACTGAGCGATATTATAACACAGAAACCCAGCATGATGGATCTTTTCCCATCCCTGGAGGTGCCCAGGCTTACAGATAAGAGAAACGTGGGAATTCAACTCTTCAAACTTCATGTGTCTCATTAAAGAAGTAATTTATAGGCTCTCATTAGAGAAAGTGATTTTGTTTTAAATTGTTGTGCATGAGAAAAAGCCAACTATGAGCAAGGGAATTACTGAAGGTTATGCTTGCTCGTTTATCCACCAACTCCGAGCGGGATTAAATTGCCTTGATACAGATTCAAATTTAATTTTGGAAGAATGCATCATATTTCTCTGTGCAATACCAATCTGAAAAAAAATAAATTATAATAAGCAAAAAGGATATAAAAATATGATATCAGATATGACTTGTCTCCACTTCAGCTGAATGACTTTATTGTTGGTCAAAAAAAGATGTTGAGTTACTTCTCTGTCCGCTGAACTTCTGACTCTGATACTTTTCAAACTCTGATGCAAAGCGACAGAGCTCTGGGTGAATCCATTTGCCTCCCTTCTTGGAAAACGCTGAGGTTTTGATGAGCACTGTAATGACAGCAAGTTTGCTGGTGCTATTTATTCAATCATCAAGTCAAACATTCCCTCCATAGCCATAAATCTGAGCAGATTCTGTGAAAAGGCTTGACTCGTTTAGCGAATGATTGGCACTTTTCACCACTACGAGAAGTGATTCAAGGAAAAAAATGTATTGCCACAGTAATTATACTGTTTGTGTGCTACCATTGGAGACAATAATGATACATCTTCGTGTTTAGAAATATTCATATTATTCCTTCCCAGCATTTGTTCAGACTCGGATTTAATTCATGATACAGTTCAACAGCCTCAAAGAACTTCAACTTAAACAATTTACATTTGGAATTGCCCTGTTTGAAGAATCTGCAGTGTCTCCTCGGTCCTGTTTCCTCAAGTTAGAGATGACACTGGAGATTGATTTCAGTACTTTTTGGTTCACTTAAGGACAGGATTTATTCCTGAATCCTGATTATTCCTACCACAAACACCTTTGCTCCGGGAGCTACCTGAGTGAAACTTGCCTATCCCATGGAAAATGCAATTCCATTCCTGTTCCCTGCTAAAGGATATTACTTTAAGCCAAGTAATTCATGGTTTTAGTTTCTCCTTCAGAGTTATGGCCTCAAGCTTTTGGACAGAGTTTCAATTTCTGCTAACAGCTCAAATTGAGTCCATCACAAGTGTGGCCGTTGCAGAAAGAGAATTGCTGTGGAATTCAGTAAATTAGGATTAATTTACTTTGCCTAAGAGAAGCAATAATTCCAATGTCTGTAACATACTTCTTCCCACCCCCACAAACCATGTGCCATGGAAAAACTCAGTCAGTCATAACAGCTAAAGTCACCTCCTAAATTAGGATGCAATGACACCAATTTTGATCCCAAATCCTACAATTCACAAGCAACATTTGCACATCACTGATGGCTTTTCCATTTGATTCTCTCATCACCAGTGGCTTTTCTCATACAGAATAAATAGCAAGGCTCTAAAACAGATAAAAACTAACAATACACCAATGTTCCAGGATTCAAACCCCTCCCTGCTGCAGGGTAGTACAAAGACTCTGTCTGCACTTTATAACAGATGGCTGTTTATTTTTCAACAAACATGCAGTAGTCTCAGGGAAGAGATAATAAGAATTTTTAGTTTCCAATACACTGAAGTTATTGCAGAGTGAAGTTTGTATCATACCAGAGATGGCTGAAATTATTGCTCAGATTAAACAGTTTTCTTACGGCTGGTGGTGCTGGGTTGGACTTGATGATCTTAAAGGTCTTTTCCAAGCTCAGTGATTCTGTGATTCTAAAATGCTTTTTCAAGCACAAATGTTTTATTCTGAGGAGAGTTGTTGACACTGTTGAATGTTTTCATTGGGAAGAAGATTGGCAGTTTCAACTCCTTGAAATCAAACAAATTGCAAAGCTTTGTAAGGGTTCCACACTGCTCATTTTGGATTGTTTTGGTTTTACCTGCTTGGACTCCTCCTTGGGTTTTGTGGCTGAAGTGGGATGAAGATCCACACACAAGATGTCACCACTGCTGGGAGGTGCTGAAGTATCTGCAGAAGTGAGAAAAACTGTTCTCTAAGAACAGACCTGAATAAACACAGGTGTGTAGAAAAGACAGTGCTCTACATGCAGCTCTCACCCAACTCTGGAGTGATCTGTTGGGTCAAGACTGTTATCCATGAAAGTTATAAGACTTTTCGCATCTCCTCTTATCAAGTATTAAGGTTGTTACTTAAAGTGATTAAAGAATAGTTTTAAGAAATATTATTATAATTAAAATGTAGAATTAACTGTATCCTTTATTTAGACAAAGACACTGAAAGTTGTGGCTTTACATGAGACAGAATCACAGAATGGCCTGGGCTGGAAGTGTCCTTTAAGATCAACCAGTCCCAGCATCACCTCCCACTGTCCCAGGCTGCTCCCAGCCCCAATGTCCAGCCTGGCCCTGGGCACTGCCAGGGATCCAGGGGCAGCCCCAGCTGCTCTGGGCACCCTGTGCCAGGGCCTGCCCACCCTCCCAGGGAACAATTCCTTCCCAATATCCAACCTAAATATCCCCTCTGGCAGCATGAAGCCATTCCCCTTTGTCTTGTCACTTCAGGCCCTTGCAAATAGTTTCTCCTTTCTGTCTTTCCTGTCACCTGCAGGCACTGAAGGCCACAATCAGATCACTCCAAAGCTTTCTCTTCTCTCAGCTGAACAATCCCAACTCTCCCAGCCTTTGCTCCTTGCAGAAGGTGCTCCATCTCTCTGATCCCCTTTGTATCCCCCCTCCAAAGTTACTGGGTGGTGGACAGGAGCCCGCAGATGACCAATGCAAACATTAAAAAGCAACAATGCAGCAAGTGTCTCTCTGCCAGAATGGGCAGGAGCCTCAGGGGGGGATCCCCCAGAACAGAGTTTGAGGTCACACACAAACTGTGCAGCTCTCAGCACTGGAAACCTAAGTTTTGCTGCATTTTAAGCATGTGAAGAAAAAGCTGCTGTCTGAAATGCTGTTCGGGTCACAGAGCCCCCAGGGCACAGGAGGATCAGGGTGGCAGGAGCCAAGAGCTCTTGCACATCTCTGGATAACCAGCACACACAGCCTGGCAGCTCCCTACCCCTCCACAGGGCATTTGCTGGGGAAAACAGGGGAATGGGAATATTTTAACAAAATCACTTTCTCTAATGAGAGGCTATAAATTATCCTGCAGTGCTGTGAAAGCAGCCTGGGTTTACCCAGCCCAGGCAAGGCTGCCTGGACATCACTGCCCCGACCTTGGGGACACTTCAGTCCCTGGGTCACCACTGAGAAGGGAGAAAGATGCAGTTCAGGCACCAGGGTGGGAAACACCCCAAGGAGCAAAGGGAAACAGCCTGACAGGACACAGAAAGTCTGTCTGGCTCTTTCCAGCAGAGCAGGAACTGCCCCCTGAAGCTTTGCCTCATGTAAAGGCTCTCAGAGAACACAGGGATTGGGATTAGCAGCCCCCAGAATGTGGCTGGCAGCTCACTGGCAGGGCTGCAGCTTTGCTCTGCACTCTTGGCTCAGGGAGAATTCATTGTGCACAGAACATCCAAAAGGAATAAACCCTCCTGGTGCTCAGAACAGGACTTCTCCCCCTCTTGCTGCTTTGTGCTCGCTTCCTCCCTTTCATACTTTCAGAAACAGAGAATATGTATTTTTAATAATACAGATTTCTAAAGGACTGAGTATGCAACATTTCCTTTTTCCCCCAGGAGCGCAGCAACCGCTGCACTAACACCGACACAGAGGAGAACACTTTGGAAATCCATCTGCCAGGAGAGTCAAATCAGAATTACATTGACCATAAACGCTGCAATTATGCCTTGGGGCTGAGCATTAGTGCTCACCTGAACAGTCTGTGCACGGCAGGGATGGCGTGACTGCAGAAAATCCTCCACCTCTGCAGCGAGCTGCACTCCTGGGCCACAGAGCCATGAATGTTTCATCTCCCTGCGGCCCCGGAGAGGAGGAACCACGGGAGCTCCGGGCTGGAATTGTGCGGAGCAGCTGTTAATGAGCATCCCCTTCAAACCCTTCTGCTGCTCCAAAGGGACCTGCAGGGAACAGGAGAGAGCCCCAAACAGGGGGGAAATGTGCTGGGGCTGAGCCCCTAAGCTTAGGAGATGGCTGCACGCTGTGGAGAGGGATGCCAAAGGATTAAGCTTCGTCTTACAAGTCTAAGGCTTGACCTGAAGCTTATTAAGGTCAGTGAAAAACCTTCCAGTGATGTCTCTGAGTTTTGGTCCAGGTACACAGTGCACTGATCTCAACCCCACCATCCCTATCATTTATTTTTGCCATTGCAACTTTGTGTATTTAATTCAAGTTGTTGTTGTTGGGCTCTCGTGACCTTCCTCAACTAAAATCCCAGGTTGTTTAGGTAGAAAGAATGGCTTCCAGATTTTCATAGACAGTCTGGTTGTAGAGAAAACAAAGAGCTGAAGCTTTTACCCAGGATAAAAACAAGAAAACTAAGGAAAAAACAGGCATTAATACTAAAAATCTCCCTTCTGTGACAAAGAAAACAGAGAAAAAAAAACCCAAACCAACAAACCCAAAGAAAATAAACCGATTCTTTTCTCTGGTATTTGGCTCAGGAATTGGTTTCAAAGGTTCTCCTAAAGCATTTTTGTGCTTTGACACTTCATACTATAGATATTGGCTCAGTGCTTCCACACCAGAAAAATAGACTAAAACACCTTTTAGCACATCATCAATCCTGATCAGAAAAGGACAAATTAGACAAGTTGCTGGGGAAGACTCCAGTAAACAAACTGGAAAACTTCACTCAGCTGAGATTTCAACCCAGCCACCTGGGTACCAATGCAGAACACGCAGCACTTGTGGGGCTTAAAAATAAATATTTTTTTTTTCTTTAGGAAAGAAAAATCAGACAAATAGACACAGTCTGTGCAAAATTAGACCCTGAATGTGAAAAGACAGGAAGAGGGAAATGGGTGGGAAGACATAGATAATTCTATACAAACAAAAATATATGTCAAGTAGCCAGAAGAAAGTTGTGAGCTCAGAGAGGAGCGAGCAGAGGACCAGACCCTCGGCAGAGATAAATCAACCCAATTCCATCAAAATCAAGGGAGACACAGCTCACTGCACCAGCTGCCAATCTCATCCACCAACCAGACTCGCCACCAACTTGCATTTTGGGTCCTGCAAAAAAATTTCCTCTTGGAGTATAAAGCCTGTATTTATCCACTGGCCTTAGAAAGTATGCACAGCTGTGACATAAGTAACCCCTGCTCTGTTTTTAAATGTATGCAAACATAAAACGAAGAAGAAAAACGACATTAAAATAATGTTAAGGATTTGGCTGGGGGCCATCAAAGCTAGGACATTCCAAGTTAAAGCTGAAACGACATCCTTAACCTTAAGTCACCCCATTGTGCCTGGGTATTGCAGCTGCTGAAAGGGGAAAATCAGAGCGGTTACGGTCTGGCGTGTGAATGAGAGCTGAGGGACTCTTAAATCCAGGATTATTTGGCTGCCGCACACCACGCACTGCAGCCACGTGCTAGCAATCCTTATGCAATCTCTGCTGGGAGAGGGGGAAAAAATCCATCCCTCAGGCTGCGTTTGCACACTGAGGGGACTTCTGGAGAAAGCAGAAAGGCCACTTTTTTAATTAAGGCAAGAGCTGTAGCTGGGTTTGCAGAGGGTGTGAGGCGCAGCAAGGACCTGAATCACCAACTCAGACACCTGAGACTGACAGGGAACCTCCTGCATCGACTGATCCTGGGGCAGCAGCAGGTGAATCCCTCACCACTCAGTGACTTTTCACCCAGAAACTTTTCAGAAGAGGATCTTTCTGACAAAAAAGTTACAAAAAAGTTCCCCTTCCCAGAATTTTTTTTTTTTTTTTTTAATTCAGAGTTTCAACACACCAACGTCAAATTTCCTGAAAATCAGAACTGTTTTTTTGTTCCCAAAAGGAACACATTGAGACATTGGACACACTGATTGAATTGGATTTTTTGCTTCTAGGCGTTTACTAGTTTGGGCAGAGATTCCTTCTCTTTTCTCCCTTTTTTCTCTTTATACCAATGCATCTCTTCCTTCTTCCTCCACCCCTAAAATGGCAAAAATAAAGACAGAGAACAGAAAAAGCAAAACTATACAAAACCATCACAGAAATCCTTCAAGCCCAAACTTAGCCAGTGTCTCAAGAGTGCTGGAAGCTGTAGGTAAAAGCAATTGTAAAAGCCACTTGTACACGCACATCTGCACACAAATCAAGAGCAATACATAAATATTTGTAGTTTAGACTAATATTTGCTTGACTTGAGCAATAAACAACTGGGGCAATGCTGGTTAATATAGACTTTATATTTTTTTTTAAGTAGTCCAGATAGTCCTTGAGTTAAAATAGTGGGTGAGTTGTCAAGCTCAAAGGCTCCCAGGGCTCTAGCCCTGCTTTTCTGCAGTTCTCTGGCCCATGGGTTCAGCACATCCAGAAGCACTCAGGTTACTGGGGACAGTCACTGAGAGCTGTGGCTGAAGTGCAAACTCCTGTGACAGTCTCCAGGAATGTGTCCCTACATCCAGCTTGCCTTTGTTTCAAGCAGCTGCCAGCACCAACCACTGGGAAGGACCCTTGGCCCTGGTCTCTTTTTGCCTTGAGATGTAAGGGAAATACTTCCCAGCAATTGTATTTTCCCACTCAATGTCTTATCTTGCAGGAGAAAGCACAATAAAAGGTAAAAAAATATTATTTTTACAGAACATGTTACCATGTCCGAGCCCTTCTGCTCCAAAGGGATAGGAAAATAACCAAATGGATGCAATAAACTCTCTGTGTATTCTTCTCCTTGCACAGTACTGGTGCATTTCTGCCTCTGTAAGCTCAGCCCTGATCTCAGGAGTGAGAAGAGATGAAGAGGAATGGAAAGGCCTGAGGGTTCTGATTTGTTTTGCCACAGCCTCCAGCAGGACTGTGCCCCTTTGAATGCTGTGGAATTGGGATTGTTCAGCCTGGAGAAGAGAAGGTTTTGGGGTGACCTGATTGTGGTCTTGCAGCTTGAAGGGAGCTGACATGAAAGATGAAATGAGGGCTTGGAATGACAGGGCAAGAGGGAATGGCTTCCCACTGCCAGAGAGGAGAGTTAGATAGGATATTAGGAAGAAATTTGCCCCTGGAGAGGCCCTGGCACAGGGTGCCCAGAGCAGCTGTGGCTGCCCCTGGATCCCTGGCAGTGCCCAAGGCCAGGCTGGACATTGGGGCTGGGAGCAGCCTGGGACAGTGGGAGGTGTCCCTGCCCATGGCAGGGGTGGAATGGGATGAGCTTTAAGATCCCTGCCAACCCAACCCATTCTGGACTTCCATGAAATTAGTCACCTGCATGCCACCTACACCCTGCTGGGTGACACATTTACCAAGGACTGGTTCATTCACTCAAAAGATTTATGCAGAATCTCCACCACCTCCTCACTACTCTCCCTTCCCAGTCTCTCTGTGCTGCTGCTGAGAACACTTCATTTCAATATGAAGGGAGGGGAATGGCACAAGGATGGATTGCAATAATAATTTAATCACAAAAAATAAGCTCCACTGGAAAATACTGACAAGTGGTCATATTTAAAAGTCTGGTGATTATGTTTGATTAAAGTAGAGTGCAAAAATATTAATTAATTGGGCTAGTTACATAGACAGGTTTATGTCCTGCAGCAATTCATGTAATAACAAATTGATTTTTAGCTAAGCAAGCTGAAGGAAAGGAGGAACTGGAAACAGTTCCTGAATGCATCAAAGTAGCCTGAGTGTGAAGTTATAATGTATGTGCGGCATAAAATGCTGGAACACAGAGAACAGTTCCTTCAGTGAGAGAATGAAAGTTAATTCATTTAGTGCCCTTTGCTTGTTTAAATTCCACCATTTCACATTCATGTCATTTTCTTCTTGCTAATACACCATACTGGGCAGACTGTGATATTAAAACCCCCAAAATAAATCTGCAATACAGCGACAAGAAGTTTTCTATGGAAATGCCTCCAGCTGGAATAAGGGACAGCTGTATTTCAGCTCTGCACAACCCAAGTCACTTCCAAAAATAACAGCACCTTCCACCACTCTCGACAAGCAGAGCCAGGAATAAAGGTTATATAGATAGAAATTTGGTCCAGCTCCCTAAATTGAGTTTGATGGGTTTGTTCCATGGTTTTGGTGGGATCCTGGGTCTCATGGTGGGGCTGCTGTGCAGAGACCCCAAAAGAGGCTTCTCACAGGAATCCCACTCCAGGTTATCCAAAGGAGATGTGAGGCTGGGCCAGCAGAGCACACCCACAAATCTGGATTTTGCCACATTTACACCCTGACCCAAGTCCCTGATCTGCTCCTGAGCTTGGCTTCAGCCTCTGGACTCCAGCTCTTGAGAGCACCTGAGGGACAAACCCACAGATACCCAAAAGGTGGGAGATGGATGGGGAACAATGGGAAGAGCTTCAGGATTCTGCAGCACTGGTACTACAGGGAGAAGGAAGGAAGATAAGAGAACAGATAAGCATGGCCAGGGCAGAAGGCAGCTGCCTCCTGCCTCACAAATCCGCTTCCCCCAGTCCTGCCTCTGCTTCCCACCAGGATATAGGGGATTTTTCTTTGAGGGAAAACAAAGAGCACTGAGAGGGCAGAGAGAAAAGTGAGGGGTTTCAGAAGAAAGCGAGCACTCATGTGAAAAGTGTCACAGCTCCTTAGGAAATTGAAAATATTTTCCATCCTTGCCTGAATGATCATTTCCAGATTTTAATTATTTCCCAATTGTCTCTGAGAAGGATGCATGGCTACTGACCTCATTTGGGCCTGAGGAAATAAGACTGTCAACATTTTAGGATAGATCTGATCAGATTAAGAGATATTTCAGATATTGAACATAAGAATTTGACAAGCAAGCTAGAACAGTGGATGTGTTTGGATACGTGCAAAACCCCAGAGTATTTCTGCAAGCTCATGCCTACTTCCCCGGGCTGCTTGCACTGAGTTATGAGAACAAACAGTTTGAGCACATTTCCCTCTCTATTTGATTCTTTTCTCTGCTTCTACTGCCAGCAACAGCTGGTTTCAGACAATCTGAGTAGAGCCTAGCATTAGCAAAATGAAACAGCGAGAGAGCCTTAAATTGTATTAATCTAGAAATGAGTCTCAGGCATAACAACCATGGAAAGAGGGAAAACCAAGGTCAATAAATCGAGGCTGAGCTGGACCAGGCTCAGAGGAAAGGTTCTAGGATGGTAACAGATCATACATGAGAGCAGAAGAAGTACAAAGAGCAGTGGATTTGCCCTGCCTGGGGCCAAAGGCACATCTTGTCACTCTGCAAGCACCAAACAGGGGAGAAATAATGAGAAACGGAGTCAGACTCTTCCTAGAGATGCACCAAGAGCAAGAGGAAGCAGAGGTTGCAGCAAGAGAAAGCTCAGCTGGAAAAGGGGGGGAAACAGCTGTAAGAGCAAGTACTGGAACGAATTTGCCCAGAGAGACTGCAACCTTCGTCCTCAGAGATAACCCAATCCCAGCTGTACAGAGCCCAAAGCAACCCCACCGAGCTCCAAGGGAACCTGCTGGGAGCGGGAGGGCTGGACCAGAAACACCAAACTCCCCCTCACACCCAACCTAGTTATACTCTTCTTTCATCTCCTATTGAGACAGCACTTTTCCTAAAAGAACAGGCAGTCGATCTTTCAGCAACAGAAACGAATTTTGAAAACGCCTTGACTTGAATACAACACAATTGAGCGCAGCCCCCCCGAATCCCTTTGATGTCACTGAGTGAACAGCAGTGCCTCTGACTGCGAGTACACTGAACAGAACCTCCTGTGAAATAAGGATTCTCTTTCTAGTGCAATTTGATGCCTTTGGTTTGGTGATAGAGGCAGGGCGAACAAAAGCAATTTGAGGAGAGATTGGCAGAGCAGCTCAACTTTCACATGCGCCTCACAATGGCACAGTGGTTCGTTCAGATCCTCTCTGAACAGCGAGAGCACAAAGTCCAAAACTGCATGGGCAGGCACTGGCCGCACTTCAACAGCAACCAGCACAAAGGGAGGACATTTACTGAGTAAATGAACATTTCTGGGGGCTCAGCATCTCATGAGTTTGATCAGAAAGCAAACAGAAAAGCTTCTATCCTCAAGGCTGGCCCACAGCAAGCTTTCCCAGAGAGCTCTGATGTTATATATAAGTCCTGTGCAGAAAGGAATGTGGTGCTCGGGGTGCATTGCACAACCCCTGCTCCCTGCACCCTCCTCCTCAAGCAAGGCATTCATTCCCCAGAGGAATTTTCCAGTCTAAGGAGCAAAACAAGCCAAGAATGTGTTAAAACAGGTGTTCCAATCAGCTCAGAGTGCAATCTTAGCGCAACTGAGGTTAAAAATATTTGGGAATGATGTAATATAAAGATGATAAGCTGTTACTGTATATTCCCCTCCACCCACCTTGTAAGAAGGTCTAGGTGGAGGTTGTCACTTGTCTCTCCCTTCCTAAAGCCTGAGCTCAGGTTCAAGGGCCAGCACCAGCTCTGAATTTTGCCATATTAGGCCAGACCAGCCAAGGCTGGTGAGGAACCAGCAACAGCAAGCCCAGGCTGGAAGGAAGGAGGAGCTTTGTGATAACACAGCACTGTCTGGCTGCCCTCCTGTGCTGGCTGTTCTCACCTGGAGCAGCAAGCAGTAACCAAGGGAGCCTTTGGAGCTGGAAAGCTGTTTCATCAGCAGGGGATAAGGAGGCACTCAGACACCCCATGCTGTGCATTTCCAGGCCCTGTGTGCTGTGGTTTCACCAGCCAGCCATGCCCCTTAGAGAAAAAGTGATGCTCCTGCTCCAGTCCCACTTACTATGCAACAGGAGAGAGGTGCTGCTGGCTGGCCTGGTTAACATGCAAGTGTGCTGCTGCTCACATCGCTGGGGCTACTACAGAAATCCTGGCAGTGCCCGCGGGATGATCTCTGTGCATGCAACTCAGGCAGAATAAGAGCTCCTCATAGTTCCCTTCTCTGTCTGTCACAGGAGATGAGGTCCCTGTGGGCTTGCAGTCAGTTTTCCTGGGGTGTGAATTTTGCTAGCGAGTCAATGTGCACCCCTAAACCAGTACCGAGGTTCTGCTCCATTCGTTGCCTCCACATCTGAACTAATTGTGCGTTTTGTGGTGGCAAAGTGCTTAGGGAGGCTCTCAGCACAAAAAGGCACAATAGCAAGGCCAGTTCCAGCTGAAATGAGGGCTGTTAATAGACAGATCATTTCCACCCTGTATCCTGATTTCAAGAAAGACCAGACTGCTTGGTCTGGATACTGAATACTTGGAAAATATCACATCACTTTACATTCCACTCTTCCCAGCTATAAATCATTGTTTAAGACCTACCTGATTTAAATTTGGAAAGCATCCATCTGTCAAGCTCCACATCGCCAGCACCTTTTGTGCCAAACACCCCCAGGTGCTCTTATCAAATACTCACATTAACAGCTCAATTAATTATGAGTTAGCCAGATCAAACAGGCCAGTCTCAGGCTTGACAGGCATCTGATGTTCAGATATCCTACCCATGCAAACTTTACAAAGTCAAGCAAATTCCAGTTCCACAGGGCTCAGATCAATACCACATTAAGATGCTGAGCTTATCTCCTCACTTGAAAAACTCGCGAGAGAGTGTGGAGAATCTGTTTGTCGATTCATCTACGGAATTAAACTGGAAAAACAATCCACTAGATCTTAACAGTTTAATGTGGTAGTAAAGGACACAAACCAGGAGGCAGAGAAGTACAAAACTCCTTGAAGGCAACAGAAATAAGTAAGTGGTGCCTGCAGAAGGAACACAGGGATGGAAGTTGTTTTCAGAGATATGGGGCAGCTGGAAACAAGACATTTCCTAGCAGGCACAGGATCTGCAATGAAGTCTGCCCACCCAGCTCCATTCCCCTCTGCAAATCTCAGCTTAGAGAGAGGGAAAAGCTCCATGGACAGGTTTTTCTCTGAGCACCTTCATCTGCCTACCCCACCTAAGAAACCCTCCTGGGGACATTTCTCTCACTGCACATCAAAGCTTCATGAATCAAATAAAGTCATCTCCTTCCGAGCCAATCCCATTCCCCCTCCAGGCTGGTGATGCTGGGAAGGGGTTCAGCACAACACTGCTCCAAATTTAATCTCTCTGCATGGAAAAACGTACAGGCTCCTGCAGACATCTTGTGCTTATGGCTCTGGGATCCTTAAAAGCCCTCAGTGCTCACAGAGTTTGGGATATCCTTTTGCTTACATAAGAGACCAGGTAAAAGCCAAGCTATCAATCCTGACTGCAAAGAGATGGGAGGAAAAACATGCATTGAGATAAAAAGCTGAAAGTCCTCAGCACTGCAGAGCTCCAGGTCTCAGACCTATCCAGAAGTTTGGGGACCTTTTTCCAGCTCATGCTTTTAATTACTTAAGCTTTGTCAATTCACATTTGTCAGCTACAGATCTGTAGCTGAGTAAGCCTGTACGCATTTATTTTGTTGTTGTTAATGACATGGGCTTTTATTTATTTAAAACTCAGGAACTGAGTCACAGATGCCACAGTAAGAGCTGTACTTGGCATTTAGGGCAAATAACATTTCCCAGTTTCCCAGCATTTTACAGGCAAAGTCTAATCAATCTTCCCAGCATACGTATGAGATAAGGAAGTATTATCTCGGTAATGTATTGTTGGTCAGATCTCACAAGCTTAAGGGTACTGAGCAATATTCCTTCATTTCAATCACTCTATCGCATCGCACTGAGGTAAACCTTGGGGGAAATCACAAGTGTTTACACATTTCCATAATCTGCTACATTATTTGTATTGTGCCTCCCGGCTGGCACAAACTAAAGGTAGGATTTGTGCAGGGACTTCAGGAGGGGGGAAGATCCCCCTGTGGCTGTGATTCATGGGCAGACCAGAGGTGTAGATGCTGAAGGGGCTTCAGCAGTGAATTTCTTCAGCTCTCTAGCATTTTGTGAGAGCTCTGTCTTTCCCATGCAAGCTAACCAAAACAAAGCTACCAGTTTATCAAATATCCACACCTGTGACTTGTTTTTGCCACCTTGTTATGGCTTCAACCAGAAAAACACTTGGGAATGGATGTGTTAGAGTTGGGCCAATCCCCTCGAGGGGGGGATGGCCAGAGAACCAATTCCTTTATGCCATTTAATTCACTTTTGGTGAACTAACATAAAAACCTCGGGGAACCTGGATTTCATGGTAGAGACCAACTACCACACACCTCCAATCTCTCCAGAAAACTGAAGGGGTTGAGGAATCACAGAATGGTTTGGGTTGATAGGGACCTTGAAGAACATTTGTTCCCACCCCCTGCCATGGGCATGGACACCTTCCACTGTCCCAGGCTGCTCCCAGCCCTGTCCAGCCTGGCCTTGGGCACTGCCAGGGATCCAGGGGCAGCCACAGCTTCTCTGGGCACCCTGTGCCAGGGCCTGCCCACCTCACAGGGAACAATTCCTTCCCAATATCCCATCTAACCCTGCCCTCTGGCAGTGGGAAACCATTCCCTCCTGTCCTGGCACTCCAGACCCTCATCAGTAGTCTCTCTCCATTTTTCTTGTAGCTCCTCCTGGAGCAAGGCCACACTGAGGTCACCCTGGATCTTCTCCTCTCCAGGCTGAACAATCCCAGCTCTCCCAGCCTTTCCTCCCAGCAGAGCTGCTCCATCCCTCTGATCCCCCTGGAGCCTTCTCTGGGCTCTCTCCAGCAGCTCCAGCTCCTTCCTGTGCTGGTCCCAGGGCTGGGGCAGCTCTGCAGGGGGGGTCTCACCTGAGCACAGGGGCACAGGGGCAGAATCCACCCTTTGCTGCTGCCCACGCTGGGGCTCAGCCCAGAGCAGGGGGGTTCTGGGTGCCAGGAGACACTTTCCAACACCTGTGTGCTTTACTGCAGTTACAAACATATAATTTAATACAGCTCAGACTGAAAACTTGGGTTTGAATCCCTCAGAAACAAAGACACAGAGAAGGCAGTGATTAACAGGTGAGCACAGTAAGGCTGGGACTTGTGCAAGGTCAGTCAGGGATGCTGTGGCAGACCCACCATCCATTCCAAGGCACTGGTGTCCATTGCTTTGATCAACATCATCCTTTTTCCTAATTCCTGTGATTTGATGCCACTGCTGTTCACTGTTTAAATGCAATCAAATGCCAGAGCACTTTGTTGGATCTGGGTCTTCTGACTGACCCTTGCCATTGGCAGCTGCGTGCTGAGATAACAGAGAATGGAACACATAAAGGCTGGAAACATCAAATGGGGCTAAGGTATTTTTATGGCCAATTTTTGCCAAAAAAATGTGGAATCCCCACTGGGTCTCTTGAAAATTTCAGCTCAAACGTTGCACAGCAGGGCACAACAGAGGCATCAAACCAGTCTGGACCAGAGAAAGTTTCTGCCTTACAGTCAATAGAGAAAGAGAAAAGATTGTCCACGGGGTGATTCAGAGCTCTGGTGGGCCCTTAAATCTCTTTTAAAAAGTACATTTATGACAGCAAAAGATAGTCACAAACATGCTAATTCCACCAGAGACATCAATTTCGACTGCCATGGGAAAATAAGTCAAGTGAAATGAAAATAAAAGGAAATAATTTTCTGTTAACTTTAGCTTTTCCTCATTCTTGGTTGTTTGTTTTATGATGCATTGTCTGTTATGATCTTCCACTAAGAACCTCTGCTTCATCCACCAGGGCTTTCCTCGAGGCTGAAAGCACCATGGTAATTGTTTTCCTCTTCCATTATCATTTATCTTTTATAAGGAGGTGTTAACTATGACACTTGCCTGTGAAGGGCAGTTTTTCTTGCTGAAAGCTTAGCTTAAGAATAATGGGAAAGATTAGCATACCTTTAAGTTGTCTCATTTCTTTACAAACCCATGACAGATAAATGATACTTCACAGAGCCGATTCTCTCATTTTAAGTACTGCATTTAATTAAATGAAGGAGCACAACTATATTTCTTAAAGGAAGGTTTTGAGTTTCCCAACTACAGGTTACTCTCAAGAGTCTCCATCTTCAGTTTGCTGGTGTCTACCACACAGCTCTGGAAAAGAGTGCATTTTACAAAAGTCAGGAGTAAAAAAAGAAATTATCTATGCCTCTGTGAAAAAAAAAAAAAAAAAGGCCAAAAACCTTTCTGAAGTGGAACAAGTAGAATATCTGCTTCTTCCCTACAGAAGACTGTGATGACCAGATGTGAGTCTTCTGACACACACTCCTTTAAGTCTGTCTTTTAATCAAAAACATCTAAGATGGAATCTTCCTGAAATTACCTTTTTCTTTTCAATTTGGGGTTGTTTGTTTCTGTCTCAGGAGGAGAAAATTGAGGTTGTACCACCTGAGCAGCAGCCTAGTGAAAGCTGTAACTAGATACATCAGACTTGTAGGAAATAAAGAGATGGGAATGTGATTTGTCCATGTACCTTCTCCAAGGCAACTAAGCAGGACACTTCCTTCAGCAAATTTGAAATCCTCATGCCTACTCAACCCAAAAAACAACGCAGAACTATTTGTCACAACGACTCCCAGACATACAGAAAATAATGTGAGTGATAACAAGGAGAAAAGTGATCAATTGGAAGTTGTAAGTTGCATATTCTTATGGAAACACAAAGGATCAAATCTGACACACTCAAGACGAGCAGGAGTCCCAGTTGTCTTGGGGTCACTTTATGATGTGTATCCCCTATCGCAGTCTATGCCCAGAAATTAACTTTGTGCTTTTCTGTGCCTTTAAACTGAGCCTGAGAGGGGAGAGAGATAAAAACTGAGCGAACTTTTCAAGGCAGTGGTTCAAGGACACAGACACACACTGCTTTGCATTATCCTGCTGTGGCAGCAAGAGTGGAGGAAGCATCTTCTTGCTTTTCAGCCAGATTTGGGCTCCTTTTCTCCAGAGGGAGATGGAGAGTTGAACTTTGTTTTCTTGAGACTTTTGGGGTTTTTTTTCTTTCTTCTCGTCTGGACTGTTCCACAACATCAGAACGCACCAGGAGAACTTTCTTCTGAGGCCCTGGAGGGGACCCACACTGACCCAGATCCAAGGAGAAGGAGAGAGATCACACCTACACCTACAGAAGGACTCTGAAATCTTCCCAGGTTTCTCTCCACAGCCAGAGATTTTATTAGTTAGTATTATTAGCCTTTCCTGCGTGTTTGTTAAATAAATAGTTTTTTATCTCTTTCACTTTCCTCCGAGGAAAAATTTACTGGGGGAGGGGTGGTTGTAACCTGCCTTCCCTCAGAGGATATTTTCCTCCAAATTTGGCCAAACCAGCACACCAGTTTACACAACATCAGGCTCCAAAAGATGCATCATAAATCAAAGCTCACTGCTGAGAATTTTTTTGATGGACATCACAAGGGTGGGAAGCGAAGAGCTCAGATGTAAAACTGATTCCAGAGACAGAACAGCAGCAAACTAAAAAGGCAAAACCCCTTTTCCCCGTCCCTCCAGAACCTAATCCCTGACAGCACCTCTGAAGTCATTTGTATAAAGCAGACCAAAGTGTTTCCGACAGATGTCTGATTTCCAAGCGGGCTCCGTGTCTCTCAGTGCATCTTTGTCTCTGCTCCACGAACATTGTGTTACAGTTCTAAGGCACAAGGCATTGTGACTTTTAACAATGGGATTGGAAGTCACTGGGATCGTAAATGCTCTGGAGCAGGGGGCATCTCTCTGGCATTTGTACCGTGCCAAGTACAATGTGGGGGTCTTGTCCATGGCCCAAGTCCCTTGGAGTGACAGCATGAATAAAAGTTAAACTCACAGAAAATCCAGGTTTCAGCAGGATCAAGCACCTGCAGCTTCAATTAGTGCAACGGGGCAGGGTGGTACTAATTATTGCCTTGCTCGGAACACTTTGGTTGCCCAATGGGGGAGCAAAAAGGATCCCACATCAGCAAGGGGAATAGGAAACACATTGGGGCCCGGAGCTGGAACGGGACCCCTCGGAGCTTCCTCCAGCAACTGCACAACAACAAACACTCTGCAAGCAAAGCAGCCCTGATTTGCGACCTCCTAACGACGAGAAAGGCATTAAGTTGTTAATCCTGGTTGTAATGAGGGGTTTGGCCCATTCTGGGCTTGAGCATTCAGGGCTCTTGCAAACAGCTCCGTGATCCCTGCCAAGCTGCAGCTCAGCTAATTTCTTCCTTACATCCCTACCTCCCAATTCCATTATTTGTAGTAAGTCAAATGCTGAGCTGGAACAAGCCAGACCAGATCCATTCATTTATGGAAATACACTAATTTTTACCATCTGAAGTCTCTGCTCCCAGTGATAAATGGTAACTACATGAAAAATGACTTAAATTAAGAGAACCAGTGCTGGCTTTTTTAAAACGTAAAATATTCATCACTTCTTCTATTCTGCACTTCCAGAAAATTTGAAGCATTTTCACTGAGCTAAAGCTCACGTCCCACTTTTTTTTTTTTTNCTCCTGCCCCCTTTTTTTTTTTTTTTTTTTTTTTTTTTCCCCCTGGATATCCTTATTCACAGCCCAGTGGAGCTGGCACATGTGCTGTGCTCACCACAGAGGTGACTTGGAACCGCAGAGGCTGAAAGAAACTCGCTGTGTGATGCAGCTCTCACTTCTACACAGGGCATCAGTTTTCATCCTGCTTCAGCTACAGCCTGGAAAACAGCAGACCCAAGAGTTTCTGTGGCTCTGAGTTGTTAGGCAAGCCACAGGGCCAGGTAAATAATGCTATTAAAAGGAATTAGAAAGAGCAGGCAAGATGAAATGAATAGGAAGAAAGGCCTGGATGGGCAGTAGGGGAAGTGGGAATCATGTATTTGACTGCAGGGACTTCATGGCAACTTTTCATTGATTTCTTTCCTTCTGTTAAGCACTCAAAATTATCTGTTTCAGTATGGGGTTCTTTTGGCAAGTTTCTTTGTTTTGTATCTTTTTTAAAACTTCCTTCCAGTTTCTGTGGGATGTAGAAATAGTAAAAAATACTCTTTGTGCAGTGCTAAGATGCTTCTGATAGCAGAGAATTGTGCACCAGGAGAGAAGCCACCCTTCATGGCTTTCAGCTGTATGTTATTCCAGAGCTTTATTGTCTAAATTTCACTATAGAGAAGGGCTCCATATCCACCCAAAAACTGTAACATCCCACAGTAAACACAGCAAAGAGCAAAATTGCTCCAGAGCTGTGAACACGCAACTTCACACAAAGGAATCAGGACTTTGCCGGTAGTGCTGAGATCCAGGGAGAAATTCACCTTTTCTCCTGGCAGCCAGCAGCCCCGAGGAGCAGCACAGGCAGCTCTGTTCTGCCCAGGGCTGCCTGGAGCGGCTTCACATCCAGCTCTGACACACCAGTGACTCCAACATCTGTTCTGTCACTGAGGGGTGCTGGCCAGGCACTTCTGCCTCTTCAGCTCCAACAGACCCTGAGGTGTAAAGAAATGAAGGTGAGTGTGAGGATTCTGCTAAGCTATGAATAAAGTGACTTGTCTAAAGGCCTCCTGGCACATTCTAGACAAAGTTAAAGCAGCAATAAATATGAAAAATAAAGCCAAATCTCTAAGGTACAGACAGTAATCCAAAACCAAACAATACCAAGCTTCCACTTGGCAACACTGCTGCCCTTAGCACAGTCAGTGTATTCTGGTTTAAAGAGACCATCTCCACAACTTTACATACCATTATTATCATTATTATTATTATTAATAATAATAATAATAGTAATAATGATGCAATTATTGCTTTAGAACACGCAAAGCATTTCAGAGAACAAATAAAGCCTGTGCTCAGGTGGATGTTCCATGACACAGCACTGATCATCAGGCTTGCAGAATTAAAGCCCTCGAATATTCACCCAACCCTTTTGCCAGTCCTGTCTGCCAGCTTGGTCTGCAGGATTTTGACAGCCTTTAAAAGCTGCCTTTTAGTGCCTGTCCCCCATTCCCAGGAAACTGAAAAGCAACAGGGAAAAGTAAAACAGAAATAATGACCCACAGTATTGTGAAGAATCAAGCAATCAGAATAGAAGAAGAGGAAATGATCTCCACTGTGGAGTAGCCCAGCTCTGTATTTGTTATATCCACGATGATTCTTTTACTCTGCACAAAATCTATCAGATTCTGGGAGCCCCTGACAAGGCAAACTTGAGGAAGGTGCCCAGCAGAGTTTAACCTCTGGATGAGGGAACAGGACAATTCCTCAGCTCCAGAGGAAAAATGTGAACCCTCACCCATGAAGAGGAGTTCCCCTTAATGTACAGTCTGTAGGGAGAGTCCCCCACACATTTCTGGATCCTGGCAAGAGGCTGAGGGTCATGTCCATGCCCTGCCGTGGCCTTTGCAAGGCCAACGTGGGAAATGAGTAATGGAAACCATTTTTGGCTTCTCTCAAAACCAGCTAAAAATAACAAATAGCTTTGTCAACTGACTAGAGGGAGAACCCCCCTCCCAGAGGAAAGGAAAACATGAGAACTATGGGGACAAATCAAGCGGATTCCCCAAATGACATCCCTGCTCCTCCTTGGAAACTCTTCCATTTTCAGAAACAAGAGTCACAGGGTAAACACAACACTTGCTACAGTGGCACCTCTCCCCATTGAAAACTGACATTCCTGGGAGTCCCTGAAGAAAATGGGGGAAAAAATAAACAGGCATGAGACGTCAGCACTCGGGGACAAAGGCAACATAGCCAGAATGGGCTATTTAGAAAGAAAAATATATAGGGAAAAGGACTTTCCCTCTGATCTACAGCATCCCTTGGAGAAACATGCCTGGAGAAGTTCCCCTGTCTTCCTAACATGGAGTTACAACTATAAAATACAAAAAAAGTAAAAGGTTTTAGAAAAAAAAAATCTTTGAGAAAAGATGCTAAAATAACCCCCAGGAGAAAACCCCAGGTTTTGACCCATTCACTGCAGAAGTGCACAACTGAGTAGATACAGAAAATTCATTTTTCCATTGCACTCAGCTGCCATCCTGGTGCTGAGGCCCTGGCCCTGCAGAGCTGGCCCCATCCATACCTGTGGGCAAGGATGGGGGAAAGAACACAACCTGTGCCCTCCCAAACCAGGGAGAACCCCAACAACAGAGCTTTGATCCAGTGTGGCCAAGAACATTTTTATCCCTTGAGCAGTAACCCCTCAGTCCAGCCATGTGTAATCCACATTTCCATACTCCAGTTTGCTCAGACACTGAAATTACTGCTCTGCACCAGTGTGAGACCAGATTAGGGATGCAAAGTCTCAGACTTATGATGCCTTTTCCTGGTCTTAACATCAAGAGTCCAACAGGGTTAGAAGGGAAAAAGGGATTTTCCCTTGGGATTTATTTGAAGGACCCTTAGGTGCACCACGGCCAGGTCGAATGCACCTCCCTGCACCCCGCAGTGCCCCTCCTAAAAGCTCTGCTCTGACACTGGAGGTGTCACTAATTAGCAGATCTAGCAAAGATTCCCCAAGGAGAGGCTCCAATGAGCCCCCTCCCCAAGGAACCTTCCCCTGGATGGTTCTAGCTCAGGTTACAGAATGTGTTCTGGAGAGGCCCTTGGGCTCTGGGCACACTAATCCCTCACTACAGAGCTTCTCAAATGTTTCCTCTCCCAGCTTGGCAAACAAGTCCAAGAATGGAGGCAAAAAGCACCAAAAATACAGAAATTGTAAAAAGGTATTAAGGGGGTATAAAAGAAAAGGCAAAAATCATCCTGGCATCACTGCCAGTGCTCACCCTGCACTTCTAATGGTGCAGGTGGTGGTTGCTCACACATTTCACACAGCAACACAGATTTCACTGATTATTTGCTCGTGACAGCGTTGGTACAACTCCTCTGGAGCCTCAAAAAGCTCATTTTTGGCAGGACAGACCTCACAGGTGTATCACACAGTGGGACCTGCTCCTGTCACCCTGCACCACTCAGCTCCTCCCTCTGCCCAGCAGACCAGCGGCTCTGGGGGCTTCACCAAGAGGACATCAATAGGGGCCCAGAAAACAAGCTTCTGCTGTGAGCAGATGAGTATTTTAGGAAAGTAAATAAAAGCAGCGTGGATGAAAGATGCAAGATAATGCCCTGCAGCAGCTCCAGCTATAGGAAATTAAAAAGCTGGAGCGGGAGCTGATCCCAAGCCAACAGCGGTGCCCACAGAGCATCACTCACCCTGCAGTGAAGGCAGCACGGATCAGCTTCCCCTCCTTGTGCTGGGGAGTCTCTTACCTTGTGAATATTTTTTTTTTTTTTTTTTTTTTTAGCTTGGTCAAAACCATTACAATAGCAACTCCAAACACATGCAATCATTTCTAACAATGTTTCCCCCCTTCTTCTCTTAGGGGAGGGTTATTTTTGCATTTATTGTTCAAATTCAGGATTTTTCCATCATGGAAAGCATTTTCTTTTTTTAAATTTCCTACTACACAGACCACGGAGCTTATCTGCTTTACAGAGATGAGTAGCTGAGTCAACTCTGCTGGGATTCAACCCTCTAGCCTCAAACATCATGAGTTGCTTCCTCTCCATCATTATCTACAACAATTAGAAGGGAGAAGAGAAAGCTGCATTAGAGCTGGCATTTCCTGTGCTCATCCCCTGGCACAGCATCTCTCAGCAATGCCTGTATTTATGTGAGCTGATCTCCAGCCTCAGATACTGCATCCAGACACGGATTCACATTGCCATCAACCCCCTGAGCTTGAAGCTGGGCAGAAGTGATGCAGTTCAGGCACATCAGTAAAGGAGGCCTGAAATTCAGTGATTTGCTCCAAACCTGACTGGGTTTTTTGGGAAAAGGGCTGTCTCACCTACTCTTGTTGGGTTCATCTTTAATACATCCCATCAACACATGGTCAGACCACTAAAAATACAGTGTTTTCCAACCCCAAAAGTAGGGAGAGATTCCTGGGAGAGAAAGCACAGCTACCACCCCAAAGCAGCTCAGGGCCCAGGCCAACAACTACTAATCATGTGTTTCCAAGGCTTTTCCCCTTTGGGTTTAGCACACACCAGGTTCACTTAAACTCTGTTCTGAAGTAAGGAATAGAACAACTTAGGCTACAGGATAATATTCTAGATGAGGTATATGTTGAGGATATGTTTAGAGATGTCAGTGCTCTGATAAAAAGTGAATTTTGGTCCCATTTAGAGCAATAAAACCATTTAAGCAGTATCTTTCTTGGAAGGCTGAATCATTGCTCAAGCTAAGCCTGATAAGTGTACTGCTTAAAACTGCCTCTTTCTGCATTTAGGGTTGGCAAGCAGAAAATAGAGCCTTCATTTCTCACTGAAGGCTTTATGTCCAGTCCTAATTTACTGCCCTGCAAACTGTTGTCAGGAGAGCATCAAAGGGAGGCAAGGAAGGCTGTCAGAGACTGTCAATCCTGAGAACATCTCATTAACTGCCCTGCTAGGACAGGAACAATGTAATTTATTCGGAGGCTTTGAGCAAGGGGCTCTCCAGACAGATCTTTAGCTGAGAGGTAGCAGGTTTTAAGGTCTCTCTGCTGGACTTGGGAACACTGGACAGAGTTCCCTTTCCTTCAGAAAAGGGCTGATGAGGCAGGGAGCAGGATATGGAGTTGGCCTGTGGTTTGCTAATTATCCACAGATTCCCCAACCTCTTTTATTACCAGGACTTAAAACCTGCAAACCCCAGAGCCAAAAGGAGATTTGAAGTTCACTCAGCAAACCAGCTGACTTTGATGGGAATTACTTAAAGTTCACGTAAGGGCTGCAGGACTGGACAGCGAGAGGGGAAAGCGTGGAGGAGGATATTACATTCTTGGATGTGAGTTGCTGGCTGAGGAACGTTTGAGAGGTGAACAGGCACTAAAGAGCACATTCAGGCTGCTGAGATTTCTCCCGAGTCCCTCTGCCTCTTGGCTGGCTTTGGATTCAGGTCTTCAGATCTTCCTTTGGCTCTCCTGAGGATTTCAGTAGTGCCTGGATTTTGATAGAGCCTAGGCAGAGAAGATGGAGGTGAAATTTAAACTCTGAATAAGCCTGGATGTATCATTATTTTAACCTCCCCGTGAAGGGCTTTTCACTCTTGAGGGAATGCTTAAGAGCAGAGCCTTTGCACATTTAGCAGCTTCATGTGCTTAGCAAGAAGGGGAACTTTTTGCTGGTCTGTGCAGACTCTACTGTTTTGGGAGAAACTTTGTTATGGCCACTCCAACATTATTTTTCACACCTCTGTTGCACATTAGTGGATTCCCTAGAAAAAATAGCAGAATATAGCTCGTATTACCCATTAGAAAGGTAGAAATAAAGCAGAACACAGTCAGATTATGAACAAAATAAATAAAATAATACACTAACCAGAGGAGTTTATGCACAGCCTTCCCTGCAGCCTCAGACTTTAGACACAGGCACTGACCCTTAGCCTTTGGGGGCCCTAAGCAGCAGCACTGAAGCACAAGACATGGTGCAACTCAGCATCCCTGGGCAGCCCCAGCACGCCCAGGGCTTTGCAGAGAACAGGAGGTTTGAGAGCCGTGAGTTCAGGGCCACTGTGCTGGAGTTGGGAAAGAAAATGTGAGTTGGGGAGTTTTGTGTTGCCCAGTGTGGATTCCCACCCCGAGCAGCAAACACTGAGAGAGGAGCAGCCTCACCCAGGAGGGGTTTATCGCTGTTTGTACACATGTTGCATCCGTGGTCTGCCAGATGTTTTCCAGGAACTCAAGGGGATTAAGCCCTGCTCTGAGAAATTCACAGCTGAACAACATAAAGGGATTTGTCAGACAGAAGAGAAGGAAAAGGTGGCAGTGTTTGCTTCACAGTAATCGCCACTGGAAGTCCCTGTGAAAGTGCATCTGTTATGAGGAGGGGGAAGGTGCTGGAGCAGAGATACACAAGGTATCCTTAATCTGGTTTGCTGGAGTACTGGGAGCAGTGAAGCAGGAGCTGCCAAAATTAATCCTGCACATGCACAAAGCCTCTCAGATTCACTCTGTGCACCTTGCACTGAAGCATGGGCCACTAAAGCACAGATTTATCAGTCCTTGAGCTACTTTGGCCCAAAGACATTCTGTATGTTTGATTCCAGAGTCAAATCCTTTTCACCACGGATGGAAAAGAGGACCTGTAGTACCTACACTTATTTCTGTCTGGTCTCTGTGTCTAGGAGGCCTCTTAAGGCATCAGAAGAATTCATTCTGTGCCATAGGTTGGTAGAAGTCAGATATGAAAGACTTTAAGACCTGCTGCAAATTTAGAGAAAGTCTGAGCAAGGAGCTGACTAAAATTTTGGTCCAAGCAACTCTTGATGCCTCACGTTTGGAAGAGGATCTTTGTAATCTGCTTATGGATTTTGTAAGTCAAGGTGGGCCATTAATCATTTCAACTGTGTTTTGCAATGCAGTAATACTTAAAGGTGAGAGAAAGGGTCTGCATTTCAAATACTGCACTTCAATGAAAACCCCCATATTTTCTCTTTTAAGCCTTCTTACTTTCCATTTTCAAAATCCAATAAATGAATAGACCCTTAACGGGGCTGATAGTGGGGAGCTATTGATTCTAAGCAAGATCTGCCTGTGAAAGAGAGCTAAAATGAGCTAGAAAATAGGAGAAAATTGATGTCTGAGGCTTCAGAAAGGCATATTTCCAGAGAAGTGTAAGCCAGGCAGGTAATGCTGGGCCAGCAGGAGAAGAACATGTGTATTTTTCTGTCTACCTGCCTTGCCCTTAAGGCAAGGTGAACAACTCTGAGCTCTGCCTCCTGCTCCAGCTGCAGGATCAGCTCTTCCAGCCCAGCCTTGCTCACATCAATTACAGCCCTGCTCACACGTGCAGGATGGAGCCCTGGGACAATCACAGTCAGGGCACTTACAGTGCCTGGTTTGCACTTCGAGCCAGCCTTCAGGTGGTGTAAATCAGCAAAGCTTCCCCAAAATCGGGGCTGGAGTTTTAGCCCAGCAGCAGTTTCAGGCCTTTGGTCCAACACAGGTGACAGAACCCATTCTGGCCACAGGCCCTCAGTGCACAGGTAGTTTCAGAGGGTTTGGTTTAGGTCTCACCTGGCTCACAGCAAGGCAGAACTCCCTTAAAAACTGAAGCACAAATTCTCAGCCCGTGTTCAAAAGCCACCTCCTTTTAACTACCCGAGCTGTGTCCTTAGAGCAGCACAAGCAAGTCAGGACAAGCACTGGAGTTCCTGCCTCAACACAAAAGTCAGCAAATCCCTCTGCCATTGTGTTTGTGAACTGGAAGGCTGGGGAAGAACATCTGCACTGCCTCAATGCCTGCTCTTCAAAACCCTCTCCCAGGAAGCCACCAGGTAGCCAGGAAAACTTTCAAGCTCCCTAAATTTCTTTCAGCCCTGGGTTTGATACTTGGTGTTTCAGAGGTCTCAGTGCAGAGAGCTGCTCCCACTTTGTTTCTCAGCGCACAGAGTTGTTCCAGTTGTTTTTAATCAAACTGCGTAATTACAAAACACTGGGGAACTCACTGCTTGCTTTTCAAGTTTGCTCATTAATCTGTGTTAGATTCTACCCAAATGACTGTGGCACCAAGCCAGTCTCTGCCTCACAAACCCAACATTTTAGGAAGTAAATAACCGAAAATGGTTAAAAGGCATAATTATTTTTGTAATGCAACATCTAATTAATCCGTGAAGCTCACTGAAACAAGTGCTAATTGACGAGAATACCTTAACAAGCTTTTCAAAAAGAATGATTAGGCATGGTTAGGAATAGCTGAAATCAAGCTGCAAAGTCACTTTCCCAATTCTATATTTAAGCTGAGCACAGGCAGGGCTGGGAAACGCTTCTGTCTCCTCGCACGAGCAGCCTGATGCAGCACTTGGCTCTTTGCATCCGTCTGAGGCATGACACGTTCACCATTATCAGAGACAAGGTCCATCTAATCTGGTATCATTCATCTGTTTTTGCTTGTGGCAGCTCCAATATTGCTGTGTAACGTCAGAGGAATGCGATAATGAAGAACTGACTCATGATGAAGCCATCATCTCCCAAAACCTCCTATGCAGCTAAATGAATCAGGGCTTGCTCTGAGCAATATCTTGATGTGACTAAGCTCCCACGATAACTCAACCATTCAGCCATTAGGAAGCAAACTGGAACAGCCCAGAATGAGGTTTCTGGCAGAGCACCTTCAAGGTAATTTCCCCACGGCAGGCGTGACAAGCATGCCCTCAAGAGACGTGATCTTGCACGAGAAACACAGCAGAGAGGACAGGAGTCACTGAAGTGCCTGATCCACCAAAGCCCCAGGACTTCTGCCATTGCACGGGGATGGTAAAGTCCTGTTCCCTGTTCTGCAGCTTGGGAAGATCCAACACGGGATTTTAGGAAGTTTATGTGCAGAAAAATATCCCCTCCCCAGCACGAGCACCAGGCTTGGGCAGGGCTTCTGATCCCGTGTCGGGGATCTGCCCTTTCAGGGTGTCACAGCACCAAGGTGCCACTGCAGGGAGAGGGATGGCACCAGGCTGTGCCCACCTGCTGCTCCCCAAAACCAGCCCACACTTTCCAGGAAGAAGAGTGCAGCCTTTGAAAAACCTTGACCATTTGAAAGCCAAATAACTGCTACTGGCTCCAAGTATTCTTTTTTTTTTTCCCTCGGGAGATTTTCCTCTTATCTTCAAATTCAACCAAGCACTCTTTTTCCTTTTTTTTTTTTTTTTTTTTTGGTAATAACAACTGATGTACAAGATCAAACCAGCCTCTGGTACATGGTTCTGATTTCAGCCACAACCAACTGATTACTCCACTTCGCTGCTACCAGCCAACTGTTATGACACAGGAAAAAAAATGTTGAAGTGAGTTCAAAAAATCTTAGAATACACACCCAAAGTATTAGCTGATTTCCAAAGGAGTAAACATAATAAAACAAATTTTGTTTATACAGTGCTGGAAATAAGGAGCCCATGGAATCTGTGCTTAATTGTCCCAAAGTGAAGAAAAGCTCTGACAGATCCACTGGTGTTTGACATGCACACAAATGGGTGCGTGTCACTTGAGAAGCTGCAGAATTCGTTTGTTAAGCAGCCCAAAGCGCAATACAGCATCTGAATGTCTCATTGCTTCATTCAATTTTTAAGGTGTTCTTTTCTCCACATTTCTAAGAAACGCTTTCCTCAGGATTGCCCTCCCTCTGCTGCTCCTGTCCAGTGGAGAGGATTAAAATCAATGGTTTTTTGCAGATACAGCTGCTCCTTTCCAGTCTCTCTTATCACAGAATTATTGTCTGGGAGGGCCCCCTCGTTGTCCTGCTCAGCGTGGGCCCGTGGCCAAGGCTGGCTCGGGTTTAGCCAAAGCTCCACATCCTCCAAGGATGGTGCTTCCACAGCCTGTCTAGACAGCCCATCCCAGGCCTGGACTTCCTTTTCTAGGGAAAATTCTCTTCCTAATATTCAACTTGGAGTTTCCAAGCAGCTGTTTTACAGCCCGTGTACCCTTGTTTTACTATCTGGCACTGCAGCATCTCCCCCAGCTCCTAACACCCCTCCAAGGAGCTGTGGATTGCTCGTAGGGAGCTGCTCCATCCCCTCCCAGCCCAGCCCAGCCCTTCTGTCTCCAATAACCTCAATGGCTCTGTTCTGTATTCTCTCCCTTACACCTGGAGAACAGCAGCTCACTGTTTTCAAGGACAGGAAAAACCTGAAGAGGAAAGAAGCAGCACTTTCACTTCAACAGGCCCCCACTGCCTGAAGCTGCGTCTCGCTAACAAACTCCCCACTTTTTAATTTGGGCAAATGCAGGATGCCAGCAGCCAGTCCTCCAGCTGGCTGTACCTGACAGTTTGCTAATTGTGCATTATCATTTTACAATTGGAATTATGTTGCCATTGGATCACCAAGTACCCAATCCATTCAGGAATAAAACAACGCAATAGAGCTGAAGTGGAATAAATGAGTCTTTATCCCAGTTTTCTCATATGGGCTTTTTACAGCTGTTACAGTAACATCCATCTGTCTGTCGTGTTTCTGGTGCCATTCCCTGCTATCATTTTAACAGCCACAGTCTCCTTTCATCCAAATGAAGGATTTGTGTGGGAACAGCTGGACCGCTGCTCGCAGCTCCCAGTCCATCACTCCCTTATTACTGTGGAGCAAGGAGAGAGGAGCAGAACTTTGTGTGCTGCTTCACAGGACTTCAAAGAGAAGCCTGGCCTTCATCCAAAATGAGTTTATTGTGGTTTTACCAAACCAAAAAACTGAAAAAACCTCACAAATAAAGCCAGCCCCAAACCGTGCGATTGATTTATTTCCACACTTCATTCAGCAACTTTAAAATAGGAAAAAGATGCTGGAATTCTTCAAGGATCTGGATGCAAATACCTCACAACTGATACTGAATTCACCCTCTGCCAGCACTTAGGGAGGTTTTTTTAGTCTTGCTTTATGGATTAAGGATTGAGTGAGAAATGTCAACAAGGTCTGACAGTGCTGGGAAAGCCAAACCTTTGCTCCCCTTGATCTCTGAGCATCAGTTCAGATCCACAGTTGCCACGTGACCCTTCCTCCTCACTGCTTCACCACCTGGAGCTGTGTGCCAGGAGACACCCCAGGAGCACCAAACAGCACAAGAAATGGCCAGGCTCTGAAACAGCTTCATGTTCTCAGAGATGAAAACAGAGGTGATGTCACTGGAGGAAGACTCTGTGCACAGAAGCTGCAGAGGGCACTCACCTTGACCCACCTACAGCAGCCAAGCCAGAGCTCCACTGGCTCTGTCCCAGCAAAGAGCCTCTGTCCAGGGCAGTGACATCAGCCCACAAACCTGGAGTGCCACTGCCTGATTCAGAGCAGTGATCTCAGGTAGAGCTCCCCTCTGGATTCCTTGCCATCCTCCTCACCCCAGTATAAACCAAAAACCTACTGCAGGACCAGCTAAAGAACGATTCTTTTTTTAAAGAATAGTTCTTTTTATGTCTATTATATATATATATATTTATAGAATAACCATTTTTAGTTTTTTTAAACCATAACCATATTTAGCTATATTTTAGTTCTTTAGCATTACTAAAGAACTAGAGCAGAACAGGTATAGCTGAGCTCCATGCTTAGGGGAAAGCCAGTTCCACTAAAGACCAGCTCAGTACTGGTTTGAGTGGCCCCACACACAGCAATTAATGCTGCTTTCACCAGGCAACACACAGGATGTTTCCCTGGAAAGTTTTCAGCACTTAAAAATTGGCTTGCAGTTATCAGCTCAGTCCTGTGGCCCAAGGAAGGAACAGAGAGGAACCAAGGCTTTTCTGTTATTATTTTAAAAGGAATCCTCAATTTTGGGGCCGTCTCCAACAGTTCCTTTGAATTCCTTATTTTCATTTGAGTGGAGCTAAAATTATGAACTGCTTTTGGACCAGGATTCATGAGATCTTAGGGAGATAAATTCCTGCACAAAGCCAGGCCAGAGGTCTGATATGGGATCCTGAAAAGCTGAGGCAAGTCAACAAGCATTCCAAGAAAAAAAACGAAAAGATGCCCAAGCTTTTACCCACAAAAAAAGCAGAGAGCTGGGGAGACAAACATCCCTTTACCTCATACTTCCACTGTTTATAATCCACTCCATGCACACTTTTTCCCCTTCCAGCCCCAGCAGAGCCCCCATCAGCAGGAGCAGTGCTAACACACAGCTTTTCCAAGAGCACTGGGCACAACTAGTGCTGCATTAATTACCGTGTGAGAGCCCTCGTTAAATCAATAAAGATTAGAGCACAAATCTGAAAACTGCAGTAACCAAAAACCTGCTCAATGTGCACTGAGTGATGCATTTACCCAGCGTGTCCCGGTCTCTCTTACCCTCCCCTGACCTCTCCTGCACTCACTCCGTACACATCATTCTGTAAAACCCAAATTAAAATTCAGTTAACATTCCTGGAGACTTCAATCACAGGGCTCCAAACCCCTACATCTCTCAGCAAATGCACTCATCTCCCAGTTCTGAGATGAGCACGATTTTTATTTTTATTATTTTAAATGCTCTTGCCAGTTTCCATTGCAAATCGTGCGATGTCTGGTGAGCAAAATGAAAGGGTAGAATGTTCTCATGCTTTGGGAAAGATATTCAGTGTGGGAGAAAAAGTTTCTTAGAAGAAGTTGCACTCTTTCTAAAAAGAAAAATACAGTACATGCTTGGAATGGAATGAATAGAACAGAAAAGATGACATTAAGACAGGGGTGTCGGGAATATTTTGATGGTGGCCATAAGAGCTGAAGATGTTTCTGTGCTACGCTGGTAACGGAGAAACATCTGGATGGGGATGGGAATCAGAGAAAGGAGCCTTTATTACAAACCCTGGCATAAAATGAGAGTGTTTACTTGCTGAGAATACAGCCAGTTTTTATGCCCTCTTCATACAGAAAGTCATGATTGCCATCCTCACATTATGGCTGCCCCAGGCAGATAAACTCAGGCTCCAAACTAAACGGAGCTGACAGAAATAAACTTCACTTTTCACGTGTGGCTTTGCACAGGGCTTCAGCTGTTGCCTCAGCGCTGCTCGTGCTTCGGGATCCGGGAGCAGCAGCAGCAGCTGGCCCCGGGCAGCAGGAGGGATGGGGAGGCTAGGGGCTAAAAAACCCTCCTGTTTTCATAGAATTATGGAATGGTTTAGGTGAGAAGCACCTTAAAGTTCATCCCATTCCACACCCTGCCATGGGCAGGGACACCTCCCACTGTCCCAGGCTGCTCCAAGCCCCATCCAACCTGGCCTTGGGCACTGCCAGGGATCCAGGGGCAGCCACAGCTGCTCTGGGCACCCTGTGCCAGGGCCTGCCCACTCTCACAATGAAGAATCTCTCCCCAAAATCCAATCTAAATATCCCCTCTGGCAGTGGGAAGCCATTCCCCCTTGTCCCATCACTCCAAGGCCTCATAAATTGTCTCTCTCCATCTTTCTTGTAGCTCCCTCCAGGCACTGCAAGGCCACAGTGAGGTCACCCTGGATCTTCTCTGAGCTGAACAATCCCAGCTCTCCCAGCCTTTCCTCCCAGCAGAGCTGCTCCATCCCTCTGATCATCTTGGTCTTTTGCCACCTTAGTGTTCATAGCCTCCATTAGGCACCCTTTCTGGATTTTACTAACAAGCATTTACCCATTTACTTGATAATCCCTGACTCTGCTGAGCCTGGGATTGGAGGAGTTTGTATCAGCACCTGCTCTGTGGGGCCAATTCTCCCTAATGTTTATAGGGAGCATAAGTGACACATCTTCACCCTGGGAGCTGCAGCGCAGTCATTTACATTAAAGTGAGTTTAATTATCCACAGCCAAATTTAGAAACACTTCTGCTTTGATGGATGCAACCACTACATGCAGTGCAGCAGAAAATCATGGCTGGAGCACGTTTAGACATTCAGAGAGCAGAACAGCGTGGTACAGGTTGAATGATAATTGTACAGTGATCTCCAGGATCTTCTTTTCAGCCTTTCCTTATTTATAACCAACGGATAGAACCTGTGCCATGAGAAATAGCCTCCAAAATATTAAAAAGAAGAATATTTGGGCTCTGCGGAAGGTTCTTATGCCTTTTCTTAGTCGTAAAATCAAGAGTCCAACAGGGTTAGAGGGGAAAAAGGGATTTTCCCTTGGGATTTATTTGAAGGACCCTTAGGTGCACCACGGCCAGGTCAAATGCACCTCCCTGCACCCCGCAGTGCCCCTCCTAAAAGCTCTGCTCTGACACTGGAGGTGTTACTAATTAGCAGATCTAGCAAAGATTCCCCAAGGAGAGGCTCAAATGAGCCCCCTCCCCAAGGAACCTTCCCCTGGATGGTTCTATCTCAGGTTACAGAATGTGTTCTGGAGAGGCCCTTGGGCTCTGGGCACACTGATCCCTCACTGCGGAGCTTCTCAAATGTTTCCTCTCCCAGCTTGACAAACAAGTCCAAGAATGGAGGCAGAAAGCACCAAGAATGCAGAAATTGTATAAAGGTGTAACAGGGGTATAAAACAAAAGGCAAAAATATCATCCTGGCATCAGTTTGCATTGGCATCTCCCAGCAGTAAGAGAGTGAATGAAACAAATCATGTTTTAGAGCCGAAGCAGGGATTGAGGATGTGGGGTTTTTCCTATTCAGAGCACTGTGATCAGCTTTGGGAGCTAAGCACAGGCTTAGAGCAATTTCACATAAATACAGGAAGAACTGATGACAACACTTGGGAATAATCACAATGAGTCAAAGCTGCAGAAGTCTTCTCAATGCTGCAGGATCACTTGGAAAAACAATCTCTCATTTTCCAAAGACAGTAAGTGATGATAAATGAGGACTCATTTATTAAGACAGAACTTTGCATTCAGCTTACTTCTCTGAAATCACAGCATAGGGTGGGGGTCTCTGGATGCTGAGCACCTTCCTAATGTAATAATCCCAATTTGTTCATGGGACCCAGATGAGAGTAAACCTTATTGACAGCTTTGTTTAACACCTTGAAGGGCTCAGCAGCTCCAGAAAAGACAACAATAAGAAGGATATTTATTTTGAACATAACTGATCTTCTCATTTGACCTCACTTTCCCGAGGTTCAAATAGAAGAATAAGCACATCTCAAGGGAAGCCCTTCAACTCAAAAAATGTGTAATTAAAACTGGAACATATGCGAGTGCTGAAGGCTGTCCATTTCCTCTGCCAGGATGGCCATGAGCTTTAGTCAATCAAAAAGACTTTTTTTCCCCCCTGAAATCCAGTTAAAGTACAAACCAACCCAAAATCAAGCAGGCAGCTGAGATGGCATCTCCCTCCTGCCATGGGCTGCCACCGAATTCGTGCACAGCGTTCATCTCTCTCCCTCTCATTTTTCCTCACTTACAGGACATAATCACACCCGGCTCCCCATACAGGACTGGTGTGAATTGAAATTCCTTCAGGCTGGTGCAGAGATGACGGGGAATGCAAAGCATCCCGAGGAGCTGCCGCCAGCCCTGTGCCGAGCCGTGCACGGGAGGAGAATTACAGTCGGGTGGTGGCACAGGGGAAATTATGAAAGCAATTCAGAAGCATTGTAATAAAGTACAATGCACTGCAGCGCTGCTCAAATTCGAAGCAGGAATGAATCCTTTCATATGTTAAGTGCTCCCTGAAGTACGGCGCTGCCTGGAGCGCGAGGCCCTGGCTGGGGGCACCGTGGTACATGTTGGAGCTGGGGCTGGGTGCCTGACACAGGGCTGCAGCTCAAATTCAAGCTGACATGCCCACAGCTCCTTAGCTGTCTGAGCCACAAAAGCCAAATTAAACATTGCTTCAGCTGCAACTTACCCTTTGTACCTTTCAAGCCATTATATTAAAGAGCGGTGTCGTTTATGAGCTGGCCGTGGGGAAGGGCAGGTGTCTAATGCTGAGAAATCATTGCAGCTCGGGGTGATAAATCCAGTCTATAAACTGAGAGCAACAAAAATGAGCTCCACATTCAATCCCACCCCTTCCCTTCCTCTTTGCCTTCGCTGGGTTAGATGCTGAGCTCCAAACCTGAACAGCCTCCTTTGGTGGCGGTGGCACAGCTGTAACCTGAGGTCACATCAGCATGATGCTGGCAGCTCACTCCAGTACCTGCTGAATTCAATGGAAACCTTTCAATGGGCTTCAACGAGCTTTGGTTTACTCCCTAGGTGACACTGCATGTCCTTTTTTTTTCTTCTTTTGAGCTTCACAGTATCAGGCAGTTAAAAGTGTTATTTAATCTCTAGCCAGCTCGAGTTGTCTTCTCAGCAGGAAGCTCCATCTCACCAACAGTCCTTGGAGCCTTCCCCTGTGAAGCAGCAGAGAAGAACATGTGTCACTTGGGGGCTGCTTTAGTCATCCTTTCCTTGGGGGTCCTTCACATAGATTCTGACATCCAAACAGCACAAGTTCAGCGGGGCAGAGGAGGTACCTCCTCACCTCCCAGCTCAGCCCCAGAGAGAAGGTGGATCATTAAAACACTCCTGGGCTGTTGTCTGAGCACAGGGGCTTGTCCACTCACCTCCCTGGGCGTTTAGGGGGTGGGAGGGCCACCTCAGAGCTACCACAGAGCCACTAAGCACTTTATCTTCAGAAAAGATAGCAGTGATACTGCTGATAACAACAAGAATAGGTGCCCTCACCCCCTGGAGCAGCTCAGCCAGTCAAGGTGCTCTGTTCACATCCATCCTCGAGTATTCCCAAATTCAGCCTCACTTCCAGAGGCCTGGCAGCCACGTGTGGCACGTGTGCTCCTCATGAATATCCAAGTGCACTTGTGTTGCAGGGAGGTTAGGAACATACAGGGCTTGCAGGAGCAGAATAAAAATTCCCTTTGCTAACAACCTGAAGATGACATGGAAATTGGGGTGAAGAAGCAAATCTAACCAATATTTTTTCTATCTAGCAAGCCAGAGGAGTGATCTGCTTCCAGAACTGGAAGCAGGTCAGCAGCAATACCAGCCAGGCTTCAGAGGAATGATTTTCAGACCATTTCCTGAGAGGACACCTCCCCAGCAGCTTTGTGCTCCTCTTTCCATGGTGCTAAACTGAGGAGGAGGAACTTGGCTGCCTGGTACACCCTGACTGCCCCTGTCCTGCTGCCTGCAGCAGCCTGTGACTCTGCTGTCACAGCACCTGCTCAGTTCCTGAAAACATCCCATCACTGCTGCTCAAACACAGGGCAGGATTCCATTACCTGCAAATTCCTATGTCCTTTTTTCCTAGGGAGGGAATTCTCTTCTGGAGTGATCAGTATGGAAAAAAATTATCCAAGGTTACTCGTGGTAAGCTGCATTTACATCCAGAAATAGATCCGAATTTGCCTGCTGCTCCAAGGATATTCAGCTTGGTGTTGGTCACTCAGACCACCCCAGGATCACGAAGACAACAGAACCACAAAACGGGGAGTGGATTTGCTTTGGTGCTTGTCCCTCTCACTGTTACTCAGGGTGCCACCTCTGAGGCTGTTACGAGCCAAGTGCAGAATCCTCTCCCAGTGATTTCGCAGCCCCCACACGACAGCCCTCTCACAGCCCCCTTTCCCAGAAAGGTCTCTGGGCTCAGTTTAAAACACACTTTGCTTTACACAGCCTTTCCTCAGCGCTGCCTGAACGTGGTGTGTAAAACACAAACAGTGTGTCCAGCCACGCAGTCACTGGGGGCTTCTGCCCACTGCCTTGAGTCTCACAGCGTGTAATTACTGAGTAGCACTTTTAGGTGTCACACTAGGCATACATTATGCCCATCTGCATGAGTGGTCTCATTTCCTTACATTTACAACCTGCAAAAACCATGAATAAACTTGGACTTTATGATTTTTTTTTTTTTATTTTTCTTTTTTTGCTTTTGCTTTCCAGTAAATTTCAGATTTGTGACTTGGCAGAGGGAGCCATTGTATTTAACCACCTGTGCAGACATTAACTAAACACTTGAGCTTTATGACCAAGAAAACACAAAGTGCTAACACTGCTCAGAGGGATGTTTGGGCACCTTCCAACTCGTAGCAGGACGAGGTTGGGAATGTGCAGCACCTTCGTGCAGCCTCTGCTCTCCCTCCTGGTGCAAGGGGTGGGAGTGCTGCCTGGTGCAGGTGGATTTATGGGGTTAGAGCCTTTCCCAGGCAAAATCTGCTGCAAGGAAAGGTGCAGGCAGGGCTTTGGGGAGGTCACAGCCTCTCTGTGTGCTCTGCTCACAAGCTGGAAGCCACAGAGGCTTCCCAGCTCACTTCAGCAGGAGTTTCCACTTGTGTTATTGGTAATATTTCTTTGAAAAACACCCTCAGACCTGGACAAAGCAACAGCCTGGTTCTTTGAGTGGCATCAGATGCTCTCAGGTCACAGGCAGCCCCAACCCTGTACTGCCAGCAGGCAAAGAAAAGCTCACTGACCACATTTCCTAGGGGGAAAGTTGAAACCCAGAGGGAATAAATGACTTTACTGACAGCAGCCCAGGTCCCAGGCTGGATCTGAACGACTGCACACCGATTTCAAGGTTCATTCTGTAACTCCAGCACTCTCCTTGGCTACTGCTGGTCCAACAAAGGCCACGAGAGCTGGCTGCAGAAAACCAGTCACATTCTTCCAAGCTGGAGACACAACACAGAGGGAGCCTTAGGACTTCAGGAAAGGCAAATCTACACCATGGCCTGGCCCTTCTTGGACTCTTTCCAAGCCCTTGCTGTTGAACACTCCAGGGATTTTGGTTTGAGGGCTGTCAGGTTTCAATTAATTCTCTCTATTTCATTGGGCTCTGACCTGCCCTGTTCCTCCTGTAGAACCCAGAGCAGGGAGTGCTGTGCCCACCTCTGGACTGCACATGAGCAGCACAACCTTTGCATCCACGCTGATTTGACAGGGATAGCCCTTACCCTGGGCTGAGCTGGGCTGGGGCTGGACCTCCCCAGCCCAAAGCCCTGGGCCTGTTGTCCATAAAATCCGTGTCACTCCAAGGCTCTTCCCTTGCAGAGCAGAGCTGAGAAGCCCCTGTGAAATGGTCAGTTCAGAGTCAGTACAAATAAACTGACATTGCTCCAAAGTGAGATCATTGGCAATTTATTCCTGCCCAAGCCCTACCAGAAAGAAAACAGTGTTTCATGTTGGGGCTTTTTTCCTCCTCTCTCCCGCTCTCATTTCTCATCTCTCTGCTATTTCCATGTGCTTCCCACCACACTGTGATTAATCTTTTCTAAGGCCTAAGGGACTGGAGGAAAGAGGTAAAGTCAGACTCTATCAAAGACCTTACACAGAGGCAGCCAGGATCTGCCCCAGCCTTTGTGGGGCTTGCAGCATTCCAAGAAACATTTTCCATCCTCAGAAATTATAAAGAGTCAGAACTTTTACAGCTCATTAGTAAATCATTAATGAGATATTCCCTTTACCTCTCAACAAGCTCCTTGCTGCCCTCCCCCAAACCAATCCTAAAAATCCTCCTGTGAAAAGGAGCATTTTGTTTTCAAGGCCCTGTAAATGCCCAACTCCTCCCTTTCTTCCACTCCCCAGCACAACATTTTCCAAGAGCTGAATTCAAACCCACCAAAGCTCCTCCAGGGAGGTGCAGAGCTGGAGCCAACCTTGGCACAAGCAAAGGGATTGCCACACATGCACCTACCATGCCCAAATTCTGGCTTTCTAGAAAAAAAAAATAAAAATAAAAATAAAAAAAAAAAAAAAAACCACCAAATAATTAAGAGCTGGAACTGTGGTGGAAGTCTGGGAAACGCCTCACTCCAGCACAGATCCTAAACCCACACAAGGAATTTGCCAGCGTGGCCACCAGTGTCAACTCCAGTGAGGAACAGGGGCAGCTTTGGTGGTGTTTGTCAGTAAAAGCTCTTCCAATGCAGCCCTAGAGGAGCAAATATATCAGCACTTCTCATGCCCTGGATGGTTATCAGGTAACATCAGCAAAAGCAGTTTGTGTCAGTATAAATTATGCTTATTCCATGAGGAGCCTGGAAGCACAGGTGTTTTAGAGGAACAGGTGTAAAACAGGTCTGGAGCTCCTGCACTGGGAGATAATTCCAATGTTTCCAAAGGAGCAGCTGCAAAATGGTTCTGTGCAACACAAGTGCTGCAGGAGACGGAGACTTGACTGAAATACTTGAAAAGAAATGGGCTCCCAACAGATATTCAGCTCCAAGAAAGGCTTCCACCCTATCTACAAAGATTCGGGGTCTCTGTTAGAGCCAAACTTCACAATATTGCACTTGGCTTTTAGAAAAAAAAAAGAAAGTTTAGAGAAAAAACTTGTCTTGTGGCTTCTAGTTTTCTTTACTTTTGATTAAATAAAAGCGTCTCCCATATGTTCCTCGTGGCATGCTAGAACTTATTCCTGTGCTTGCCATGGAGTATCTGCAACCATTTACAGTGTTTTGGTGTGGTCATTCTTGCAAAATTATCAATAATCTCACACTACTTGACTGTATCCCTGAAGTCTGAGCTGCTGACACCTTCTGATTGAAACCAGAATTCCCTGATAAAGAAAAAAGGCTGTCCCTGGTTTGGGAGAGGGAAGACAGAAAGTATTAGGTTGCTGAAAGATTAGAAGGAAAGGCAAAGAACTCCAAGTATGTCCTATATTTCAATATCACAGGGAATATGGTGCTTGGCTGTAAAGTTTTAACATATCACTGATAATAACAGGACACGTAAGAGCTGAGCCCAAGTCAGAAAGCATCAGGGCCTGGAAGATGATTAGAAATTCAGAGTTCAACTTAGCTTTGTGTTTTAAATATAAATCCAAACCAATTCCACGTAGATTTGCCTGAAGAATTTTAACAGAGATATTGTCAACACCGGAATATTTCACTCAGGACATGGCCTCCCATGACATGACCCCTCTCCAGCTCTTCCAGAGGTTCTCCTGTGCCTGTGAGCTGGGGAGAACGTGCTCAGATCTCACCTGGGACAGAGTGAATTTTTGTGTGGGGCAGGAGCTGCAGCTTTGGTTATTCAGGGTGGACAGACCAACGCTGTCACAGCAGTGCCGTGGCCAAGTGCCACATGAACGAGGGGCTTGCATTCTTTAAATCCCTTTTTAAATCAGTGTGAGATGAATGTTGTCTGGAAATGTCTCAGGAAGGAGGGTCTGGTGCTGGTAGAGAATGATGCTGAATGGGGACAACATCTCAGTGCCATCACAGCACCTTTCTCCAGCTGCTCTCATACCCCTTCTGCTCCTTTTTCAGTCCAGCCCAGGCCCCAGGGGCAAAAGTTTGCCCTTTTCTCTAATTTCAGGTTGTCATTTTCACAGGAGCATTTTCACAGCTGGAGTTCAACCCCAGAAAGGCAAGGTCTTGTGCATCCTGGTGAAGTCTCCCACACCCATGCTGCAGACTCCTCAACATGTAATTAGAGACTAAATCCTACAGGCTCCCACCTTAATAAATGAACACAGCAGCTGCAAGTCAGCAGAGGCAGAAAAAACGTTTGCGATGCTTCGCTTTGGGAACATTAAGACAGCAGCTGGCAGCCTTTTTGTTTTAACATACTACTGAGATGCCCCAGTTATTCAATGGAAAACTACACAGAAAAGCAAAATATTTCTTTACTTGCCAAAGTGCAAAGAGGGAAACCAGACAAGATTGAAATCAGCAATTTTACCCTGACAGTGTTATCAAATCTTTCCTAATGGAACCACATGCAAGATAAAAGTGATCTACTGTCAGGACAAGTGTTCTGGTTGATTTCAAATCAAGCTAATTCCAAAACCAAAGCACAACTGGTGGAGCCCTTGTTTATGTGTGGCAAGAATTAAATCCAGAACAAGTCTCTATTGGAAACTCCATACTGACTCTTGCCATCAATGTTTTTTTGGGCTTTCCCTGCTTTAATCTTTCTGGGTTTTAATAGGGACTGGATTCTCTGGTAAAGGGGGACTTTAACACTGCTGTGCCAGAAGAGCTGACACAAGGGCAGACTCAGTCCCCACAGTCCTGGTGGAGACAGAAATGAACTTTTTTGGGTAAGTGCAAAGGTCCAAGCCCATCATCCCTGGTGCCCATGTGCCCAAGGATCCAGCACACAACCCCATTGCCTGTCTCTGTTTCCCTGTGCCCCTCCACCACCCCTTTGGGGCACGGAATTGTCACCTCATCCACTGCTCTGTGTCCCTTATCCTTCCAGGGGCACCTCCTCCATGCAGGGATGTGGTTTAGTGGTGGATTGGCAGTGCCAGGTTTAGGGTTGGGTTGATGATCTTGGAGGCTTTTCCCAACCTTAAAGAGGTGAGGGGACAGCAAGGGGGACAAGCTGCAGGGAGGCCGGGGTGGATGGAGCTCTGAGCAACCCAGTCCGGTGGAAAACGTCCCTGTCCGTGGGAGGGGAGAGGGAACAAGAAGGTTTTTAAGGTCCCTTCCAACCCAAACCATTCTGTGATAGTAGAAACAAAGAGGTACATGAGGAATAAAGAGTTTTGAATTAGGCTGTGTTTATGCAAACCAAATGAAGCACGAACAGCTACAACTATTTAACAGCCAAGCAAAACCTGCCCATTAAGAGATATTTGCATTTTGAAAGGGCCCAAAGAGACCTATTTTTCTATTTTATTTCTTCAAACATCTTTTTTGAGGGAAAGGGTAATTTAGCTCAAATTTTCCTTAGGTTTGTCTTTACTGAACACAGTCTGGTTTTTATTGGGAAGAGAATCATCTTTTCAGGGAAGTTATTAAAAAAAGCAAGCCATATATGCTCTATTAAAATTTTAAATAAGATATGAATTCATTTGCAAAATGTGAAGCGCTAATAACCTCAGCATATTTTAGTCAGATGCACTTTAAGAACAATTCTTTCTCTCCACAAAAAGCATTTTCTATTAACAACTTAAATCAGCTCTATTAGCAGTTTTAGAAACAGCAATGTGGCTAAGAAGACAATTCCAGGCAGAAAAGAGCAGACATTTGTTGGGGGAAAATTAATGGAATGTAAATCATTTTCCAATAAATATTCCATAAAGAATATTCTGCTCTGTGATATACAATACTGTCTTTTTTTCCAGAGATATTGCATTCCCTCCCTGTGGATGCTGAAAGGGATTGCAGTATTAGGTTTCAATTGATTGTTAACAAAACCCTGAGCCTGTTCCTACTTTTGATTCAATCCACTTAGAATGGCAGGCTGAGCTCTTCTAATCTCCTTTTAATTTTCCATGGGGGACTAAGTGTCCAAAATCCTTGTGAGGGGGTTGGAAATTTCAGCTGTAGGATGCAACAACCTGATTCAAAGTCAACGGAGAAAGGCACTCATTTGGATTAGGTCCCTGATGGCCTCGGAATGCTCTGGAAAATGCCCTGAATTTCCATTTTCTCCTAAAGCAGGATATCATTCTGCCCATATCAGGCCTCCAAATACAGTTAGTGCTCAGCCTTTGGAAGGAAAAGGACACCAGTGGAACAGCCCCACATTACAGATCCCTGGACTGGTTTTCCCCATTTTGCCATTCCTGATGCCAGTTTGGATTCCCCAGTGCCACATCACCTTTCCATATTAGACTTTGAATATCTAATAGGCACCTGAACCCTACCCCGTGCTTCCTGTGTGTGCAGGGAAAACACAACAATCTCCAAAATTTTAATCTTGGCCTGCCCTGCTCTACCTGTGTCATCCCATTCTTCTCCCCCTTCCAATCCCCCTCCATAACCTGGCAAGGTTACAGGGCGTTTCCTGTCTGGGCAGATTCTCTCTCCTATCACTGGCTTTCACCTTCAAGAAAAACAAACAAAACCAAAACCAACCACAAAAACAAAACAAACAAACAAACAAAAAAAAAAA
>VXAC01006836.1:398209-410867 GCA_013399225.1 Rhipidura dahli | reverse complement strand
AAAAAAAAAAAACAACAAAGCATCCTGAGCACTTTGGTTTCTCAAGTCCATCCACTCAGGCCTAACCCAGTGAATCTCATCCTGGTTATTTCACACAGACACTCCCACCAATCTCAGGTGGTGTTGGAGGAGGGGTTTCCCTCATAGCAGACATTTGGGGACACCCTTTAAAGCCTTGTTTCAATAACCCACATCCTCCATTAAAAATCAAGCCCTTAACCTGCAATTTCACTGTCCTGCCCTACCTCATCTCCCTCCCTCTCTGCATCCTTCTCCCTGCAGTTTCAGTATTGATGCCAGAAACCCAGGAAGTTCCTGCTGCGTGTTCAAATGAAGAGGTTTCACAGCAATGGTTCCGACCATCCTATCAAACCAGGGATAAATATATTTCACAGGTCAGTGTTTGTACCAAACAAGGCACACAACAACCCCAAAGTCAGCCAACAACTCAAGAACCAATTCCAGAAGCCCGGTCCCAAACCCACCCACAAGCCCTGCTCAGTCCCTCTCCTCAGCAGCTTTATTCTTCAGACTTAATGAGACAGATGCAAACAGCAGGCACTTATTCTCTAATTAACCAATTTGGCTGCCACTTTATGATCATTAACCCAATGTTGCTGGGTCAAGATTGCACACAAAGCATTCCTTCCTTCTCTGCCTTTCATTCCTCATCGATGCCAGGCTTGGAAATCAGCCCCTTCCCTCCATTCCTCAATTGGAGTACAAACCATCTTTGCTCACTCACTGCAGCACCTTACAAGATGCATTCCTGAGATCTAAAAATAAGCTTGTTAGATTATTTGACAGTCAAAAATTAAATAAAATTGGAAGTAGTAATTATTTTCTTGATTATTTAATGTGGGCCAGACTTTTATCAAAATATTTTGACAGGAGAAGATTTGTGAAAATAAATAGGCAATCAGCAAGTCATTGCTAACGGAAAAGGTGCCTTTTTTTCCCAGGGAAAGAAGTATATATTACCTGTCAGTGCCATGGGAGAGGCTCATGCTTTAAAAGATGATGTGTTAACAGCACTTTATCTAGAAGACAGCCTAACAGACAGCTCAGCATCACCAGGTGACAGATTCATGCAGTGCCACACTGAGCGTGGCAGGAACACTGCACTGCTCAAATATCAGGGAATCATAAGAGTTGAGGAGTTCCTGGGGGGCAGAGGCTGGAATATGGGTGTCAGCTCAGCTTGATGAGAACCCAAATCATCAGTGGAAAAACACTGAAAAAGAAGTAGTAAAATGACCATAATCCATCCACCACCTTTCTTAATCCTAAAAGCTCTCCACAGAGCAGCCACAAAAGTGTTCATGTCAAATGTGAGGAAGGGAGCTTTGCCAGCCTCGTGCCACCCACCAGGTCTGTCCTTCACCTAAACTTGTGGAGTTTTGTCTCCTGGCCTGATGCCTTAGGTTTAAACTTTTATATTTTCCAACCCCTGCCCTGCCTGGTGTGTCACTCTGGAGTTGCCTGTTCCCTGTTCAGTGCTGCTCTCTGTGCTGGGCACACACAACAAAGCCTCTCCGGGGCTGCTCTCCAAGGACACCCAGCCCAAACTGGGCCCAAAAAGTATCAACCAAAAGCCTCTGAGAGGGGGGCAAGCTGAGGGGAAATGACACCATTAAACTGAAGCTTGAATTGGAGAATGAACCCTGATCTGCAAATGAACCAAACCCATCAAAGTGGGAAGAACTCGTGGCCTGTCGTCCATCTCGGGGCCCATCTGGGCAGCACCTCTGGCTCCCCAGGGTGTTCCTTTGAAGGCCTTTCCAATAAATCCCCACCTTTATTCCCTTATTTCTGTCTGGTCTCTGTTTTTAGGTGGCCACTTCAGGCCCTCTCCAAGATGGGACATCTCCTGCCCAAGCCACATCTGTGTCATAGCTGGTTTTACTCATCTTGACTTGCCCTTTGTACTCCAAGTTAGTAAGTGCCAATGTTAGTGGAGTATTTCTTGTTTCCTGTCCAGGCAAACCTGACTTTGGAGATGATCTGGAGAGTCCTGGGATCTGCAGCAGCTCTGCTGTTCAGTGTTAACCAGGAATGCACAGCGCCAGTTTTCATAGCACAAACAGCTGCTAGAATTATTCACTTCTCCTTTCCTAAAAAAGAAGAGTAATAACATGTGAAATGGATTTTATCTGCTTTATGGATAGAATTAATATCATTTTCCTAAGCTTGTCTCTTTTTTGGAACTGCTTTACGCAACATTTCCTAGAAACACCCTCCGTGTGCACACCCAGCTCTGCACACCAGCAGGACATTTCAACTGGGGTGACTGGGATGCAGGGGGAGGAGGGGCCCATCCCCACGCATTTGTTGACACCAGCACACACCAGGACTGTGGCTGGGCCAGGTGAATTGTTCCAAAACAGCAGGACAGCTCCCATCAGACCTCCCCAAAGTGGGTCTGGAGAGATTACATTCAGCACACAAAACACGCACACCTCAGTTTGGAAAGGCCTCATTTAGCATCTGGTGTGGTGTGTCAGATTCCATTTGAGATACTGGGCTCCAGAGAGCAGTGGGAGAAAACAACACACTCCAGAGTCCATGTGTAACATGAGGAGTTAATCCCACACAGGCATTCATCTTTTCAAAGCATATATTCCTGACAGTTTTGGAAAGCACGCTTACAATTTCCATAATGTTTGAAAACATACAGACACTTTCTCTCAGTGTCACAACGTCTTGAACTTCTGAGACCCTTTTCGTGACACCATAAACTTCTCCTTGGAAGCACAGTATGATGTCAGAGGATGTAACAGTACAAGAGGTGAAGAGGAAAGCTGTGGGAGCATTCAAATAACTTTTTCTGGCCTAAAAAAGAAATAAAATAAAAACTGGAGTTTGATCCAAGAACATTTTGTTCATTTGCTATACAGGGGTGCCTTTTGTATGAGCACAGACTGTTTTGTGGGCTCTGGTCCTCTGTAGTCACCATGAAACAGAAAATACACAATGAAGCTAGTGATGTGTTATCATCTGAGATTTCTATGAATGCTATTTCTGTCTTATGTTCACAGAGAGCTGCTGGTCAAACGTTCATCCACTACGACTTGATAAAAACAGGGTTTAAAGAATTATCACAGATATTTATAGCTTATTTTCTTTTCTCTCTTTTATCTCATTGGCACTGTTGGCACAATAACGCTCATTAGTGTTCAGGTTTAAGTGAATCATCCAAAATAGCTGGTTTTTTGGGGTTTTTTTGAAGCTGCTTGTTTCTCACACATTCATCAGGGTTAAAAATATCCATATTTTTAATAAATACACCCCCTTTGATATCATCCAGGTGAGCCAAACAAGTTTTACGCAAGCACAACAGAGCTGCTGTATCTGTCACCTTCAGGTTTGACTTGTGCCGTGGTTCCAACAGAGATTTAATGAACAAGTCAAATTTGATGCAAACTTTCAGAAGTTTCACAGCTCTAATCAGCAAAATAAAAGCGTGCTAGATAATTACTGGAGTGTTAAGCTGATATTTCTCTCTGTAATCCCCCAGATGAAAGGAGCAGATTTCACAAGAACAGTATTTTTAATACCACATGCAAAAATAGACATTATAGCTACTGATGGTAATGAACACTGGCCTGCTCACACCTCCAGCCCTGCTCACCCCTCTCTCGTGACCACAGTGGCTGGCACCAGGATCAGGGCTAAGAATGTTCACATCTTCCTCTTCCTCTTCTTCAGAACTCCACTTTCCCCCTTCCATTTATCTATTCCTCTCTCGTCAGCCTCCATCCTCTGTTTCATCACAGCCTTTTCTGCTGGAAATCACTCAGTTTAGCGAGCAAAAGCTCACAAATTGCACATTCCTGCACCTCTGGAAAAGGCCTGCTGCCCACTCAGAGAGGCCACTAAGATAGAAAATCATGCCCATCACTGGGAGTAGCCTCCATTAAATTAAATTGGAAGAAGAAATACTATAAGGCTGGGGTTGGCTTCAGACCTGCTCTGGTGAGGCTGAGGCTGTGTTTGTGACCAGTTGTCAGGGCATTTTTTTTTTTTTGTTTCAATTGCTGCAACCCCCAAAGTTAAAAATATAATTTTAAACAGGGGAAAAACACTTCTCTCTGTCCATATGACAAATAGAGTAGTTGCCTCAAGATTGCTGAAAAGTATCCTCCAAAGGACTGCCACTTCAGTACATTTATCAGCCTCCAAACACAAGATAGCACGAGTAACAATACTGAACAACCTTAAAAGGAGCTGATGGGTTTTTTTACTATGTTTAATGTTGCGTTTTTTCAAAGACTCACCAAAAACAAAGCCCCAGAGGCAGTGAAAACATTTTGGACACTTCAGCCTGGGGTCTTCAAAAAAAAGACTAAGCACAGCTGTTGAGCACATCAGCTCCAGAAAACACCTTCCATTGTATCACTACATTGATATTCACACCTACACAGCCACACAAACACTGGTGATTAAAAAATTAAGTATAACTGAAACAAAAACAAACATCTCAGGGGGAATATGTGGACTTCAGCATTAAAAAAAAATAAAAAAATACCTCCATATGCCCAGGAAGAAAAGGAGAGAACAGATGGCTTTCTTACTTTGTCTTCATGCTGCTTTCATACTTCTACAACTCTTTGCTTTGGGTTAATATTTTAATCCAAACTCGGTGATTAACAATAGAGACAGACGGAGGATTGTGTTTCACTCTATAATTAGGCAGACACAATGAGGTGACTTCTCAGCAAGGTACAGAGGGATATAAAGTGCCTGTAGCTCCATTAGTGATATTCCCAATGCACAAGGGAATAACTTTTATTCCACTACAGGCAATAGAGATGAGATTTTAAAAACCCTCAGACAGACAGAACCCAGGGTTTGCAGTGTTATTAGTGAAACAAAATACCACAAGGCCTCCTTCCAAGACAAGACTTAACTCTTCCCTAACTTCAGGCACGAGCTGGGTACATGGAACAGAGCCCACCACTCGTGCCAGGAGATCCAGTGACTGACTCCTAGGGAATCCCACATGGAAAACCAGTGAAACAGCTCTGGGAAGGGCACAAGGATCTGCCAACAGGGTACAACCCAGGGGCTGATCTGCTGAGATTCCCAGGCTGTTCACAGCTGGTCTGGGTACCAACACATTTTGCTCCTATGGGCTTGCTCGTGACTGAGGTGCTGTCAGATGAGTGGGTCCAAAAAGACCAATTTCTGGCAAAACACATGAGACACAGGAAAAAAAAAATAAAAGCCAATTTGCTACAGTAATGAAGCTATTTGTGGTTTCAGACCTGAAGGTAAAGCCCACACACTTGTACAACCTTGCTCAAAAGATCTGGTAAACACAAAGGATGCACAGGAGTGACCACCCCAGTCACCTGAACTCAATTTAAAAAGTGATGTGTAGCCAGGACATAGAAAAACAACCTGTGAAAGGATCTGCAAGAGTCTGGTCCCATCAGAGTGCCCCCACTGATGCTGGGACAGTGTCTTGGTAAGCTGGGCATGCATCTCATCTGCTTCCCGTGACAGCTTTGCTCTTTACAGCTCGTGTTCATGAATGACAGGAAAATGATGGGGAGTTTATTACTGCTAAGACAAGAAAAACACAAAGGAGGTGCCAAAAATAACACGAGGTATGTTGTGTGCAGTGGAAGTAGCAGGAGCCCACAGCCTGGACAGCTTGGGCAGGGCGGATTCGAGGAGCAGGACAAGATCTGATGATTCAACTCTTCCAACAAACTCACTGCGCTCTATTTACAGCAGGAACATGGCAGAAGTACAGCGACCTCTCACATCCCTTCCTGTCCCCTCCTGGAAGCTCAGGGATTGCCATGGTGACTGATGGGTGGCCCAACACCTTGAATAACCTGCAGTCAGCAGGAGCTGGTGCTCAGGGCTACAGAGGCCAAGCAGGGCAGCTCTGCAGCAGCTCCACAACAGCCAGCCCAGAGGGAAAGGTTCCCCCTAATCCTCTCTTGCCATTTGGGATTGGCTTATGGCTTCAGGAGCAGCAGGCTCAGAGCCTGCCTCAGGAATTGTCTGAAGACAAACACAGCATTAAACGTGGGCTTTATGCGCTCAAATCTGAGAGACTTCAGAGAACACAACATTTCCCTGCACAGAGCCACAGTCCTGAACCACAGCTCAGGGGCTCAACGCACAAGGGCTTGGTTTTTCCCTGCCAGAAAAACAACTCTTGAGTGAAGAGCATCAGTTCCTGGCCCATAATGACAACACAGATGCAAAGACAACTCTTGGTCTGACTCAGAGACACAAATCTGCTCTGGAGGGATCCACAGAGTGCCTGGGAGCTGCCCCAGTGCTGGAACTGGACATCCCTGCACGTACACTCCTTGCAGGAGGAGGAAACCCACAAAAAGATATTTAAACTGGAGTGGTCTGGGGGTAGAATTTGATGAGGTTATCCCTGGCTTTAGCTAGATTTCGAGGGCTCAGTCAGTGCCCCCAGCTGAGGCACGCTTTCCATAGGATTCAATACCCATCACCACCAGAAATCTGATCTGGAAACCTGGAATTGCCTCTCCACACCACCAAAGTGACAAACAGCTCTGGCCCAGGCAGACACAAGAGGCACCCGACTCTTACAAAACTGTTCTGGACCGAGACTCCTTTTCCAGTTGTGATGGAGAGCTCTCTAAGTCAAATAAAGCAGCATATGGAAAACCCCCAGCACTGCATGTTCTCATAATTTTTGGAACACTGTAAATATTTGAGTCAGTAGATCTTAATCCATAAACACAGCTGGACTCAAGAAACAATGATGGTAACTTATTATAATTTAAACAATTGTGTAACAAAACAAACCAATGATAATCACTTTGGTTTCCCAAGGACAATAGGCACAACCTTTGCACAAAGTTAACACGATGGTACATGTAATTACATAAAAAATAAACTTACATACACTAAGATAAATTATTCTCAGCTTTTAAGGAGCTCTGTGGAGGAACGACAGTGGAGGAGCAAAGCTGTGTGGTGCAAAGCCAGCATTTCATATAATGTACAGAGCTGGGATGGTAACTGCCAAAGGACACCCCCCTTCCCTTCTATCCTCTTCCAGGCCACATTAGTTTAATTGCTTTATGACCAGGAACATCATTCCCCCAAGTTCACCCTCAGTGTAAGCCCTGGTGCACAGAGTTTACACACAAAGCACTGGTGGCTGATCTCTGCTGTGATTAAGGAGAGGAACATTTATCCAAACTGCATCAGAACAGACCTGGGCACTCATCTCACGTTTTATATAAGTTAAACGGGGCTTAAAGTTCTTTCCTGAGAGTTCAAATAAGTTCACTTCCTTCTTATTTCTGCTTTGCATTTTCACAAGTGTTTGCATTCAGCAATAAAACCTAGAGACAGAAGTAAACACAATATGGTTCAAATCCATTGCAGAATTGTTCTAGGCAGGGTGCTGTTCTCAACTTTTTACTAGACATGTAAAGTGGATTTGTCTACCACCAAAACACGTAGTCAAGACAAAAAGTACTCAAAAACAAAATAGGATTTAAAAGCACACACGTTTTATAAGCAAAATCCTGATTATGGCCATAAAGTCTTTATTACTTGGCTACATCAACACAGACATGAAAAAATCCAGCTTTCATATTTTACACCCAATAATCAAGAGATAAGATTCCTGCCCAAACCTTTAAAATCCAGAGTTCAAGTGAAAACTTCAAGTAAGGCTGAAGTTCTTTAGTCAAGCATGATAAAAACTTGATATTCTTCAACAGCAGCAGCCATACCAGAATTGGGCCCCCTCAGAAACTGTCTAAGCCTCTACACCAGCAATATAGAAATACTCTGAGCCCCAGCTTCCAGCTCTTGAAGGCACCGGTGCCACGTAAAATGAGAAAGCTGACATCTGAATTAATTCCTTATACCAGGAAAATCCCTGCTTCTGAAATTGCCAGTTCCAAAAACGATCACACGAAAAACACAGGGTATTTTCCAGCTCCCTCCCTTGCAAGGAGACAGATGAGCCATATTAACTGCAGCTTACCAAAAAAAAAAAAAAGAAAATAATCAAGTATGGAAAACGTCAGCTTCACAGAACAAGTCTGGCAAAGTTATAATCAACTAAAGTCAGGTTCTTATAATAGGAGCTGACAGGGAAATTCTAGCTACTTGTGCTGCTCAGAAAGCTTAACATTGTCTGGCAAAGGGATGGAGCTGTAAGGCTGAGTTTGAGTTCTGGGCTAGAACTTCCCCAACTTTTCAGGGAATCTTGATAAAGGAGATCCGTTTGGTCAAGGTAGAAGTGTGCATAAGCCTCAGAGAAATAAATAATTAAAACGTCTAAAAGTAGAAATGTTAGTGGAAAGTTTCGGAATGCCTGTGCTCCACCTGATTGTAGAAGAACATTCCTTTAAAAAAGGGAATAATGAATCCAGAGCAATGACCACGTGAACCCAGAGCCACAGGAACCCAGAGCTCCTGTTTGACAGGGGCTGCCAAACAACCACTGACAGGCATTTGTGCAAGTTCCTAAATGGAAAACCCTTCATTGGTGATGTCACCCTTCAAATGATGGAACATTTCTTGCCTTTTTGGCTTTGCCATCCTATTTCTGCAAGGGTGCCAAGCAGGTAAAAAGAATTCCACTTCAACTATCTGCAGCTTAAAAAGGAAACCTTATTTTAAAAATCTTTAATTTAATAATTTTCTTAAATAATAATTTACAAAATTACTTCGAAACCTTATCTTAAAAACCTATTTTAAAATAACCTACAGCTTGTCCACTGAGGGCAGAAATTTAAAGATGAAGGTTTAACATTAGACACCTAAATCCCAATTTAGGAACTGTAATATGGGACCTGGTTTTAAATAAGTATTTTATGCTCCACAGTGTTTTCCTATTCCATGGTGTTCTTCAGTAAGGCACTCGAGGGGAGGGCAGAGAAGGAAGGGGGATGTGGGGCTGTGGAAATTTATTGTCTCCCAGAATTTGGCCGCTTGCATGGCAGCAGGACTGGCTAGAGAACAACTCTGCTCCCCTAAATCCTCCAGGATTTTGAAATTTATCTTCACTCCACATCACTGGTGCAGTACCAGGGGAACTGTTCTGTAAGAGATGCAGAGGGAGCTGAGGGTGGCTGCAGTGGCTGAGAACAGAGATTCAGTCTGCCCTAATCAGACCAGGAATTGCCCCTTATCCCTCTTCCCAGACCAATAACAGCCACAGAGCTGCCCCAAGCCTGAGGAAGCCCCTCCTGGCGAGTGTTTCAGGAGAACTTACTACTCCAACTGGCTGAATGCTTTCCAAAAGCAAGAGTCTTCAAGCAGTAAATGCTGTTTGAATTAAAGCATTCTTGGCCATCTCTGTTTAAGGACACAAGCAGATTTCCCAGTTGGTGAGCTCACAGGTGCAAGGTGGGACCTGTCAGGAAGCCAGCACAGCTCCAGCACTGCCACCACCACCAAGAACTTGGATGCAGCAACGTTTTCTCATCATTTTCTTCACAGCAGATCCGTGGTGAGGGCTCCAGGGAAAAGAAAGGAAATTGCTTGAATGTTGAGAGTGGGAATGTCAGAAGTGCTCACCCTACGCCCACTGGGGTCAGAGGCAGGAGAGTGGGCCAAAACTTGCAAAAAATGTTTGCCTTATATGTATCAATTTCTGCAGTCAAGAGGCTGGGGAGTGATCAAAGGATGTCTCCTCACCAGGCAAATATGGCTCTGATGGAAATCCCATCCCTGGATGGCTCCAGACCATCCCTCAGCTTCTGACCACCTCAGCAGAGGTCTGCATTCGCCCTGCTTAAGCCATGGGCCACCTTACACCCCTTCACTGGTCAGTGCAGGGGCAAAACCTCTTCCCAAAGGGTATTCCCCGGGGTCAGGATGTGCACACCTACCCTGTGCCTCTTACGTCTCCAAGGACACTAAGACCACTGGCACCCAGCATCAGTGAAATGCCAAAAACTAAATTAATGCAGATATGGTAGTAATTCCTCCCTCTGCCACACCAAAAGTAAGCATTTTTCTGAATCTGTACCATCAGCCCTGGCCCAGTCCAGGCATTAAGGGTCCAGGCATAAAGCAATGGGGATGTTGCTACATTTAGGCCAAGACTAAAATTCAGACAAGAGTTAATTGGGCTGAATTAGGTTCAAAGTACTCTCAAGCCAGTTGTTCATCACTTTGTGGTTTAAATGTTTAGTTGCCTAAACCCATAGACATTGCAAATTGCAAACACTGCCAGCTGACCCGAACTTTTGGCTTCTTCCTCTTCACGTCTTGTACTTCTCCTTATTTAGTCTTCCCTCATTATTATTTCTGTAAATTATTCACATCAGGAGTAGCAAGTCACCAAAAAAAAAAAAAATACTTAAATAGCTGCTTATGTTACAGGCCAGAATCCCTCAGTATTTTCAAATCTGTTAAATGACTGATTGCTGGGCCTCTTACTTGTTATTTCCAGAGTGCACTCACACAGCAGCCCAGGCAAACCAAGTTTGGGAAGTGGGAGGGCATTGGCTTTTACTGAAAATAATCCAAAGCAAAACTTCACAAAAAGAAACATTCAAACTTGAAAATGGGTAATTGTGCATTGTCTCAAGTCAGTCAGATCATCAGATGCCATTAAGAAATAAAGTGAGAAGGAAACAATGCAGGTAAATCTGAAAATCCCAGGCTGGGCGCCTGAGAAGAAGCACATTTCCAGCTCACACTCAGCAGTGTGTGTGCAAGAATTTCTCCATGTTCCCGTGTTTAAATGGATCAGTACAAAAGAGTGAAGAGCCTGGTGTTCTGTAACTTTGGAACCCCAAAATCCTGCTTTGGGATTTCACCTCTGCTTAGCTGAGCTTTGATCTCAGGTGCAGCTCTTGTTTGCAGCAAATCTTAACAAAGCCTGAAACCAACCATGGATTTAGGAATTTATTTGTATTTTATGCTCTGAATTCCTACAGAGTGTTTTGACCCTGATTTCCACAGGAGCAGATTTGGGAAAGCTGCTGTTCCAACAGGACAGTCCAACACGAGGAGGGAACAACTGGGATCCCAAATGGGAACTTGATCTCCTGCTTTATTTCCTGCTCCTCTGGGGGCCACATTGACCTGACAAAGTCAGCTTGGCCCCTCTAAGGCTAAAGTGGCATCAGCTGCCAGGATGTGGGCACCACATCAGCTACACATCCTTCCCAATTAATTCTGAGGATAATTCACTGGGTAGCACTCCTAGGCTAAAGGGTGGGATCTTCAAAGGCATGCCCAGTCCCCCAGAGTCAATGATGGGATGTGATGGGATCACAATGCAGTGGAAGCCTCCAATACTCACCAGGATTGTGCTCTGACTTTGAAGGGCTCCCTCCCCTTTAATGCTTATTCCAAAATGATTTGCAGATTTTTATGGAAGTGCAGTGGAGAGGAAAACTAAACATTACCCAAGGAGGAGGAAAAAAATGTGAAAAGACATTTTCAGTTAAATTTTGAAAAGTCAATGAGACAACAGAATATGGGAAAGTTGTTCCAGATGGCAAGAACATACTTGAGGAATTTCATTTAATCACATTCGTGCAAGATGTTTTGATTTGGATGACAGATATCAATTGCACACTTAAATTAACAGCCCTTCCTACTGCAGCACATGGAAAGCTCCCAGGAGCAGGAAGGGGTCTCAGTGCTTTCAGTTCAAGTGCAAGCACAGCCTGGATGGGGCTGAGAGCTTTTTTGTTGCTTTCTTGAGGAAAAGTCAATGGTTCCTCACAGCACAGCAAGGAAGTGTCTGCTCAGAGCAGCCTTGGGCCACCTGGGTCAGCAGTTCTTGGTCCACCAAGCTATACCAAGACATTTCCCACCTCCCAGAGAGGTGGGACAGCCAGGTCCCAATGCCTTGGGAAGAATGTGATGGGCTCAGAGCAAGAAGGAATCCTGGATAACTGTGGAAGTTTCATCTCCTATAATCTGATTCACCTTGAACAAGCCCCCAGTGCTCCATCCCAAGGGAATTCTCCAGAGGTGTCACCAGGGCAGCCCAAGCCACCAGCTCTCCTCAGACAGGCAGGGTGCACAAGGCCCCTCTGAACCTCCTGCAAAGCTCAAACAAAACACTGAGGTTCCACTTGGAAGGCAAATTTCATTCTCCATACACGTTTTCCTCATCCTGCTGTTATTTAACCCATTTTCCAGAAAAAACTGAAGGTCCCAAGGTGACCATTTCAATACACACACACACATATATGAATATAAATATATATATATATATATAAATAAATACATACACTGGTGAGGTNATATATATATATAAATAAATACATACACTGGTGAGGTTCCAAAGGTCCTACTTGCCTTAATAATTTAATTCATATAAGGCAAGGAAGGAACACAGGTAAGACAACCCAACATACAAACAGAATCAAAACTCAGGCACAGGTTTTCTACAGTTATTAAAAAAATAAAATTTTAAAAAAACCCAATCTTTGAGGCCACAGTACCCCTCAAACAGAATGTTAATCACAGATTAATTATTTACCGGGGATTTTTCATCAGGAGTTGAAATTCAGTTTACACCTCAACGCGCATCAAAGTTTTCCGGGATGTGGAGGATTTCAGTCCCATCCCAAGCACTGCCAACACAAAACTGGGGGTTTTTTTGGGGTTTTTTTTTTGAGTTTTTTTTTTTTTTTTTTTTTTTTTTTTTTCATTTTTCTTTTCT
>VXAC01006836.1:371204-397870 GCA_013399225.1 Rhipidura dahli | reverse complement strand
ATATATATATATATATAAATAAATACATACACTGGTGAGGTTCCAAAGGTCCTACTTGCCTTAATAATTTAATTCATATAAGGCAAGGAAGGAACACAGGTAAGACAACCCAACATACAAACAGAATCAAAACTCAGGCACAGGTTTTCTACAGTTATTAAAAAAATAAAATTTTAAAAAAACCCAATCTTTGAGGCCACAGTACCCCTCAAACAGAATGTTAATCACAGATTAATTATTTACCGGGGATTTTTCATCAGGAGTTGAAATTCAGTTTACACCTCAACGCGCATCAAAGTTTTCCGGGATGTGGAGGATTTCAGTCCCATCCCAAGCACTGCCAACACAAAACTGGGGGTTTTTTTGGGGTTTTTTTTTTGAGTTTTTTTTTTTTTTTTTTTTTTTTTTTTTTTTTTTTTTTTTTGCACAGCTTCTTCCTGCAGCTGTGCTCTGGAGGGAGGCATACATACACATACAGGTATGCATATTAGTGATTGCTAAAATAACTGCACTGAGGCCCTTTGTTTGGTGACTGTCTCCTTCTGAGGAGTGAAACATGAGGAGCTGGAGCTTGCCAGCTGCACATTTCACTTTCTCATCTCCCCAAACAGAGATTGAAAATAGCCTGTTTATCAGATGTGTATCTAACTCCTATTCCACTGTGAGGGCTAAAAAGGAATTTCCATCCTCACAAATGTGCCCCTGGTGGGGCGTTACCGTCTGTTCCGATCACTGCAAAGGGTCCTTCACCCCCTCTGGTCCCAAACCCACTGAGGCATCTCTTTAATGACTATAAAACAAAAGGCAAGAGGCTTTCTTGCCTTAATTTATACACAAATACATTACCAATTAAAAGGTAACTGTGAAAAATAAAGCTGATAATTGAAAGCCCTCTGCAACCTGAACTGTAGCATTGCTTCCGTGACATTACAATAATTAGTTAATCTACCCCTTAATTTGTCTCAATTTGCATTGGCAGGCTGGAAGCTGCTGTCTCCATGATTCCTCATTGAAAACTGTGATAGGAAAGAAAAGAACGGGGTGGGGGGTTTCCTTCCCATGACCCACCCACTCTGTGCATCATCTTTTCCCTCTTCTCTCCAGCACCACTGTAAATCTGGAATCCATCTCCATTAAGACAAGTGGAATTATACTCCAGATCCACTAGGAGAGGAGAATTTTGCTTAATACTCCCTGAAATACACCAAACTCATGCATTTAAAAATGGCTTTTCATTGCCCCAGCCTGCTGCCCGTGGTCCTGTTCCACTGCCAGGTTTGGCACAGGGAAATTGCAGGAAACTCCTTCACTTCTCCATCTCCATCCCCACTTGCACAGGCTTTGATCAGTCCCTAAATTCCCTGATTATTCCTCTTGCCACTCAAAGCAGCAGAGGCAGATCCCCCCCTTCTCACCTCAGCTGCTCAGGTGGATGGAACATCTGGGAACAGCTGTGCATCCCAAACACGGGGGGTAAAGAGGAGTTCAAGGCAGGACTCCTCACTTTGGGAATCCTCCTCTGACTTCCACGTACATCTCCTTCCACCAGGAGTCAACTGCTCTGCTCCCACACCTGTGCAGCCAGATGTTGGACTCCAGCAATTCAAGCCATTAGAAAGACATTTTAGAAATCTCTTTCCTTTAAAAAAAAAAAAAAAATGCAGGAAGACAAGAACTGGTAAAGATGATCCTTTCCAGCTACGTCAAGACTTTGACAAAATACATCTTGCCTTTCCAGGAATTATATTTACTTATCTGCACCAGACTTGCAATACCCCCTATTTTTCAAATCAAGCTCCATTTTGCTCTCTACCACACGATGAAACCCACCATTATCTGAAAAAACAAGGACAAATTGTACAACTCACAGCAAGCATTTGCCAAAATGCTAGCCCTCAGCACTTCTTTTTAAACAAACATGAGGAAATAAGATGACCTTTAAATTGCTTCTTGACATGTACTAAATCTACAGAAATTAGGAAGATTCTCTGGAAAGAGCTGTATAATTTTAGTACTCAGTGTATTTTTAGCTAAGAATATTTTGTATACAAAAGAATGCTGCATGCAGCAAGACTTGAGGGATTTTAGAGAGCTTTGAAAGGCTGGAGTTTAGGTCAAAGGGCACTAGAAATAGTAGGTGGATGGCCTGAAGGAAGCAGAAAACAACCACCATGAGCTGATCCAGACTTGCATCACCTGGTCAATACATTTTTATTGCCCCCAGCATCTCATCCTTTAGAAGCAGAGCTTGGGGATTTCATAAGTAAATAAATTCCTTTTTTCACCCACCCCCTTCTGCTCCTCGGGCACAGAGAGGACAGGGCAGGTGAGCAGAGCCCGAGCTGCAGCTGCACAGGCAGATTGGAGAGGGCAGCTGGATCTGAGCCCCAAACCAGGATGAGCTCAGCCATCCCTCTTTCCAGTGAGATGCATTCTGTCACCAAAGGGAGGCGGGTGGCAGAAGAACAACTGTCCCAGGAACTGGGGATGCTGAAAGGAAGGAAAACAGGCCATGGATCTGCTGCCTGGTGAGAGAACTGAGATACCTTGGGCAGGGACAGGGTGCTCAGGCTGAGGTACCCACACACGCAGCAGGATTTGCTGAGACCTTTGCAGTTTGTCTCTGATTTATTTCATTGGGAATGGAAGGATTGCAGCTCAGTCTGAGTGCTCAGAGCACTCATTTTCTGTCTGTATCCCTGGTGGGGTGTGATGCTCGCTGCCAGCCAAGCTCCACAGAGCTGCAGCCTCCCTGAAGTGGGTCACAGCACCTCCAAGCCGTTTGAGAGAGGTGTAAAGGGGCATCTTTTGCCACAACCCAGGGCACGATGGTGTCAAAACATCCTGGAATTCCCCACAAAACACAGATGGGACCCAGATCCGGCACATTCTTCCAGTCACCCATATTCGCTCCCCATCCCAAAAGTGCCAGCTCAGACTGAACTAGACAGGCTTAACATCACCCCTAAATCAGAGGCAGAGCACTGCAAGCCTGAAGGAAGAGAGGCAAGGACAAAGTGGAACACAAGGAGAATTTGAAAGCGGTCACATCTCCCAGACCATGACAACAATTCTGGAGAACTAAGGGGCACAACAAGCAACTTTCCAGCTCATTTCACTCAAGCCCAGCACCGTGAACACTGAGGCAAAGGCAGAAAAAGAGTTAGACACCATTCTTTGAATATATAATTCTTTCTGGTGAGGAATTAAGGACTGCCAAGACATTTCTCCCCATTTCTCGCTCACACATGCGTGCATTCCCTGAAAACTCACACAGACAAAGCTCACAGACTTTGGAGAGACAGGCAGGGCTGGCATTTTCTCTTTACTGATGCCAGGAATTGCTCTGCTCAGTTTTCCAAGAGCAGTGATGCCCAGTTCAGCCCGTGGCAGCTGCAAGTTCAGTGTCTATTTTTCTGCCTCTCCTCAGTGCAACTCCTATTCAGAAACACCAGCAGCTCCCAGCTACCCCCTGCACGGGTTTCTGTGGTTCCTCCTATGGAATACCTCTCCCCTGTGCACCACACTCAGGAATTTCACTTCATAGCAGATGTTTGAGTAGGGTGACTGCAGTGAGCAAGCTGTACAGGCACAAACACCAGTCAAAAATAAACAGGAAAGCAAGGACTTAAATCCACCTGCTCTGATCTGCCAGCCCTGCAGCGTGTGGAGTGTCATTGGAAGGAAATGCCTCAGGAACAATGGCAGAAGTGTCACATCTCTGGTTTTGCCCATCCCAAGGACCCACCTCGAGCCCCCATTTCAGAGCAGAGCCAGCTCTCAGAGCAAGCAGTGCCTGTTCAAGAGGCATCGAGGATGAACACAGGGGTGAAGTTAAGGCAGGGAATGTTTGGCTTGTTAGTTCAGGATGCTCTGAGAGCCCTGTGGTGCCCCAGCTGGTTGTTCCTGCTCTTGTTTGTCCGAGCAGCAGAACATGTCCAGCTCCAGTGGTTATGAGTAAGCGAGGATGGAGCACTGCTGGTGACAGCAGCTTCCCAGAAATGATCCCAGAACCCCCCCAGCACACACAAGGTCTTTAGAGCTTCCCAAATATGTATACACATCTATAAATCCCATTTCAGGCTTTCATCTGAAATGAGATTTGTTTTCCTGGGCCTTTTGATAGCCTCCTGTAGACAGGAGATGCACAGAAGCTCGTTGCCCGTGTCCAAGGGCTGCAAACAAATGTTCCTCAGCCAAATATTTCCACCCATGAGGTGATGTGTTTACTGTGCCTCTCATGTTTGGAACCTCACAAGCCACATGCTGGGAATCAGGTAACCTCAAACTGTTTGACTTCACTCACAAACACTGCTCCAGATGGGAAAGAGTATCATCTTCCCTTTTTTGAGATGACTTCCCCCATGATTCCTTTTTTCCCCTACCTAGAAATCTGAAAGCTCGAGGTAGCAGAGACACACAGTTGGGAAACAGAAGAAATTATACAGCTTGCACAATATGGAACACGTTGAAATAAATCAGGAAAAAAAGCCAACAAAATAACTACAAAATTTCAGTTCTCTCGAAAGGAAAGGGCTCCTTTTTCAGCACGTGGGGATGAACCAACACATTCCTGTGCACGGTGATGTTCAGAGAAGGAGGGGTATAAATTTAAATTGATTTTGCCACCCCCAACCCCTGTGTCTCTAAGTCTTTGGTGAGACAGAGCAAGAGGCCTTCAGCTGGTGCATGTTATGAAATATCCAGAAGGAATTTTGGGAAGAAGACTCTTGTGCTATAGCATCATCACTTGTTTCCACAGCAAGGTGCTGTTCCTTTCCCTCCACTGCACCAAAGCACATCCTCAGGGAAGGGGTGGCCAGCTTTGGATGCAGGAAACTCTGCAGATACTCAGATCCTGGGTGAAGCACTTACCCAGAGTATTTACCCACACTTCAGCTCCAAAATAAAACTGGCCCTGACCCCAAATGGCTTGTCTGACCCTACAGAGTCCATCTCCATCACACTTCTCCCCATTCTCTCTCCCTGCCAGAGCACATTTGCACACTTTTGGGCAGGTCACCACAGCCCTGCCATGGCAGCCGTGCTGCTGTGTGAACATCAGTGGTAAGGAAAATTCCCTTTCCAACCATCCAGGAGCTGCTCAGTCTTTTAAAGTCAGACAGGCACCTGCCAGCTTCTGAAACCCCAGAGTTCAACCACCAGTGGGTCCTGAGCATCTCACCCAGATGCCCAAAACACCAACATTTCTGACTCTATTACAGATCTTGGCACCCAGTGCTTCTTAAATAATGCTGCTTTGGAGACTTGCAGAAATGTGCTATGGTTTAAAAATCAGTGTTTCCCTAAAAATTGGAGTATGGTGTTTGTCCATCACACACCTTAATTGTTTATAAAGGTTGGTGTTACCAGCCAAAAGAACTGGGAATAGGCACAAGAAAGGATTCTGAGGAAGAAACTTGATTCCTCAGGGAAGGCAGGAGCCTGGAGCACCCCTTGTAACTGTGGCTGAGCATTGAGGGCTCCTTCAGAGTGGGCTCAGTGCTCGTGGTGCCAAGGGAGGCACAGCTGCCCACCAGCCACAGAGGGGTCCCTGCTGCTCCTCTATGGGACACAAGTGGCAGCAACAGACCAAGCTCAGCTCCTGAGCTCCTGGAGCAAACACAGAGCACGCCAGGAGGAGCTGCTGGCAAGCCCAGAAGCACAGGAATGAGCCCGTGACCCCATCTGCAGGCATCCCAACACAGCTTCCCCCAACCTCCCCAAGCAGGGGGATGTCCCAGATAACAGACAGGAGCCCAGCTGCCCCCAGATGAGGGAATTTCCTTCGTGCACGAGGCCCTGAATTATTCCAGCAGCACCTGGCAGTGATGCTCTTGTTAAGGCTGCTATTTATAAAGCCTGATTGTTCCTTCAGGGACAGCTCTTGGCACAGGAGGCCTCAGGAGAGCTGCAGTGATCTGGTTAACAAAACATCCAGCAAGCTGGGAAATCAAGTCTGCTTTTGATTTATAACACAGCAAACTAAAATTACGATTTGCCAGGCTCGTTCTGGCACTCTCATAATTCAACTATAGTTCTGATTATTTTTTAAAAATAATAATTAAAAAACCCACGGAGTTTAATTACCATAATTATGGGAATACTCAGAGTGAATAGGACATGAAAATAATGAGGCAAACTTGCACAGCTCCAACTCCACCAATTAACAGGATGTTAAGTTCATGAGACAAGTCTTAGCAGGGAAAAAAACTTCTCCACTGGCACCATTGCAGCAGAAGGGACAAACCCACCTCGAGTCTAGGCTTTATCACAAACCTATTGCACCCTCTTGTGCCACAGCGTCAGAATTACTTTGGCTTGGCTGGAAATGAATTTCTCTGCAGCACTTGACCTTCAAATCCACTCTCCTACTGCAGAACTTTGGAAGAACGTGCAGTGGTGTAGCAGCAATGCGTTAAAGGCTGTGAGTGGCGAGCTGGTTTTCTGTGCAAGAATGAATATTGCTGACTTCCAGGCTTCTGGGGATTCCCTGGGTGTCTGTTTTGTGTATGTCACCTCAGGATTTTGTTGGGCATTGGCCAGCTGGAGCTGAGTCAGCAGTGCCCTGGAGCCAGGAGGGACATCCCTGTCCTGGGGGCAGCAGGGACAGCATCGCTGGCCAGGCCAGGGAGGGATTGTCCTGCCCTGCTCGGGGCTGGGGCAGCCTCAGCTCCAGGGCTGGGGGAGTTCTGGGTGCCTCAAGGTCAGAAAAAGACCCAAAGCTGTGAGGGAAGTGTCCAGAGGAGGGACCTGGGGATGGGGAAGGGTCTGGAGGGGCCCGTGAGGAGCAGCTGAGGGCGCTGGGATTGTTCAGCTGCAGCAGAGTGAGGGCAGAGCTCCCCGGGGGCTGCAGCTCCTCCCGAGGGGCAGCTCCAGGCTCTGCTCCCTGGGACAGGGACAGCAGCCAGGGAACGGCTGGAGCTGGGCCAGGGCAGGCTCAGGCTGGAGAGCAGGAAAGGTTCTTCCCCCAGAGGGTGCTGGGCACTGCCCAGGCTCCCCAGGGAATGGGCACGGCCCCGAGGCTGCCAGAGCTCCAGGAGCGTTTGGGCAGCGCTGCCAGGGATGCCCAGGGTGGGGCTGCTGGGGGGTCTGGGCAGGGCTGGGAGCTGCACTGGATGATCCTTGGGGATCCTTCCAGCTCAGGGTGTTCTGTGGTATCAAAATCCCTTGTAGAATCCCTTGGTGGATCCAGCCTCCCACAGATCTGCCTGGCCAGAGCTGAACTGGCCCTTTTTCTGGGTTTTTTAGGAGAGGAAAGAGCTAAAAACCTACAAATTAATATTTCTTTGCCTCGGGTGCCCTGCTCAGGGTTTGTGCTGCATTTTAAGAAAAGCAAGGAATAGGAGCAAGTCTGAGTAAGAATAATATGTATAGAAAGCACTGCCTGAGAGCCAAGGCAGAGCCATCAGGGACTGTCCTGCCTAGGAAAGATCAGTGAGTTCCCCTCAGCCCTCAACAAGGCAAGAGGGAACAAAACCCATTTTTTCACTCTGCTCCTGGTTGATAGGACAAGGAATAACAAGGCTAATTTGATCCATGGGAGATTAGGGTGAAATATTAGGACGACAAAAAAAAATCTCCTCAATCAGTCTCTTCAAGTAGCCCCTCACTGCAAATTAAAAGCAGCTTGGGCAGGTATGTCAGGGATAACGTGGATCCTGCAAGCAGCAGAGTGCATTACACGACTCCTCGAGGTTCTTTTCCAAGCTTGTTGCTGTCGTGCTCAGCTCTGGAATTGCTCCTCTTTGATTAACACCGAGGTTTGTTTTTTGGGAGATCAGGCACGAGCTTGTCCAACAGCAAAACAACAAAGTGGTTCCCTGGCAATCACATCCCCAATCCCAGCGCTGCCTCTCTCCTGCTGGGAGCACCCGCCAACGCTGATTCGCAGCTCCTGATCACTGTAAAAACAAAACATTTCTGAACATTTCGCTGCCTTAACTGCAAATTTTAGCCCCAGCTAAAGCTGCTTCCACTGCAGCATGGGAAAATATTCCAGGTACGGGAAAGCATCTAAATCCACAGATGAAATAGCAAGCAGGACTCTCACAGCACCAGAGCTTCCCTCAAAGCAGCTTTGGCCCCTTCCCTAATGAGGATGAAATCTAAAGAAAGTATACTAAATAACAAATCTCAAAAAAAAAAAAAAATTAAAAAAGGAAAATGGGAATAAAAAATCACCACAATGCCTTGGTTTAACAGGGATAAGCTTTCCCATATCTTTCCCTCATGAAGGCACGTGGCTGCAGCAGGAGTGGGGGATCTGCTTGGATTTGCCAGGTGCTGATGGGGAAGTCTCCAAATCCTGGCTCAGGGGCTGTAGGACAGGCCTGGAACAATTGGAACTGAATTTCACTGTGATCCATGAATCAAAGCTCTGGCAATTACCACTCAAGGCAGGTGAACAATAACAAATAATGAACAAAGAGATGTTTCAAGCCCTTGCTGATGCACTCCCTGTGCTTGCTGCTCACTGGACACATTTTACCCAGAGCCAAGGTGAGCCTGTGATAGCCCCAGTTAATCACAGCTGAGAAAATGAGGGTGTAATCTCCTGGACTGGGAAGCAGCATTTCAAACCTCCTCCAGCATGCACCCAATAAAGGCTTTTATAGTCTCTGCTTAGATTTAAAATGGGAGAACAGAAAACAGGTATGAATTGGGCCAAATTGCACGTTGGCTGAGAGGCAGCACAGCCTCTGAAACTCCTTGGCAGGGGTTAAAAACACTCCCAGGCAGCAGCAAAACATCCACACCTCATTTTATGCGGGTTTTTCGTACACAAGATGAAGCTCTCTGCATTGAAGACATGACATTTTTGACAAGATTTATATAAAAATTCATATTACAGACCTGAATTATTGAAGTGGGTTTTTGTATTATTATTATTATAATTCAAGTTCCTCAAGCACAGGTTTCTCCCCCACTAGGCAGATCTATGCACACTGGTGACAGGTTCCTGTAAAAATCTCTTAGCAGCTCCTGAGAAGTGGCCACAAACCACAGGTTGAAAAACAGAGGTTTCAGTTATTTCCTGGCCTGCTTTCCTTTGTCTCTCAATCCATCCAGCCTCTGGCCACAGCCCATCTCTCACAAATCAGCTACCTTTAACACTCCAGCTTTCTCTTCACAGCTCAAAAGAGACACAGTTGGGAAGGAAAAAAAGTGAAAAAAGAAGTGTTACCTACAGGCAGCACCACAGGATTGTGGAATCATTCAGGTTGGGAAGGACCTCCAAGATCAGAGTCCAACCTTTGACCAAAAAACCTCCATGCCCACAAAACCATATCCCAAAGTGCCACATCCACTCAATTTTTTAGCACTTCCAGGGATGGTGACTCCAGCGCTTCCCTGAGCAGCCCCTTCCAAATTTTAACCACTCTTTGAATGAGTATTTCCCAAATATCCACCCCAAAACCTCCCTGGGACAACTTGAGGCTGTTTCCCCTCATCCCATTGATGCCAGGATGATATTTTTGCCTTTTGTTTTATCCCCCTGTTAGACCTTTGTACAATTTCTGGATTCTTGGTGCTTTTTGCCTCCATTCTTGGACTTGTTTGCCAAGCTGGGAGAGGAAACATTTGAGAAGCTCCGCAGTGAGGGATCAGTGTGCCCAGAGCCCAAGGGCCTCTCCAGAACACATTCTGTAACCTGAGATAGAACCATCCAGGGGAAGGGTCCTTGGGGAGGGGGGCTCATTGGAGCCTCTCCTTGGGGAATCTTTGCTAGATCTGCTAATTAGTAACACCTCCAGTGTCAGAGCAGAGCTTTTAGGAGGGGCACTGCGGGGTGCAGGGAGGTGCATTCGACCTGGCCGTGGTGCACCTAAGGGTCCTTCAAATAAACACCAAGGGAAAATCCCTTTTTCCCTTCTGTGTTGGACTCTTGATGTTAAGACCAGGATAAGGCATCACTATCACTGGTTCCCTGAGAAAAGGAGCCTTTCAGTATTAGCAAACCTTCAAACAAGGATCTGAATTCACCAGCAAGGTGAGAGAGGAGAGGCTGCAGTGCCCTCAGACACAGGAAGGAACTGAAGCACAGAAGGATGGAGGAAAAAATGAGACTTAAACCAAACCAGGAAAAAGGTTCCAAGATGTGAATGGAGCTATTGAGGGCTTTCAGCTGCCAAAATTTGTCCCTGTTTTTACTTCCAGGTGCATTGCAAGGGTGGCTGAGCTGAGCTACTGATGCTGCCTGACCCTGATGCCCTGAGAGGCCACCCAAAAACAGAGACCAGACAGAAATAAGGGAATAAAGGTGGGGATTTATTGGAAAGGCCTTCAAAGGAACACCCTGGGGAGCCAGAGGTGCTGCCCAGATGGGCCCCGAGATGGACCCTGAGAGGCCACGAGTTCTTCCCACTTTGATGGGTTTGGTTCATTTGCAGATCAGGGTTCATTCTCCAATTCAAGCTTCAGTTTAATGGTGTCATTTCCCCTCAGCTTGCCCCCCTCTCAGAGGCTTTTGGTTGATACTTTTTGGGCCCAGTTTGGGCTGGGTGTCCTTGGAGAGCAGCCCCGGAGAGGCTTTGTTGTGTGTGCCCAGCACAGAGAGCAGCACTGAACAGGGAACAGGCAACTCCAGAGTGACACACCAGGCAGGGCAGGGGTTGGAAAACATATAAAAGATAAAACCTGAGGCATACACCCCCCAGAGCAACTCCTGTCGAGCAAGTGCAGGGTGTTCTGCAGGGATGGAGATTTGTCCATGCTCTGTGTTTGCTGTTGGGCTGAACAGAAACAGCCCCCCGAGTGGGCTTTTGGCTGGACAGGTACTGAAATCCAGGGACTGTTCCCCAAGCCAGCTCAGCCTGCTGGTAACACATGGGCTGAATTCCCCATCAACAGCACTGGAAGCCAAGCAGGTAAACTGGAAACAAAGCCAGCCCTTGCAGAGGAGCTGATGGAATGGGAGTGCCTGCAGGAGAAGGGAAGGGGAACCCAGCCAAGCCTCAGGCTCCAGGGAACCCAGGGCTGGATGATTTCTGGGCACCTCTCCTGCTCTTGTTCTCCTGGAGTCCTGGGCTGTTACGTTCACATCCAAGCTCCAGGCTGCTCTGGAGCTGGTGACAGTGACTCCCCTCTGGCAGGGAGGCAGTGAGGGGTCAGGACCCGGTGATGTCCCTCTGCAGCCCCCACTCTGCTCTTTGCTGCAGGCAGCAGCTGAGCTTAGCAAGTTGCATTTGCAGCACCACTGCAGCCCCAGTTCTGCACTAGCAACGTCACTCCTGCTCCTAATGCCACCTTCTCCTCCATTCCCTGAGCCCAGGGGGAGGAAAATGGGATGAGAGGAGGAGCAGAGAGAAAGGGAAGCTGATTCTCCCCACAGCTGCAAGCTCCAGCTCTAAACTGCTAACCCCTCTGCTCCTTGGAAAGCTGACTCCCAAATCCCTAGGTGTTTCATTATCTCTTCCACTGCCTCCCAGAGTTTCTCTCAGGTAATTGTTCCCACCATAGCATCTGCTTCAATTTGAGCCTGTTTCCTCCCTCACCCCAAGGTTTTTCAGCACGAGTGAGGTGATGGCTTTGCCTCGGCTCCCTCGTTCCCTGTATAAGCAGTAAAAGGTCTGAGAGGCAAATAAACGAGTTTGTGCAGGGACAGAGCTCCTGCCCAGGTGAGAGTGGGAACCACCAGCCCCTGGGAAAGCAATAACAGGAACAGGCTAAGCACAGAATCAGAAATAACCTTCTCCCAACCAGATAACCTGAGCAGACACTCATGGACTTGGCCTTTCGACCCATCCTCCTCTCACACACAGATTCCTCCAGCTCCAGGAGGAACAAAGGAATTGTCATTCCCACATCACTGCTGATAAAGTGGTGGTTTCAGACAAGCAGCAGTCAAAAGATGCTGCAAAAACTTGTATCTTCAGTCCTGGTTAGGTCATCATAACCCTCACAAGAGAAGTGAGGAATCATGAGCTCATCCTTTGGCAGGAAGAGATTGACTGTAGTTTGCAATATTCAGAGTAATTTGTGTAATTTAATGCAGAGGGTGAAGTTCTCAGCCAGGGTAAATCAGAGCTATGTCAATTTTGCACTATGGAAGCAGCTGGGTCAGCCTTTTAACAGAAAAAAAAACTTCACTCTTTAAAAAAATTTCTTCTCTTCACCTTGCAGAAGCCTCCTTTAAAGCCATATACTGTTTTGAGGTTGCAGTAACTGTCAGCTAATTACGACCTGGTCAGTGCTGCAAGAGCCAAAGGGCTTCCATCACGGCTTTGATTGAACCTGGGTAGGTGGAAAAAAAGCAGAGAAAGCCCAGTGCAAAGATATTTTAATCAATTAGGAGGAACGTGGATAATCATGACTCCCATCAGGTAACTAATTACAAAACTGATTTAATAACTGGCTTTTTAAAGTGTACCAAAGTTCATTGGGACAAATTCAATACTACTGCAGATTCCTGGAAGAACTTCAGTGGCTGAGGAGAGATGGTCTGGCATCTCCAGCTTTTCCCATAAATAGAGACTTAAGAGCAGGCAGGAAAAACTGATCCTTGGTTTCTGGATTAAGCAAGGGCTGCTGCTGGAGAGCCCAGAACACACCAGGGTATGGACACTGCATTCAAAACTGCAGGGAGATGAAGGAGAAGCTGCTGCTTTGGGCTGGGACACAGCTGATGTTCCTCACAGCAGCTGGCACAGGGCTGCTTGGATTTGTGCTGGAACAGTGCTGGTAACTCAGGGATGTTTTGTTACTGCTCAGAAGGGCTTTTCTGCCTCTGACCCCAGCAGGGCAGAGGCTGAAGGGACAGAGGGAGTTGGGGAACACAGCTGGGACAGCTGATCCAAGGTATATCCCACACAGCATACAGAGCTGGGGAAGGAGGAAGAGGAGGATGTGCAGAGTGATGGGAATTCTCTTCCCAAGCCACCACTGCTCCTGATGGAGCCTGACTGTCCTGGGACACCTGAGCTCCTGCCTGTGGGGTGTGAGGAAAGAATTCCTTGGTTTGCTTTCCTTGCCTGCATGGCTTTTGCTTTACCTATCAATCTCTAGCTCAACCCACGAGTTCCCATTTCCACTCCTCTGACGCTCTCCCCTGTCCCACCGAGGGAGACTGAGCGACTGTGCAGGGCTGAGCTGCCAGCTGGGGTGGAGCCATGGCAGAGCCTGAGCAGATGTGCTGGGCCATGAACAAATCCTCCCTTTTGGCCACTCAGGCAGCACTGCTCCTGCTACAAGGCAACAAATCAAGCTCTGCTCGTGGGTGTGTACAAGTCCATGATGTTCCCCGAGTCTGGGCTCACATCACTGAATTTGGACTTTGGTCCCAATTGTTTCCTTCCCCACCTCCCTGCTCAGACAGGCTCCTGTGGAAGCCAGAAGCGTTGTTTCCTGACATGCAGACATGAGGAAAGCTCTGTTTCCTCCTAGACTGGGTTATGGGAAGACCATACTCTGGGCCAGCTCTCTTGGAGCAGCTTTAGCATCACCTCCCAGTGACATGATTCCTCCCATCCTGCCATCAATCCAACACCAGCAGCACTCCCACCGTGGCAAAATCACCTCCATTTCTACACAAAAGGCTCAGGCCCAAAGGTTTTACACCAAGCCCAGACCCTACAGCCGTGACCTGCAGCCACCACCGTGCCTGGGAGCAATTTGCTTTGGTAGAAGCAGGATCTGCTTTCAAACCGAAGTCCAGCAGCCAAGTAGGTGGTCACTTAATATCTCCGGGTACTTTCAGGGAAGATTAGGTGAAAGTCCAAATCCAGGCTGACATTCCCTCTCTCGGAGAAACAGGCCTGCAATAAATAAGGCTGCGTGCAAGTTGTTGTTCCTGCTGAACTGCTCCACTCAGCCACTGGCAGCCAATGTGTTCCTCATTAGCACTCGGGGAAGCTGCGAGGGCTCAGGGCTCTCTGCACAGCCCCGTTCCCATTCTCCTCTCAAACACATGGAAACACTTTAAAAGTAAGAGCCCTGGGACCTGTGCAAGGGCGACAAGTGACGAGATGAGGAGAGGAGACCAGAGCCAGCCCCTGACAAATTTGAACCATCCAGGCTTTAATCCACAACAACCCCGAAACCTTGCCTTTTGCAGAGAGGAGATTACGTGTGTAATGGAAAAATTACGGGTATGGGGAGTCTGGCCTACAAAAATTGGTTAATATTAAGAGCCTTCAGTTTTGCTTTCCATGATTAATGGAACTTCCCCTACATGTAACTCAGTCAACGTTTCCATCCCCCTCAGAGCCTATTGAGAGCCCCCTATTTTTTTATTTTTTTTTTAATTTAAGGAAAATGGAATTTTAAGACTTCGTAGCATCTCCATAACTTGCTGGGAGCAGGTGATTGGCCACTTCCCCTTCCAAACACCATCCCCCTCATGAGGCAGAGCGGGGGAACAGAGGGGTATTGCCTTCACATCTCCCACCTGGGACAGCATTCAGGGCTTTTCAACCTAAAAGATTCTATGGTTTCCCTCATTGTAGCAAAGGGCAGGAACAATCCACGAAGCCCATCAGAGCTGAACTGGCTCTAAGAGAAAAAGGGGCTGTCCCAGCACTGCTGGATCTGGTGGATCATGGGGATGCCCAGTTCTTCTCCAGGAGTGAAGAGGCATCACACAAACAAATGTCTCATGAAACCATTGGTGAACTGGACAAAGCAGAAACAGGCCATCAATGCCAAACCCACAGGACTTTAAAAGTTAAAGCTGTTGGAAGAAATGTTTGTGCATGTTGCTTTCCTGCCAGTGGAAACATGAGAAAAAGCTGCAACTCTCTGCACTGGCACAGCAGGTTCAGCTTTGATCTCTCAGGAGGTTCATTTCCGTCATTAGGCTTTTCTTCAAATCCACTTTTATGAACCTTTTTAATTTCCCCCCTGCATCTCACCCCCATAAAAGCCTTTTTAGATTCATTTGACAAAAGGGCAGGGTGGGGGAGGAGAATCTCATTTAATTGCCACTAAACATTACCTGAAGATGGTGGTTCTGTACAGGGATGATGGAGTTGTTCATTTGGAGAGTCACAGGCACTGAAAGAGGGGGAAAACCCCACTAGGGCAATAGCAAATCATTAAAAGGAGCACAGGGAGGAGAGGGAGGGACAGATCCTCAAAGCACCAACACAAGAAAAGGTACAGCACAGGGAACAGCAGGGAGATGTCCAGCAGAACGTGGCCAGTCACTGCTGCAAAACATCCCCCACCATCCCTCGGTTTCACCTCTGGATCCCTGGTCAAACCAGAACCTGGCCACTGTTCTGGTGTCCACTCTGCAAACATAGCCCAATGGCACAGCCTCCTCCTCACAGTGGGGCTGCAAGGCTTAAAAAATCCAGGTTAAAGGAGTTTCAAGGGGGTTCAACATCCCACTACCCAAATTCCAGCAGCAAGCTGATCACAGCATTTGAGCAGGTGATTTAGGACTGCTGTTCCTACAAGGAGAAGCATGGGATCAGAGGGGCAGCCTTTGAAATGCCTGCACTGGGGAGAATTTGAACTCTGCATTTATTTCTGATGGAATCCTTGCAAAAAAAAACCAAAAAAAACAAAAAAACCAAAAAAAAAACCACCAAAAAAAAAAAAAACCACCAACAAACAAAACGTGTACACGTCATTTCACCCACCCTATCTGCAAGCCACGGGTTACAGTGTCGAGTTCACTTCTCCAAAGGGAAATCTGGAAAGGGAATCTCCAAAGGAAATCTTCTCAACATCAGATTCTGACCTTACACCACCAAAAGCCTTTAACAGCAAGGGCTGGGCAGGCACTGCCTGGGTTGCTGAATGCAGCCCCCCACTTATGCACTGGACTGGGCTGTGCCATTCTGTTCATTTTCACAGTAGTTTGTGGTTTTTACCCCACTACTCGTATTAGGAGTTAACTTAGGAGCAGCCCCTTGCTTGGAGTAAATTAAACAATGAATCAACCGGAGCAAATTGTAACCAGCTCGTCTGAGTAGATGAACTTGCTCAAGTCCTCGGAAGCAGATACTGCTCGTAATGAGAAAACTGTGTCCAGATCCCTGCTCGGGCTGCACTGAACCCTCAGGGGTTGTGTCCTCTGACAGGAGAGAACAATCCCCACTTTGCACTCTCAGCCTGCTCCTGCTAGAGAAAGTTGTCGTTTCCAGGCAATTTCCAAGGGACAGATTCTGACCTCACACAAAACATGAATCACGAGGAAGGTTGTTCAGTTGTTCTGGTTTTAAGCCTGGCATAGCACAGACGAGGTTCTGCCCTGCCTTTTCCTTTCTGATGTTCACTTAATTCACCGTAACAGGAACACAACTGGATTTAACAGGACTCAACAACTGTAATAGCTTGCAGTATTCCTTTAGTCCTGGAAACACAGGCCACTGCTTTTCTGCTACATCAACCCCAGGCCTCCCCCAGCCCAAACTCAATTTCAATTACATTTAACAAAGCTAGGTGGATGGACAGCATGAAGTCAGATGAAGTTCAGTGCAGACAAATGCCAGGTAATGCACTTAGGAAAGGATAATTTGAACTACACAGGGGGAAAAAAAAATTAACAGAATGCTTTTGCAAGATAATCATCTGCTGTGCACAGAGAGGCAGGGAACTGAAAGGACTTAAATGGGAAGGTATGGCAGGCAAGTCCTTCCTTGGGAAGCTGCTCATCCCAGCTCGCAGCAATCTGAGCTCAGCCCTGACTCCTGCAGCACTGCAGCAACAGCAAAGCTCTGAGAGATCACAGAGACCCTTCCACACAAGTAAAGCTTGAATGGAGTTGGAGTCTGGTGAGTGCAGGAAAGGATCCACGAACAGGCAGCTCTTTGTGCACCTCTGAGTCAGAAAGTGCAGAGGTTCTGGGGACCCAGCTGCAAACAGCAGGGCAGGGGGACTTCTCCCCCAAAACCACCTTGAGCTGTAATCCAGGCATTATGAAGCTCTGTACAGACACATCCACTGATGCCTTTTCCTGGTCTTAAAATCAAGAGTCCAACAGGGTTAGAAGGGAAAAAGGGATTTTCCCTTGGGATTTATTTGAAGGACCCTTAGGTGCACCACGGCCAGGTCGAATGCACCTCCCTGCACCCCGCAGTGCCCCTCCTAAAAGCTCTGCTCTGACACTGGAGGTGTTACTAATTAGCACATCTATCAAAGATTCTCCAGTGAAAGGCTCCAATGAGCCCCCCTCCCCAAGGAACCTTCCCCTGGATGGTTCTATCTCAGGTTACAGAATGTGTTCTGGAGAGGCCCTTGGGCTCTGGGCACACTGATCCCTCACTGCGGAGCTTCTCAAATGTTTCCTCTCCCAGCTTGGCAAACAAGTCCAAGAATGGAGGCAAAAAGCACCAAGAATCCAGAAATTGTAAAAAGGTCTAACAGGGGGATAAAAGAAAAGGCAAAATTCATCCTGACATCACCACCACCGGCGAACAGGATCAAGTGCCAACAGTCACAACATGATGAGAGGAGTTCCTGTGCCAAACAGATTCCCCAATGAGACCCTGAGCACCTGCACTGCCCTTGCACATCAGCTCCCATGGAATCCCAGGCTGATCTGGGTGGGAAGGGGCCTTAAAGCTCATCTCATCTCTCCCCCTGCCACGTGCAGGGAAACCTTCTACCAGACCAGGCTGCTCCAAGCTCCATCCAACCTGGCCTTGAACTTCCAGGGATGGGGCAGCTACAACCCTAACTCTGTTCCTCTCCTCACACAACAGCCCAGCTCTGAGACTCCAATCTCTGTGTGCTGGGGAGACCAGCCAGGATGGACCAGGGCACCCAGAGCATCTCCTCAAGCCTGCACTCAGCAAAACCTTCCCTCCACCCTGAGCTCTATAATCCCCATATAGACCCAGATTTGCTGGAGAGAAGTGACTACAGGTCCAGCCTCTCTCAGTGAGCTCTGCTACTCCCCACTGCTGCCAGCCCGTGTCCCTGCTCCAGGGGAGAAGCTCCATCACTGGCTCCCAGCTCCACAGCAGGGAAAAGGTGGTTGGCAGAGGGTGCTGGGCACTGCCCAGGCTCCCCAGGGAATGGGCACGGCCCCGAGGCTGCCAGAGCTCCAGGAGCGTTTGGGCAGCGCTGCCAGGGATGCCCAGGGTGGGATTGTTGGGGTGTCTGAGCAGGGCCAGGAGCTGGGCTGGGTGATCCCTGTGGGTCACCCCCAACTCAGGATATTCTGATTCTATGAAGGAGAGCAAGCCCAGCTCCTCGCTCCCCCCATATCTGGTACCTTAAACACCAAGATCTTCCCTTCCACACACCTCTGGAGGACAAGAGGAGCTGGCACAGCTGTGGGAGATGCAGCTGTGGGCTTTGCCAGCCTTTCCCGAGTGTCTGCAGGCTGCCAGGGCTCAAAGGTGGAATCGCAGACCCCACAGAGCATCTCCCAGGCCGGAGCCGGGGCCGGGAGCACATTCCATGAAGTGTGGGGCCATCTGATGGCAGGAGCAAGGCAGCGCCAGGCGCAGCATCCCAAAGGCTGCTCTGCTTTGCTCCATTCATCTCCGCTAATTGAATGCGGGCCCTGGGGGGGAGCGCCGCGCAGGGCGAGAGGGAGGTGGGGGGAACAGTATTTATATTTGTCTTCCCAGATTTAGTTTGTCTTTATCTCGAGCTATTTTGAATGTCATGGGGAGTTAATGAAGACATGTTGTGCATCTGCAACGCATGGAGCAACTTCTCTCCTGTCTCAGCATATTAAATTCTTCCTTACTTACATTAGGAATTACAGGGAAAGAACAGACACAGACAAAAAGGGAGGAAAGATAAAAGGAAAGTAGAAAGAGATAAGAGTGAAAGGAAAAGAGGAGGAAGGTTCTTTTTTTTGTTTTTAATTCAGCTCTCAAAGTTGTATCACAAGAGATTTTTCTAACCCCTTCACCATGTCTGTCTCGACCAGAGATGTCAGCCCTAGAAGAATTAGGGCATTTAGTATGACCCAGGAACAGCCTCTTGAACACCTCCTTCAATATCACCCTGCCCCACAGTCCAGTGCCCAGGACAAATGCAAGGTGAGGGGATGCAGCAGAGATACCCATCCTGAGCTGGAGCAGCCTCCCAGGGGCCAGCAGCACATCCCAAGCCCTGCTGTAACCCACCTGCAGCCCCCAGACCCCCCTGCAGCCCCCGGGAAGGGCACCCCACCCAGCGAGGCCTCAGGGCCCCCACCACAGGCACAGACACTGCTCTGCTGCTGGGTATTTTTAGTTGCTTTTCCATCACTACAGACCGGAAACTGAGGCAGACAGAAAATACAGGCTCAGATCTACAAAGGCTTTTGGCCTCCAACCTCTGTCTTAAGACAATCCCTGGCTTAGATCTCACCAGTCCTTTCCAAGAGGAGAGACAAGGCAGGGGCAGAGAAAAGCCCTTTCCCCAGGATATCCCTTCCTCAGCTCTCCTCTCTCCCTTCTGGGAGAGGCAAGAATAAAAAATTCCCTCAAATCATGGGGCTGTTCTCTTAGAAATTAAGATCTTCCCTTTCCTGGCACTTCCCATTCTCTCCCTTTCCCTGAGGCAAGATCTGGCACACCTTAGATGTTCTGGTTTGGCCTGGAGTTTTATTTAGACTGTTCCTTGCTTAGGGGATTCTCTGTTTATATCATTGGAGGGTGTTAATAAGGGCAGAATGGTTTCCAGACCCACACCAGCTGACTGGATTTCCTGAACCCACGCCATCTGTAAAAACAGAAATGTTCCCTTCTCCTTGTACACACAGATAAATGCATCAGTGCTAAACCTCCCGGGGCAGGAGTGCAGGAGAGGCTGGGACTTGTGGCCAACTGGAAACCCAGCAAGCTCTGGAATGAGGCACACAGCCACCATTTTTATGATGAGGGCTCAGCTGAAGACATGAAAGATCTCGTCAAGACAGAAGAGCTTGACATTTTAAAAGAGCACACTGAGGAGTTGCTGGCACCTCTCTCAGTCACATCTGGCACTGGCCACCCTCAGAGACACCAGAATGTGCAAACTGAGGCCTGGCTGGCATTACAGAACTTGCATGTGCCTATCAGTCAGGTCTTCCATCTCCAGACAAGCTTCTCAGGAGCACTCAGAGCACTGATCCAGATCGTCAGAAAAATTAACCCACAAACACCAGAGGTTTGTGTCCAAAAAGGAGACAGAGGAGTCCTGTTACTTTAATCAAATAAAGGGAGAGGCCATGGGGCATTTCCCCTGGGGTCTCTCAAATTTTTGGAGGGCGCAGCCTCCTTTTTATCCCAATTTCCCGGCTGCACTTCCTTCTCTCTTTCCTCATTGCCTGAGGTACTCCAGAGGTCCAGACTTCCCAGAACACCCAATACCTAGGGTTCCCTTCTAATGGATAACCCCCCTTTATTGTTAGTTCTTATTGAATTTTATGGTTTTCCCAATGTTTCTTTCTTCTCTCAATATCCAATTTCATTTATCAGCAGACCTGCAGTTTGTTTGTAGAGACAAATCTCTTCCCATTCATCAACCGGTGGAACTCTTCTCATTGTTTCTTTTTTATCTCTCAGTGCTGATTTCATCAGTCAGCAGGCCCAGAGCTTGTTTGTAAAGACAAGTCTCTCATTCCTTTCAAGATCCTTCTCGATGCAGAGGCAGCACAGCAAGAGGTGCTTGGGAGATGGGACACGTGGGGACCAACATCCAGTGTCTGTCAGCCAGCAGGGTTTGGTGTCTTGTCAGTCTGACACCAGTTTGATAACAAATTCCCAGTCTGGACTGAGCTGTGCACACCAAACTTAACTGGAAATTCCGTGTCTCAGCCGAGCCTCTCTCACCAGGGTCACACAGGGACTGGGGCATTATCTAAGCGCTGGTGTGCAGAGCTGAGCACGGGGCTGGCTCAGCTCCACGTCCCACTGTCTGTTCTCCTCACCTAGCACAGCTAAATAAATGCTGCACTCCTCAGAAAGAAGTGGCAGCTGCCAGTACAGCCAAAAGAATCCATCCTTCTACAGCACAAAAATCATCCTCATGTGAAAACAGGCTCAGGCATCAAAGGGTTGGCCTGGCTGAAGGAACAGCAACAAGCAGCTGTGAAATACCCACCAAGAGAAAAACCAAGGGGTCAAGGGATGAAATCCCCAGTCCAGGGACACCCAGGACCTGTATGTCTATCCCAATAGGGATAATTTTGTTTGTTCAACAAACAGAAAACCCCAAAAGTTTAAAATTCACATCCCTGTGCACCTGATGAGCTTCCAGGGAAGGGGAGGGGGAGATTTTACAACCAGGAGCAAGAACATAGCTACACTCCTGCTCTCTGCCTGCAGCAGTGTCCTTCAGGCTCAGCCACTCCACATCCCTTCCTCACCCCAGGCTGTTCCTGTGATAAAACTCTCCCTGTCTCCAGAAGGGATGAAGATGCAACAGCTAAACTGGGATAGGAATGAGCAGCCAGGGGATTTTGGGATTGCTCCAAGGCCACAGGGACTCCTCGCTGACAGGAGCACAGATCCACCTCCTCTGCACCTGCCCACAGGACCAGGACACTTCTCTTTCCTCTTCCTGTGCCAGCAGTGCTCGTGTCTGAAATGTGATTTGGGGATGGGACTGGCCTGCCCTGCCCAGCTCAAAGTCACCTCGCAGATCAGGAAGCAGCACCCACCTGGAAGGGGTTGTTTCACCCCCTGCTGCCATCTGCTCCATGAACAAGAAGCTCTGACCACACCACATCTGCCTAAACCTTTCAGCTCCCTGACAGGTTCAACAGCTCAGACCATTTAAAGTCGAGCTTCTTATTTAATGGCCATGGAAATGAGGCTGTTCTGCTTTGGAAGTTTCCTCCTTTCCCCAGCCCACTGGAACCCAAACACCTGGTTATTGTTTTCTCTCCTGTGACTAAAAACGCTTCCTACAACATCCATCTCGCACAGCTACGAGGCTGCAAAGGGCACAAGGCATTAACAGCCCAATTCAGTCAGGTTTGAACCCAGGGCATGAGAGCTGGCTCTTGGCTTGGCTTCCAAGTGACAACAAACTCCGTGTGTTCACAGCAAACCCCGTCATCAACGTGGTGCTCCTGGGCAATTCTGCTTTGTGCTGTCAGAAACGCTGCAAAACTGAGGTTTTCCAAGGTTTCTAATCCTTGATGTGTTCAGAACTGCAGTTTGAACCCCAAAATAGAACGATACGGTTCACATTATGCCAATGTGACAACTATTTACCTCAATTAAAAGAGCAATTTTCTACACATTATTATTAAAGTCATCAAGCTCCAGGAGAGCAGCCCTGCAAATGCTGGCCAGAATCCAACAGCACTCTGCTATAAACATTCTTCTAACAGACCCACACTAATGCATATACATGAGGATTCAAGACATAAATCCATATTCTTTTGCCTCCATCCCTTCAAATTAGGCAGAGTTGACAAATGTAATTATTTCAGATTCAAATGCAATACATGACCTTCATTACAGCTGTCACCTTCAGTTACAGAACCCCTGACCTCCCAGTTTGATCTCAAGAACTCTGAGATTCACAACATTCCAAAAGCCACTCGTTTTTTGATAACTCAGTTTGCAGCTCTCCGTTGTGTGTTTGCCATCAAGGGCCTGGAAGACCATACTTATCAAAGTGCATTCAATGGTAATGGACCATCTAATCCTAAAATCCTCTCACGAACAAAAGCCAAGAACAAGCATTCCCATTTTCAACTTCTTTGTACTTCAGTCAGCCTCCCAAAAGTCACTTTATATGGTTCATGGTTTAATAGGAGTTTAAGCAGCATTCCCTTCTGAGGGTTTTGTTTAAAAAATTACCAAGTTTATTGCCTGTGTCAGAAGCTCCCTCACCCTGATTTTTATTATCTACAGCAGTGTTATGATTTATTCTCTGCCTCAGTTTCCCGGATGCACAGCACACTCGGGTGAGCCCTCGGAAGCTGCTGCGGTGGCAGAACCAGCAATCCCCGTTCTGGCCATCAAAGCCCCTCATTGTTCCACGCCGCGGGTTTGTTCTCCGGAGTAATCAGGAGCATGAAAGACAGGAATGAGCCTCATTAGCTCCCACAAGCCCAGGCATCCTCCAGCTCCTCCAGGAGCCTTTCCAAGGTGCACCAGCTCGCTGCGGGTACCCCCGGGCGCGTCGGGCTGCGCAGGGAGTGCAGCTTTGGGCTTTCCCCGAGCGCTCTGGAGGATGCTTCGCACGCAGCACCAAGCGCGACAGCCCTGGCGGCTGAGCTAAGCTCACTTGATGTGATATCCTGACAAAATACCCGCGTTCCAGCCCGAGCGGATCGGAGAGATTGTGAGGGAAATGCGGTGAGAGCCACGCAGAGCCATCAGCTGCAGCTCCTCTCCCTTTCCCCTAAAGGCCATTGACAGCCGCTCAGAACAAAGCAAGCCCTCCGCTGGATCTCCCTTATCTTGTTGTACATCAATTTGCTGAAACATTCATGGGATCACTACTCATTTCATTTACCCTTAAGGCCAACCCCTCTGCTTATTAAATTAGGAAGATGAATGAGAGATTTGCTCTCTTGCTAGCAGCCCAGGGGATTCATTAGTCAAGTAAATGATTGCACTTGCCTCAAGTTATGCTACTGCAATGTTTGTAATGTGTCTTCTGATCTCAGCTCCCCATGCACTATTTGGAAACAAGGCTGGCTTTCAGACAGGTCACATTTAATTCCAGTCATTCGGCTTCAGCAAATGGAATTTTTTTTTAAAAAAAGGCCTCAAATTCGCTATCCCACATTCCCTCCCTTCTCTCAGCCCTCCAAACATTTCACAGAGCAGACACACGAGGGGAATCAGGAGCTCCATGTAAGCCACCGATATCTGTCCCATTTACGTCGGTATCGGGCAGAGCCACCGCTTTAACACTGGCAGCAAGCACAGATTTGGGGACAGTGACAGAGCTGCTCTGGGCAGGAGGGAGCAGTTGGCCCACCACATTGGATCATTAATTAAGCACAAAGGTAGCTGTTAACAAGCTCCCTTTTGCCTCCCAGAAAGGAGCTGGCTCTCTGTAACTGCAGCCAGCGGACAGCAGCATTTCTGAGAGCAATTGCAGGAAAGCAGGAAGGAAATGGCATTTCAGAAAAAGGTTAAAATCCACATCCCAATTAAACTGCACCACGGCATGGATGGAAAGGAGGCTGAGCACAATTGAACTCTGGGGAATAGCTGTCCCCAATTCCACAGGGCTGCTCCATGAAAAGCAGAACCTGGATGAACAAGCCCCACCAGCCCGGCTGGGTGAGCACTTCAGAAGTGGCAAGAGCAGCACAGAAGAGATTCCCTCTGGTGAGCTGCGGATTGCAGACCTTGGAAGTGACTTCCAAGTTGTGTTGTCACCTCTGTGGACTAAGTAGGACACAAGCTGCCACCTTTAACACCAGGAAAACATCATAGCAAAAGCAGTTTCCATGTAATGGAGCTGCGGTGAAGCACCTTCCATCCTTTAGGAATGGCAAGAGCAGGGACCACAGTGCCTGACACCCACTGCAACCCCTGGAGATGCCCAGCTGACTTCACACTCTGCTGCAAAGCTACGCAGGTGGGTCTGAAACACCAGGCGTGAGGAATGCACCCAGTTCCTGAAGGTTTCCCAGCAAACCTGGGACCAGTCAGAAATGAAGGATGCTGCTCTCTCTCTCCCCCAGCACTGCACCTGAGAGGAGCAGCACAGCGGGCAGGCGCCCAGATGCTGAAATGTATCACAGCTGCAGCAGCAAGCGAGAACACCTGAGCTGCAAAGCAGCGAGGAAGAGGGGGAGCCAACTCTAAAGGCAACAGCTGCGAGAGGGGAATTAAGATGTCTGAGCCAACACAACTGTCCTCCCTCTGCCTGCCCACGAACCAAGCACTGATTTTCCTCCCAGCTTTGCCACAACTTTCCCACCTGACCTTCATCAAGTCGTTCATAGCTGTCCCTAAATAGCATAACGCGACAATTCTGCTGCCTCTGCAGAGGGAAGGGCTTACCCAGCACTGATTTCACACAGTGAGCGTGGCCAGGGCTCACACAGCTCAAGGCACACGTGGAGCTGCTCTGCCCTGGAGCAGTAACAGGACACACTCCAGGACAAAGAGCCGCTCCGGGGAAGGGTGGGAGGCAAGGCTGGCAGATTTGTGTGTATAAGGGCTCCCATTTACCAAGCTGTGGTAATCAGGACAAAGTTAACCTTGGAGTAGCCTGTTACACAGCAGAGGATTTTAAAGTGGGCTCACATGGCTGCAAATTTCCCTCGCCTAACACTGGATGCTTGCTTCAAAAGAACTCATCAATCCTAGAATGGTTCGGGGTGGAAGGAACCTTAAAGCTCATCCCATTCCACCCCCTGCCATGGGCAGGGACACCTCCCACTGTCCCAGGCTGCTCCAAACTCTGTCCAACCTGGCCTTGGGCACTGCCAGGGATCGAGGGGCAGCCACAGCTGCTCTGGGCACCCTGTACCAGGGCCTGCCCACCCTCACAGGGAAGAATTTCCTCCTAATATCCAATCTAACCCTGGTGTCTATCAGTGTGAAGCCATTCCCCCTTGTCCCATCATACCACGTCCTTGTCAAAACCCCTCTCCAGCTCACCTGAAGCCCCTTTCACTGCTGAAAGCCCTTAATTCACTTGGTCGAATTAGCAAGAATTCCCAGGAAAGGGTTCTAAGTGGCGAATGTGCGTGCCAAAAAGGCGAGGGACAGGAACCCACCCCAGCCTGTGTAGGTTTGGAATGGAACAACATCCCTTGCCCTAAACAGGTGGGATTTAATTACACTGCCACAAATCTGGAGTCGGCACTCAAATTTCCTTCCCACTCGGGCTGGGGCTATCGCTGATAGCACAAAGATTAATGCTAAAATCACAGAGCAGCAGCCGTGCCGCTGCTGGAACATTTTGGCTGCAAGCTGAGAACCCGGGGCTGCTCCAGCTCTGCACCCCGCCAGCCTTTCCGGGTAGAAACCGCACATACCCACAATATTTACACACATTTTGCTCCTTTTTCAAGGGTTTTGAGCTCAACAGCTCCACAGCAGCACCGCGGGGAGCGCACACAGCCCAGACCCCCCAGTAAAGCCCAGTCTGGAGGAGCAGGGAATGTTCAGAGCACTCAGAGGCAGCTCAGTAGTGTTTGTTTGAGAAATCACATATTCCAGATCTCCAGCTCATGGAAAGACCCCTCTCGGAGCTGTTTTTAGCCGCACAGACACCCCGGGCAGGGGCTGCCCCAGGGAGCATCCTCGGGCTGCGGGAGCTCCTGCCGCAGCCTCCCCATGGGAAGCCCCATCCGCCGCTTTTTCCACGCCATTCGCACAAATTTAAGGAACTGCCGCCATCTAGTGGGTCCCACGGACCCCAATCCGGCCCTAAAACTACCACGGGTCCTGGCGCTGCTCCACTGCAGCCTCATCCCAAACTACGATCCTTTCTAGGGGTGAAGGACGGGGTGAGTGGGGGATTTACCCCGCCGGGTTTTTCAGCCCCGCAGGTGTGACCCACCACAGCCCCACGCCCACCACTAAAGCCGAACTGGGCTTTGCTGGGCTGGGTGAACGTGTCCTACACCTGCTCCTTAAAGGAGCAAATCCCTCACATCTGGTGGTGAGGAGCTTGGGAGGTGTGGTTGGATGGTAAAAGTGAGAAAGTGATGGAGAAGCTGTTTCCTGTGATGGCTGAGGAGGGTGGTGGGTGCTCCTCTTCCCTGGTTCAGGATTAATGACTAGGTGTGATCCCAGCCTGGTGGCCTGAGGAGAAGGCATAAAAGGAAAAGCTGCATCTTAAAAAAAAAAAAAAAA
>VXAC01006836.1:358768-371147 GCA_013399225.1 Rhipidura dahli | reverse complement strand
GAAAAACAGGTCACGGGAGGTATTTGTGTTGCTTCTGGAATGTGGGATAATACAGGATCCCTTCCCAGAACCTGAGGGAGCCAACAGGAAAGATGGAGAGAGACAATTTACAAGGGATGGAGTGACAGGACACAGGGAATGGCTTCCCAGTGCCAGAGGGCAGGGATGGATGGGATATTGGGAAGGAATTGTTCCCTGGCAGGGTGGGCAGGCCCTGGCACAGGGTGCCCAGAGCAGCTGGGGCTGCCCCTGGATCCCTGGCAGTTCCCAAGGCCAGGCTGGACATTGGGGCTGGGAGTAGCCTGGGACAGTGGGAGGTGTCCCTGCCCATGGATGGGATGAGCTTTAAGGGCTTTTCCAACCAAAGCCATTCTATGAATCTTTGGTCCCCAGAATGGACTGGTGTCACCAGAGGAACCCAAATTCCAGGGCTCTGTGGCTGAGGCCAGGTTTGTGTCTGGTTGCCCTGGCTAAGGGGAGAGGCAGAGTGTAAAAGGAGGAGCCAAGTCTACCTGTGGAATTTTAAATGAAAGGCAGATGCCATGAGAAAAATGGATGTAATTAAGAGACTGCTTGGTAGTGGGGTTTTGGAGAGAGCTTTATGGAGAGGATGTCAAAGATAAAAGATAAATGTGCAAGAATTACACAGTGTAAATATGTTATTTCTGCTGCAAAAGCACATTTTATTTCAGGCAACAACCTGGCTCTGCAGTTTTGTACCAAATACATCTGCAAGGGCTCTCGTGTGAGCCTGAAACCTGCACAGCACGGGCTTATCCAAAGGGCTTTGGAGATTACTTTCTATCCTGAGAACAAGGGATTTGTTCCAGGTGCAGGGCTTTAGCTGCAAGTCACAAAATTCAGTCGCTGGTATTGGCGGGACAAAGTATTTCTAACAAGGTTAATGTTGGTAATTTTAGGGTATCTTCTGAAGAGAGACATCACAGGAACTACAAGGATTTAGACTGAAGCAAGTGGAAAATTCCAGCAAATCTTCAGCTTTGTTGAGTTCAGCAAAAGCCTTGAGCAGGCTGGGCATCACCTGGGCCAGAGTGCCCAGTCAGGCCCTCCCAGCTGTGCTGGGACAGAAGTGCTGCTGCCCTTTCAGGGACTGAACTCATCAGGGAGCAGATGCTGAGGTTGCTCTGCCACTGTCCCATCCAGATTCCCAGATCTCTCCTGGGGTTTTGCTGCAGGCATCGCTGAAATACTGCAGGGCAAGGTGGTGCTTTTGCTGTGGGGTCACCTGTGCCATGGGGTTCCAGCAGCAGTGCCAGCAGGTTTAGAGGGGCCCTGAGTTTGAGAGGTGTGAAGTTGGCTTCAGGTTGGTGTTGTGGTGGCCTGACAAGCCAAAGGGACACCTTGATGTCACTGCAGACACTGAAAATCAGTCAGAGGGCTGATGTCTCTCCAGGTGTTCACACTGCTACATTTGCATGGGTTGTTTCCTGAGGCTGAAGCTTATTTTGTGGGAGGAAACCCAAAAGCTGCCAGTATTGATTTTGCCTAGGACTGATTGGATCTTGCTTCCCGTGCCCGGCTAAAAGGTGAGTGATAACAGGAATGGCCTGTGCTGACAGCAGACAACAAGTTGGTGATCACTGAGAACAGCACTAGGAGACAGATATTCAATTCCTGGCCACTCCAAAAGGGAAAAACAGCCTAGACCTGATGTAACAGTGCCCATAACAGCAGCTGCATTCTTCTCCCTGATTCAGGGTGCCTGTGAGCCTTCTGTGGGTTATAACCAGCTCACACAAACCTTCACTCCAGCTGCTCTCAGAGCCGTGCAGGGTGGAAAGGACCTCCAAAGATCCCAGTTCCAGTCCCTGTGCTATTATTTTTACCATGGGATTTTGTTTTCCTGTTCCTACTTATTAAAAACCTATGAACAAAAATGTATTAAAAAATCTGGAACAAAATCTAAAAAACTTATAACACCCCTGGTCCTCAGCCTGGGTTTAATCAGGTGCGTTTTCCCCCAGGTATGAAATCCATGGCTGGGAATTGTGTAGTGGGAGGGGACAAGGTGCCAGCATTGTGTAGGTGGGGCTGGGAAAAGAGAGGATGGAGGGAGGGATGCTGCCATTTTTTGCATGTGCTGTACCACGATTTTCACCAGCTCAGCACCACACACGAACGTGAAGGGATAAATTGAGCAGCGCAGCCTCGGTGAGGCTGGGGCAGCGTTCTGCGCTCTGAAACTCCCGTCCCTTCTCCATCCCTCTTGTTCCTTCTTCATCCGTGCAGTTCGTAGCCGGGCGCTTCAGCACCCGCTGGATCTCCCTTTCCCGGCGGCAGGCACGGCACCCGCAGTGTCCAGGAGATGGCAAGCTTTCGGTTCACATCGCTCCCTGCTTCCCCACCTCTCCCCAAAGCCGGGAATTTGCGGGAAGCAAAGGGCTGCGGAGCCCTGTTTGCTCCCGGGGTGGAATCCTGTGCCCGGGCGTGTGTCAATGAGACAGAGGGGCAGAATCCCCCCTTTGCTGCTGCCCACGCCCAGGGCAGGGGGTTCAGGGCTGGGGCAGGCCCAGCTCTCCCTCCCAGCACCCCCAGGTCCTTCTGCCAGGGCTGCTCCAGCTGCTCATCCCAGCCTGGATTGATCCCAGGAGCTATCCTGATCCAGGTGCAGCACCTTGAGCTTGGCCTTGTTAAACCTCAAGAGATTGATAAGGGCCTCATGGAGTGTGGCTCAGGTTGCCTCAATCATTCATTCCAGAGAAACACCATGCCAGAAATCCCTTTCACACATTCCTGCTCCCTACATCATCCAAAATGAGGAAGAAAATGCCATTTTCCTTCTTTTCCTACCTCTAACCCAGTGAGAGCTGCCGGTGACATCACCAAACATGGAAGAAGAGGTGCAGATACTTGAAAATATTAATACAGCCTTTATGAGCACTTGGGGGTGCATAATTGCATATATCCATGGTCAGTAAAGCCTACAGCCCAGGCTGCTCTTCTTCCCTTCCTGCAGCCACAGAGTTTATTTTCCTTAGATCTTCACCCTTTCCCTCACCCTACAAAACCTTTCCCAGGCGGAAATCGCATTTAAAGACACTATTTGAAGAGATAAGCAGGGCAGACCAAAAGAAACAGCTGATAACAGGCAGGGAATCACCCTATGGATCGCCGGAAAAGAAACCAGTGCGGGGCAACTTTCACCGGAGCTGCTCCAACAATCCCAGCCCGGGAGCTGGGATCACTCGTGGCAGCAAGAGCCTGGTTAATGTGGGAGACGCTCGGAGCAGCCTGGGCAGCTCTCCAGCAGCTCCCACATCCCCTCCTGTGCCTGGAGGGCTCTGTGCTCCCGTCTCTCATCGCTCACGGGGGTGTGTGAGCCAAAGGAAACCGCATCACCCGGGAGTTCTGAGTGCCGCGGGCTCTCCTCTGCCCCAGGATTCCCGGAGCAGAGGGTGGGAAGGAAAATCTCGTCCCCTGAGCAGTCCCTCCACTGATGCTCATCGAGTTGCTCACCACTTTTCTGTCTAGGTTAGCTGTGGAAGGAGTTAGCCCAGAACTCGGGAGATGGAGCCCGAGCACTGCAGAACGTGGGGGATGGACCCGAGCGAGCTGTAAGATGAACCTTCCTCGGGTGACTCCGACAGGACTCAAAGGAGAGGCACAAAGCTTCTCACAGCCCTGCTCACATTCACTCGCCCTGAGAGACTGGGAACGAGAAGAGAAAAAACCATGGCTCCAGTGCTCCTGGCATGTGCATTTGCTAGGCTGCAAATTTCAAGTTTTAGGGAGTAAAGATTCTCAAAAAGTTTGTTTGTCACTTTGGCCCTCAGTAGTTTCGAATTCAGATTTCAGATGCCACCCAGGAAACGTCACAGATGGAGCTGCTGGGGCCTGCCTGCCTGGCCTAGGCTTGAACCTCTGTTAAAAATCTGCTCTTCCATGTTAGTCAGCAGAGAATTGAACACATCAGCTGTCCTGCTCCATCTGCATTCCAAGGTAAAGCTCGGCAGCAGGGCTGGAGTTCATCCGACAGCTGGCACGGGAGGCAGGATGCTGAATGTGCCTCTTCCCTGCAAATAACTGAATTTGGGATGGATCTGAGGGACTGGGGCTGCTGGGGCTCTGCCCTGGTGTCCCTGGAGTGTCTGCACCTCTGTCTGTCCTTAAGTCTGGCTCTCTGCCTGGGGGGAAATGAACTTGGAGCTGTTTCCTGGCAGACGTGGCACAGATCCAGGTACCGGCATCGGCTACTGACAGACCCATCAGGGATATCAGCGAATGTGATTGCCCTCAGAATTAATTGGCCTCTGTTGAGAAACCAGTCCAGCCAGACTGTCCAAAGGAAGCCAGTGCTGCCTATTTATAGCAAATAAAGAATTTAGACAGACCCAGATGGGGAACTTTGAATGCGTGGCTGAAATGCAGAAGCTGAAAGGTTACCCTGGGTCTGGGGAAGCCCAGATACAAACTCTGCCTCAGCACAGGGCCACTGGCTGGCCCCAGGATTTCTTCATAACTCACAGCTCAGGCAGGGCAGTCTGAGATCAGCCTGGGAGTAACTGGAAATCCTGGAGAAATGCCCCCAGAGCCCCCTGAGAGGAACCCCGGTGTTTGGACATCTCTGGCCCCTGCTCACTGTGCTCAGGTCAGCCTGTCTGGAGATCCCAACAGGAATTATTTGGTGTCCTCACTGCCTCACTCCCTTGGCAGTGGAGATGCAGAGACCTCTGCTTCTCACCCTTCAGCCAAGTGGCAGCTGGGAACTTCCCTGTTCCATGAAGAAGAGGATTTAGTTGAAATTCCAAGGACACCTTTCCACAGGCAGGGATTGCTGTCAGCATCTCCCTGCACGTGGCTGGGCCCAGAGCCACAGTGATACAGGGAGTGAGGAGCCAGATCCTGACATCTGTCACTGCTTGGGGTGAAAGACATGCCCCAAGCATCTGGAGGGGATTTCTGACAGCTCTGACACAAAACCACGGAGTTCTCTTCTAAGTGGGATCAGATCACTTCTATTTGCCAGCCTAAAAAGGGTGTCCAGGAACTGAAACCAACTCCTGAAGTGCTCTGGATTTTATAGACTAAACCCATGATGACTTAATGGTAAAGCAGCATTTTATATCTGCATGAAATTTTACAGCATGCCATTTTCGTAATTTCCTCCTCACCTGATCGTGATAACACAGTCCCTGAGGCACTGGGGAGGCAGAGAAACTGTGCCAAGTGTGGGAGATGGAAATGGGAGAGTCGGCAGTGAAACAAAACATCATTAAGGAAACAGAGTTTGAGAGAGATTGTTGTGTGATAGGGAAGGGTTTGTCTTATTCTTTATCTATCCCTTGGAGTGGGAAGTGATAATATTTTTTTTTAAGCTTGGAAGCAATTTTGGGGACTGCTTTGAATCAGCTTCTAAGCTCACCCTGGAAACCCCTTCCAAAGGGGATTCGAAATGAAGTTCTAAATGAAACAGCAACAAGAATAAAAATATATATCTAGGCCTTCACCTATCCTTGACCTTTCAAAATGCGTTAAGAACAGAAAGCACAAAGAATGCCAATGTGGTTTAAATATTCTTGTGCCAACAGTGAAGTGTGAGAAGGGATCTTGCCCTCACCTCTGCCCTGACCCGCTCCAGGACTGATCCTGGTGTTGATTTATTCCTTAGCCACGAGGCAGCTCTGAGCAGGGGAGGGAGAGGAGCCAAGCTCAGAGCCCAGGGACACAGCAGTGCCAGAAGGACTGCAGTGCTTCAGCCCAGCTGCTTGCAGGGATTATTGGCTCTGGTAATTACAGAGGATGCAAACTTCTTGTCCATGAGGAAGTCTATTCACGGTTTAGCACCTTTCCCAGAAGAGAAGGAGCACTCAGAGTGCCTGGAGTCACGTTTAATACACATTTAATGCACAGGCTTTTCTGAGCAGCTGACTGCAAACACACCCGAGGCTGCTGCAGTGTTGTTTCTGCAGAAACATGTATATCAACCACAGCAGGAGCTGGAAAAACAGAGACCTGCTGGCATTTCCTGGGGCTGGGAAACAATCTGGGACAGTGGAAGGTGTCCCTGCCCATGGCAGGGGAGTTGGAACAGGATCATCTTTAAAGTCCCTCCCAACCCAGGCCATTCTGTGATTCCATGATCTCAGAAAACCTCCAGGTCACCATGAGATGCATCCAAGCCTCAGTTTGGGAAAAACATACCCTTGCAAGTGCAGCTTTAGCTTGATCCACGATGCTCAGCCCCAGTTTATCCCAGTTTCAAAAGCCAGTCATCCTGTGGAGTGCAGTCTCCCACAGGAAAAGCTCAGAGGGTGCTCTCCTGCTTTTTGCAGCAGATTCCCACTTCCCAGATGCCCAAAAACCTGGGTTTGTGGTGAGCAGAGAGGAGCTAAGGCATGGAGCAGCTCCAGCTTGATCCTCAAGAAAGCTCCAGGTGCTGGCAAACTCGAGAGGGTTTCGGAGCAGTGGCAGTGTGAGTCTGTGTGCTTTGCATTCCCTTCCCCTCAGGCTGGTGCATTTCTCGGGGCTATTTCCCACTCTGGGAGCAGGGCAGTGCCTCTGTGGAATGCCACAGGTTGGGGTTGGCCTGGCTCAGTGGCTGGTGTGAAAAACTTCAGACTCCTTCTTGCCTGTATCATCCCCGTCCTTCAGGGTGCTATTCAAAAAGGGATTTATGGTGAGCTTTAGTGAAGCATCTTAGAAATCTGGCATTGCCTCCTTGGGCCCTGGCTGCTCCTGCTTTGCTCCTAATGCAGCAGCTTTTATAGGAAATCAGGAACTCATTTAGCAGCTTTAGGTTGGTGTTTTAGGAAGAGAAGTGGAACTGCTGGGTTTGGTTGCTGCTTTACGGGCAGAAGTTACAGGCTCTGGGATACTGGTGTAGAGGGACTTGGCTCCAATCCCCCACCACGAGCAGGGTGGTTTATAGGGACCCCGTGCAAACTTTACAGGAAGGACCTGGCTGGGAAGCTGGGATGGAGGAGGGCAATTCCTACAGCACAGCTTCCCACAGTAATCTGGGATTGACTTGGAGGTCGTCCATGAGAAAGCAAAACGTGGTGAGATCACAGCCCCAGCTGAGCCGATAGAGGAGAGGGAATCCTTGCCCAGCTGGAGGCTGATCTATACATGTAAATATGTGAAGTCACAGCTTCCATTAAAGCCTGTCCATCGCCAGCATCTTGGCACAGGATAACTGCTCCCAGTCCCAGTGATTCATAGCAATGAGCCAGATTTCAACAGCCAGGGAGAATTTGCAAGATCTTACCTCGGCCACTGGCAGCACCAGGAGTTCAGCTGAAGGGTGGAAATTATGGACCAAGCAGACAAAAATGTGGGGGAGGATGTGTGCACAAAACAGCTCGGGAGTTTAGGAAAATATCCAGCCTCCCACAGAGTTGCTGTGGGATAATTAATGAAATGCCTCATTCTCTCCATTTTTGCTTCCAGCCTTCCCCTCCCCAGGGCCATGAGCTATCACCAAAGAGCATTTTGGTTTGGTGTGGTGGGTTAATAGTGATGGATGGCTGAAAAGGAGCAGGTTGGGAGCCCGGCTCACCTCCCTCTGTAGGAAATGAATCGCAGCACAGGTGGCCAAAAGGCAAGTACAGAGAAACCCCTGGGGCTGTGGGTGTCACCTGGCACACACAGGGGAACGACACAGGGACACCCACAGGTGGGACAGGTGCCAGGAGCGATGGCTTGTTTTGTGGGAGCTGATGGATCCCTGCTCACACCACTGCAGCTGGCAGAACTCCTCAGCTGGAAGCAGCACACATCAAAAAAGACGGGGAAATCAGCTGGAAGAGCTCCAAAGCAGAGAGGAGTGATCCGAGCTCTGGAGAACGTGACCTGTGATGAAAGATGGAAGAGACTCGGTCCGTTTAAGCCTGGAGAAGGCAAAGGGGAAGATGTGATAACAGTGCTCAAATATCTGGAAGGGAATTGCAAAATGAAAAGAAATAAAGTGCTTCCTGAATAATTTAGGGAAGCTGTGGATTTGCCAAGGTTGCAGTTTCTGAGCAGGTTGGGCTGTTACCAGAGAACAGTTTAGATCTAGCAGATCCAGCCCTGGGTGCAGGGCTGCTTAAAGGATTCCTTAATGTACCTTTCAGATTTTTCTTTGATCTGTAATTAAAAAAATAATTTTTCTGTTGCTCCAAGTGAAGAACACAAAAGAAACAAATACAGCAACAACAGTTAACATGGACAAAACAACCGTACTTAGAGCAGAATTAGAGATACTTAGAGATACTTAGAACTGAAGGACAGCAATACCCAAAATATCTTCATAAAGTCGCTTTTTTTTTAATGGAACCTGCAACTTGAACCATCAGATCAAAACATATAAAGGGTTACTTGTGGGGTGACTTGAGGCTGGAGCTAAGGGGAAATTAATGTTCCACTCATTCATTTTAGAAATGTCCTCATTAGTAATTGGCCCATTTATAGTCAGAAGAAAACAGTGCACTCAAATTCCTGGCAGCAAAACACTTCCCTCGCTCTAGATAAATATTGATATTGGCTTTAAGTTAGTTTACAAAAAGAAATGGAAAGAAAACAACAGCTCTGGTGATGCTTGTCAGGCTTTGAAGCATCTTTTGAGAAACTGTTGGGTGAATATCATTGTGCAGGACACGAAATCCAAACTATTCACTATTAATAGTCTGATCTGAGGCATTCAGGAGAGGGATCCCGTGGAGCTGGGATGTGGCTGGCACTGTTCAGCAGCAAAATTCCCACAAAAAGATCAATCCCCAGCCCAGTGCCCCAGGGCTGTGCTCCATGAGTGCTTCCCATTTCCAGAATTGAAGCTTGGCCTTTGGTTGGGAATTTGTGGAGATTGAGAGGGGAAATGTGGAGCAAAGCAGAGGGATCCTTCCCTGTTAGGGTGGGCAGGCCCTGGCACAGGGTGCCCAGAGCAGCTGGGGCTGCCCCTGGATCCCTGGCAGTGCCCAAGGCCAGGCTGGACATTGGGGCTGGGAGCACCTGGGACAGTGGGAGGTGTCCCTGCCATGGCAGGGGTGGAATGGGATGAGTTTGAAGGTCCCTCCCAACCCAAACCATTCTGTGATTCTATTCCATAATTCTACAGGCTGTGACTTCACAGACACTGGTCCTTTGGAAAGTTGAAATACATAAAATTTCAAGCGTCAATTAACATCAAAACAAGCAAAAGAAAAGTGCCTTTGTGCCAAACAGAAAAGAATTATTAATGCTGAGGTGCTTATTTACCACGTATTATTTGGCACTGGCACTTCATCTGTCAGGCATATCTGGCAGCTTTCATCAGGGAGATGTGGGAAATGGCTGCAAGGAAAATAGAAATGGCTGAAGTCAGCCACAAACTGGCTGCAAACCAATGCCAGCTCCTCAATCAGGGTGTCTTGTACAAGTCTGACTCTTCTCTTTTCAGCTCCATTCTTTCTTTTACAGAATGAACTCACCACAGAATGTACTAGGTTGGAAAAGACATTTGACATCATCAAGTCCAACCTTTCTGCTGGGGAAGTCCCAGATTTCCTGTCCAGATCAGGAGTTAGAAGATATTACAGAGATGCCATGTGAAGGGAGCTGCTGTTTGCAGCTCTGCTGGGGACCTGCTGCAGCATCTTTGTAAAGCTGAATGTCACCCTGTGCCTCAGTTTCCCCACTGGCTGTGCATGAATAAAGACTCACAGGTGCCTCTGTGAGCACCACATGTTGCTCTGACCCATTTTCTGTCACAGCCAGGGGCAGCCCAAGCTCTGTGAGGGGCCCTGGGGGCTGCCAGGGCTGCAGATCTGCCCTCCTGACCTGCAGGATCTCAGCTGACCTCCAACACACCCGTGATGGGATGATCAGCTCAATAGTCAGGATTTCCCACTGGTTATAGGGACAGGAGGGCAGCCCCAGAGCTCAGAAAGTCTTTAAGCGAGCAGGAAACCACCCCAGACCTTCTGGCTGATCTGATCCCCCTTCACTGCCTCTCCTCTTTCAGTGTCCCAACAGGACGTGTGGAGGAGAGGACACAGCTTGGAAAGCCAGGGCAGCACCCAGGGGAGTCAGGGAAGGAGCAGGCAGAGGTTTTGCTTTCCCCCTGCACTGTGTGACCTCAGGGTCACCCAACCTCTGCCCCACTCCCCCTCTGGCTGCAGAGCTCTGGGCCAGCTCTCCCTGCTCTGGGCAGCCACAGAGCCCTGGGGAGCAGGGGGATCACGGCATCTCCTGCTTGATGCCTTGAGATGCCTCCTAGAAACAGAGACCAGACAGAAATAAGGGAATAAAGGTGGGGATTTATTGGAAAGGCCTTCCAAGGAACACCCTGGGGAGCCAGGGGTGCTGCCCAGATGGGCCCCGAGATGGACCCTGAGAGGCCACGAGTTCTTCCCACTTTGATGGGTTTGGTTCATTTGCAGATCAGGGTTCATTCTCCAATTCAAGCTGCAGTTTAATGCTGTCATTTCCCCTCAGCTTGCCCCCCTCTCAGAGGCTTTTGGTTGATACTTTTTGGGCCCAGTTTGGGCTGGGTGTCCTTGGAGAGCAGCCCCGGAGAGGCTTTGTTGTGTGTGCCCAGCACAGAGAGCAGCACTGAACAGGGAACAGGCAACTCCAGAGTGACACACCAGGCAGGGCAGGGGTTGGAAAATATAAAAGTTAAACCCTGAAGCATCAACTCCCCACACTTCACAGGGGCCAGGCACTACATTTCACCCGATTTTTCCGAATAAAACAATTCGTGCTCACCTAAAAGTCTCTTCCAGAAAGGCTTTGCATGAAAACATCCAGCAGCACAGAATTTCTCACACAAATTGATTCAGCTCCAGATCTCTCTGCTCTGTCTTGCTTTGCTGGATAACTGAGGAGCTCCACATAGCCCAGTATTTTATTTTTTTTTCCCCCAGTAATATATTTACCTATTTACCTCACCTTTCTAATTACCAGTTAAATATTTTAACCAATCTATGTTCTTGTTCTGAAGCATTTTCTCAAAGCTCTCATGTAACTTCTGTCCCATTTTTACAAGTTTTTGAACTTCCTACAGTGCCAGAATGATGTCACAGTAGCACAGCTCTGGAGATATGATGACACAAGACATCACAGAGTAGATTTTGTGGCGAGAAATCCTGTCATTAATTAGATCAACTGGAGTTAGAAGGAAAAAGTTTCATAAACACGATTTTTTTAGCTTTTCAAGTTCCCCACCAGTGCCATACAGAGGAACTGAATCATCCTTTTAGTCCTGCTGTGGCTCCAACTTGTGCACAAGCACCAGGATGATCTGTGTCCCACTGGAGACAATGACAGATCCTCTGGCTGCCTTATCTGCTCTGCCTGTCACCACTGGTACAACAAAAGCCAAGGGCACGGTGTCCTGGGTGATGTGGAAATCAACCACGGCGACTGAGCGATGCGAGAAAGGCTCCTTCAGAACTCCCCCTGCTTCTCAAAGGGAGAAAGTTTGTCTTGGCAGCACAGGGAGATGTGTGTGAAGGACTTTGAAATGTGTGCTGAAGAGTTTTGACAGCTGTTTTTTTTTTTTTTTGCCACAAAGGTTATTAGAAATTCTGCTATCCGTAGCTGTCGTGTCCTCTGTGCTTCTTAAACTCTTCTGGAGCTCCCTGTGATCTCTGGCATGTCCAGTATTCCCTGGAGTTATTCTCTGAGCCATTCCCCTGAGTTATTCTCTCCTTCTGATTCAGCTCTTGGACTCATCTTCCAGCTGAGGCTAAAAATGGCTGTAGAAGGGATGAGCTCTGTGCCGGGCTGAGCAAGCCCCAGGGGCTGGGCTGAAATATCCAAACAGAGGAGCAAACCAGAGATTCTGGGAGCACTCACAGGAGCAGAGAGGCACCCACCAGCCCTGGCCAAAGCCCTCTGTGCTCATCTCCATCGTCCTGTACTGCAGGACAGATATTCCATAGAATCCTGGAATCGTTTGGCTGGGAAAAGACCATAGGGGTCACCTCATTCCAGCCCCTGACATGAGCAGGGACACCTTCCATGGGCAGGGACACCTTCCATGGGCAGGGACACCTTCCACTCACTCCCAGGGTATTTGTTTGAGGAGAGTTTTCCCCAGATGAGAAACACAGAATGAATTTGAGGAATTCTCCACTTCAGTACCATTTTAGATCCTGTTATTGGTTTGGTTTCTTTCTAAATTCAGCTGCTGTCAGGAGGTTGTAATTGTTATAAAAGGGAGATAAATGGATATAACTCTGCCACTGATGGGCAGCACAGCACCAGGGTCAAGCTGTCAAACTGATCCAAAACTCTGAGCCCTAAGGCAACTCAGAGAAACGACTGGCAGCTGAAAAACTACAGAATCTCCAAAGGATCATCCCAGAGGCATCCAGCCTGGCAATATCTGATTGTACAGGGTCTGGGGATGTGGGGTTTTTTTACAGAGAGTGTAAAAAGCTGGATAGAAAAAAAA
>VXAC01006836.1:311474-358732 GCA_013399225.1 Rhipidura dahli | reverse complement strand
AAAAAAAAAAAAAAAAGATGAGTTGGGGATTTTGTCACTTTTGTTTCGTTGTGCTCTCAATCTGGGGGTGATTTTTTGCTCTGTCTAAACTGATTTATTCCTAATCTGAAGATGAAATAAAATGTGTTCTCTCTTTCTTAGGCTCGGTCTGGCTCTTCCCCGACACTTGCCGTGCTCTGTGCGATTGCCACATCAACACACGCCCGCCAATCCAGCTACTCCAAATTTTGTCCCAGGCGCTGGAAAACTACTGCAGGCTCCGAAGTGCAGCCTAATAAGATCCGTCTGCTCTGGAGACATCCTTAATTCCCGTGATCTACTCGTTAATTTCCTCCTCTCTAATTGCGCACAAACGGCAGCGCGGGGCACTGGGAAAAGGGAAGGGGGAAGGAGAAGGATGCAGCTGGGAGGGATGGAGGGAGGGATGGAGGGAGTGCATTTCATGGAGCAGGCACTAGCCGGCGTGGTCCCCACAGCCATCCCAGCTTGTCCTGGTCCCCAGCTCTGCCTCAGAGGCGCGCTGGGAAACGAGGAGGGTTTTTCAAAGGGAATAACAAGAGGGAGAATGCCGATAGTTGAGGGAATTGTGTGTGAAGAGAAGACACAGAGGTGCTGTCAAAGGGCTGCTATTGAAAGGCTCTGAATTGTAGAATCACAGAATGGTTTGTGTTGGAAGGGACCTCAAAGATCCTTTAGTTCCACTCTCTGCCATGGGCAGGGACACCTCCCACTGTCCCAGGCTGCTCCAAACCCCAATGTCCAACCTGGCCTTGGGCACTGCCAGGGATCCAGGGGCAGCTCCTGGTTGCCTCTGGCACAGACAATTACAAGAGTTCAGGACGATTTCCTCAGTGATTCAGCAAAGCAGGGTCTGTTTTAGGCAGATTTGAGCCCCACCTGTGATGCCAGAAGGACACAAACTGTCTCTGAATCTGAAATTATCTATTCCCCACCCCATCTACCTCTGTGCCTCTGTCCTGCAGCATCTCTGGTTTCTTCTGGCACTTCTCTGGCTTCTTTCCAGTCTGAGCTGTGCCACCCCAAAAATGACCAGCAAACCTCCCCGGTGGCCTGGTTGACCCTGCACTCCCTTTCTGCCCCTCTGAGCTCTGCATTTGGTTATTCCTTGGATTTACCTACCCTGGCTCCACCAGTGAGGAACCCCCCAGCCCCTCCCGAAAGGTCTGGGGTCCCCCACAGCCACTGCCTCCCCAAGGGGCTGCTTGAAAGCAGGAATTTGGGAAATCCAGAAAATCCTTAAGTGAGCAGGAAACCACCTCAGAGCTTCTGGCTGATCTGATCCCCTTCACTGCCTCTCCTTTTCCAGTGTCCCAGCAGGATGTGTGGAGGAGAAGACACAGTTTGGAAAACTACCCAGAGCTGAGCCTTTCCAGGAGTTGTGGCTGATTCCTAAGGGTGTCACTCACTTTTATAAACCTTTACCAACGCAGCCCAGAACAGAAGATGTCAGAGGAAAACAGCAAGCATAAGTCACTTGTCTTCTCATCATAGAAAGGAGTTATTAATCTGTCTCCAAAAGGTGCTAGGCAGATCTGATAATCTTTAGAAAAATACTAATAATGAGCAAGGAAAGCTTTTCTCTCCAGATGAACACGCAGGCCCAGCTTTTAGCACCAAAGTCACACAAAATCAATCACACACACACCATCCTTTGCTGCTGCATTACTGGCACTTGTTGCTTATTCCTGTTTCTTTAGTGTAGGTTGCACCTATGAACACAGATGTGTTCATCTTAATTCTGAGGAAATAATAGGAAATCTTCATTTTGCCAGTAGGAAGCAGAGAAATAACCAATCTAAGGGCTCAGACACATCAAGAAATTGCTGTGTTGGCTGATCTGATTGTGGAAGGTGACCCTCAAGGGTTTCCTCAGCCACTCTCACGTTACAGTACACGAGGCCAGGCATCATCCTGTGATTTGCTCCCTTGCAAGGATTTAAGCACCTCATTCCCATGGAAATCCACCCCTGCTCAGCACTGAAATACTGTCTGAGCATCACCTAAACCTCCAGTTAAACCTAGACTTGAACAGGCTCTGTCCAAGCACCACGACCAGTGCAACAGCCTCCCTCACCTGCCAGCTCTGGAAAAGAAAGGAAGCAGTCAGAGGGTGTTTGTGGGGTTTTAGGTTACTGATCAAAATACCTGATAGACTAAGTGGAGGTCATGAGCCACAGTGTTTATGTGAGACAGCCATTAAAAGAGATTGCTAAAAAAAGGGGAAATAGAAATTTTTATGTATTTTTTTTTTCTGGTCTTGTTTTGTTTGCCTTTAAAATGTTGGGGTTTTTTTTTTCAGTATTTCATCAGAATTTTAAAAACCCTATCATCAGCAAAACCAGGTTGGATGACACTGAGTGCACCTCTGCAAGCCTCATCCAAACTGTCCTGCAACCCAGAAACCTGAGGAATCCCTCTCATATCCTTACAATGGATTTTTAACTCCCTCCCTGTCACTGTTGTACCGTGGCTGGAGAGAAACCACGACACAAAAGTTCAAGTCCAGGAAGAATAGAGCCACATTTATTAATTAGAGACTGGCTTATATAACTTGGTTTGCAAAGATGGCATAAGGTTATTGGTTATTGATCACCCACCTCCTGTATTGGTTGGCTAAAACCCACAACACCCATTCCAAAATATTTTGCCAGCCAAAATCATAACAATGCTACGTAACAACTTGCACCTGCAAGAAAAAGAGAATTCATTCACAAAAAAACGTAGCACTGTTTTTCATGGCTTCTGTGGAAAGGCAGAGCCCTCACAGAATGCTGCAGGAAGCTGGAAAACATCTCTGCTAAAAGCTTTTTGGTGTTGTTATCCATGAAAGTTATAAGACTTTTCGCATCTCCTCTTATCAAGTATTAAAGTTGTTACTTAAAGTGATTAAAGAATAGTTTTAAGAAATATTATTATAATTAGAATGTAGAATTAACTGTATTCTTTATTTAGACAATTATGAAAATGTTTTAAAGGTGTTTAAAGTGTGTAAATAGTTTTAAGAAATGTAATATTAGCTTACCCAGCCTGCAAAAAAAGCACACACCCTGCTCCTGCAAGTGTCCACACCTCCCCATGGTGCAGGTGTGAGCTCAGAAGGTGTTTGATGCAGCCAGGTTTATGGGGCTGTGATTCATCAGCCCGGCAACGCTGCGGGATCCAGGAACGCTCCTGGCTCTGAGTGTGAGCCCTGGCAAAGTCCCACTCCCTGAGGGACCCAGCTTCGACCCTGCTCAGCTCTTCCAGCTTCGGTTTCCATGGGAGAAACCCAAGCCTGAGGCTGGGAGTGCTCCAGGCTGTGCCTCACGGACCCCAAGGGGGACAAGAAATGCAGTTTATTGCCGAGCACCAAACAGATGCAGCCACACTGTGACATAATCGGGCTGTGAGTGACATTAACACCATCTCCTCCTCAGGGCTGCCTTTCAACACTTCCTCTTCCATCTGGAGCTGGGAACAAAGGCAGGGGGGCTGTCCAGGGAAATCTGGGAGAGGGGAGGGAGGGCAGGATGTCCAGACACGCATCAGCACACGCTCAGAGCTCGCTCGGGGACAGGGACCTGAGTGTTCATTCCTACAGGTGCAGAATTGGGCTCCAAGGCAGGCAGCCCCCTGATCAGCAGCTGCTGATCTCTCGGGTGGAATTTGTCACCCAAACCAGCCAGGATCTCTGTGCTGGCCACAACAGCAGTACGAGCTCTGGGGACATCTCTGGCACCCATCTGTTGGTGACAACAGAAGCCAGCAAGGAGTTCCTGCCTGGCACCCTCCACCTGCAGAATCCCCTGACTGCTGGGTGAGCAAAAGCCAAACCTTTCCCTTCCTCTTTCACAGAAATCTCTTGCTCAGGGTTTTTCTATTTTCTATAATAGGTACTGAAAACATTTTGGCTCTACCTCCTTTAGCAGCCAATGTGTTTTCAATCCTGCACAAGGGGGAAGAGACTTATTTTTTACAAGTCTTGCTAATAATGGGTCATTTTTAGCACAGACAATCCCCTGAATTGTCTCCCAGAGGGGTTTTCACCCCACTTAGCTCTTCCCATGTGCAAAGTAATTTGGCTCTGTAGAGGCCCTGCCATGAATTTTTATGTGTTCTGGCCTTGTCTTTCTTCCCCATCTCTCTCCCATCATGGCTGGGTTTGCTGTGGGAGCTTCTCCAGGCAGAAAACAAAACACTCCAAAGGAAAGACACCGTGTTGTTGTTCCTCCTCCTCCTCCTGTGGCAGCTCCCTGGGTGGACTCTGAATTCTGCACAGCTCTTGCCAAAGACCCAGACCAGCAGGAAAGTAAAAACCCCACTGGTTTCACACCTAGCCCACCTGTGGGACTTGCTTTTCAGGGTTATATTTTGTCTTTATATTTCCATCCTCCTGTTTGTGCCAGGAGAATTTGGCCTCAGAAGAGGCTCTGGAACTTGTGTCACCTGTAGCTGATGTGGGGCTGATGCCTTTTCCTGGTCTTAAAATCAAGAGTCCAACAGGGTTAGAAGGGAAAAAGGGATTTTCCCTTGGGATTTATTTGCAGGACCCTTAGGTGCACCACGGCCAGGTCAAATACACCTCCCTGCACCCCGCAGTGCCCCTCCTAAAAGCTCTGCTCTGACACTGGAGGTGTTACTAATTAGCAGATCTAGCAAAGATTCCCCAAGGAGAGGCTCCAATGAGCCCCCCTCCCCAAGGACCCTTCCCCTGGATGGTTCTATCTCAGGTTACAGAATGTGTTCTGGAGAGGCCCTTGGGCTCTGGGCACACTGATCCCTCACTGCGGAGCTTCTCAAATGTTTCCTCTCCCAGCTTGGCAAACAAGCCCAAGAATGGAGGCAAAAAGCACCAAGAATGCAGAAATTGTAAAAAGGTGTAACAGGGGGATAAAAGAAAAGACAAAAATCATCCTGGCATCAGGACATTCAGCATTTTCTGGTCTCTATGCACATCCAAACCCCACATCCCACAGAACATGCAGCTCACAGAAAGCATTCCCAGCACCCACATCCCTGCCCTGATGTCTGAAGGGATAGTAATCATTGTCCCATTCCAAATATTCCTTAAACCTTAAGGTGTCAGGACAAAGTGTGTGCCAGACACCCTGGGTGGGTACAGTGCCTAAAACAACAGAACTGCAATTTCTGAGGGGATTTTTAGGTGTTACCACTCTATAAAAAACAAATAGCAGCAACAGAGACATTTACAGCAATATATAACCATTCTCCACTTCCTCTTACATTATTTATTCATGATGATCCAGCAGTGAACTCAGCAGTGAAAAACACAATTACACTCCCCCCCGTATTTTGCCAAAAATATCAAAGTGCAATGAATTTCTTTGTGTATTTCACTGCTATTTCACTGCTGTCCCTACTGAATTCAATTACTCAGCTGATATGTTTTCATCATGTCTTACAGGCAAGGCGAGTGCTTTCAGTCTCTGAGTAGCACTTGGATTTTAAGAGCTGGAAGACTCAAATCATGTTTCTGTCATTAGGTATTAACTGTCCATCTGTGGCTGGGAGCCTGTGAGTTGAAGCAACAGAATTCCTTCTGGGTTTGAGTGAAATATCAGTGAGTGCCACGGTCTGAGTGATCTCAGAAAGTTGTATTTTCTTGAGAAGAGAGAGAACAACGTCGTCCCCACACCTGCCCCAGGTAGCACAGCACTGACAGACAAGCAGCGCTCACCCAGAGCATACACTGGGGTTTTCCTGCTTTTTTTGCATTATTTGACAGAATGAATGAGGTCCCCATGAAACTGGGAGAGGATAATATTCCACTTACAGCTCAGAGGTGGCAGACTGGCAAACTCTCCCCTGCTGCCCAGTGCTGGGGGCTGTAGTGAAAACAAGCTCAAGTCAGCGAGTCAGTTGCTGGAATTTCTTTGTTCACCTACTCACGGGGATGCCCCTGTCAGGAAAATTAACCCACAAACACCAGAGGGTTGTGTCCAAAAAGGAGACAGAGGAGTCCTGTTACTTTATCTGAATAAAGGGAGAGGCCATGGGGCATTTCCCCTGAGGTCTCTCAGATTTTTGGAGGGTGCAGCCTCCTTTTTATCCCAATTTCCCGGCCACATTTCCCTCTCTCTTTCCCCATTGGTACAGACTTCCCAGAACACCCAATACCTAGGGTTCCCTTCTAAGGTATAACCCCCCTTTATTGTCAGTTCTTATTGAATTTTATGGTTTTCCCAATGTTTCTTTCTTCTCTCAATATCCAATTTCATTTTTCAGCAGACCTGCAGTTTGTTTGTAGAGACAAATCTCTTCCCATTCATCAAACCGGTGGAACCCTTCTCATTATTTCTTTTTATCTCTCAGTGCTGATTTCATCAACCAGCAGGCCCAGAGCTTGTGTCCCTCATTCCTTTCATCCCTATGTAGCTGCTTCTCCTCTCAGACTTTCCCTGTTGAAAATGCAGGACTTGCCTTCCGTGGTGGTGATGGTGTAGATGCAAGTGTGGATCACAGGAGGGTTTGGGTTGGAAGGATCCATAAAGATCTCCCCCCTTCCAGCCCCAGACATGGGCAGGGAGGTCCCTCACCAGAGCAGGTTGTTCAGGGCCCCATCCAGCCTGGCCTTGGACACTTTTGGGGCTGTAAGCTGCCTGGGTAAGATGAAGATGAGATAATTCTTGGTTTCACAATGTCCCCCAGCCACAGGACACACCCTGCAGCATCAGGTGTCTCTGACGCTCTGGAGCCCTGAGACACAAGGACATCAGCGCTGTACATCCCCCTTTTGGAGATGAGATTTTCTTTTAAAACTTCCTTATAATCCTCCAGCCCCGGGAGAGGATGCAGAGCCTATCCTGTGGAGGTTTATGCTCAAACTCCTCCTTGCTGATATCCTTTGGAGGCCCTGAACTCTCCCCTTCCCCACAGTGGGGGAGCCGAGAGCTCCCTGCCTGCAGCTGAGGGTTTGCAGTGCCATAAAGCCCAACACCAGGAATGAAGTGGTGACATGAGGGATGCAGGATCTGCAGGGCTCCCAGGCTCTGCCTCTGCTCAGCCATCCATCACCACAGCCTCCCTCACAGGGCTCTCTCCCAGCTCTCCGGGAGAAAATCCTCCACAGTCATTGTATTAATGAGAAAGCAAATACCAGCTTAGAGATGGAGGTGCTAAATTGTGGTCCATCAGCAGCCAGAAGAAACAATTCCTTCAGGATCACACCCCTTGATCTCCCGTGGCTGCTGGTCAGAGGTTGAGGCATTCACTCCCTTGGTGGTGCTGACAGCTGCTAACAGGACAGCAAAACACAGCAAAAGCCTGACCATTAACGCTGCCAGCCGAGGAGCTGGGCATTCCCATCTCTGCAACATCTGTTTGGTGGATAAGCAGGAGGGGAGACACTGCCTTGGAGGCAGGAAAAGGGATAGAATGGCTTTCCACGCATTCACTGCTGGTGAGAGGAGGGCTTGGAGGAGCAGCACAGCTCTGAGTGGGTCACACCTTCTAGCCCAGAGCTGCCTAGAGGTTTATGGACAGTGCTGTTGAAGATCACAGATGAGGAACAGCCATTGTCATGATCAGGTTGTTGGAGCAGGGATGCCCCTGTTGGGTCCCTCAGTCCTGACACAGCTTTCAGGGAAAGAGCTCTGCCTCCTGGTGCTTGCATCCTGGCCTGGCCAGCTGCCACCACCAAGAGTGGTGACTGGAAAGGATTTGTCAAGGTTCCTAATCCAACCTCCCATTCAGCTGTTGGACTATTGCCAGAACTAGATCAGAGCACCCAGGGCTGAGGGCCCTGGGGACAGCGATGCCACAACCTCTGTGACCTGCTCAGTGCTGCAGCATCTTCTCAGTGAGGATTCTTCCCCCCACGCCCGACACAAACACCTCACACTCACACAGGAGTAACCAAAGCAAGCACCTTTGGTCCCCTGGCTGTGTATATTTATTTGAACTTAAGACCTCAGACCCAGGTCCCAGGTACTCCTCCCTGCACCTCTGGTGCCTCCCCACTGCCACAGTCACAGCAGAAGAGGGGTCAGCTGGGGACTGAGCCCTGCACGATGCCAGAAATGCACAACAGCCCTTTCCAATTCCACCCAAATGTCATGAACCTTTCTAGGGACAAATACCTCTCCTCCTGCACAGCCCCGGGCCTGTTGTTGTTCCTCAAGCTCCTGGCAATGTCTGGGGCTGTGGCAGTGCTTTTCCAAGCTTTACCAGCGAAACCGAACCCGTGGCTAATCTGTTCCTTTGTAAAGCTTCCACTCGGGGATATTCTGTCACAAGGAGCTGGTATTAAGTGAGGGAAAAGCCCAGGCTGCAGTGTCAGGTGCTGGGGCACATTGTGGATGCAGCAGCAGTTCAAGCACAGAGTGCACAAACACAGCTCCACGTCTGGCTGGAAGCAGAACGCATTCCTGCCCTGAGCTGGCAGCTTCCCTCCGTCTCCTCCTGCAAGACCCTGACTGACCCCAGCCCCATCCCATCTCCCTCCCTGGCTTCATCCAGCTATTATTTTGAGACACAAATAAGCTGTCTTGTGAGTTGGAGGTTCCAAAAAGAAGAGGGAAATTTGCTGCATCAGTCAAATTCCTGCACTCCTCTTTCTCTTAAGTCGTAGCTGGGCAAGCATCCACAGAGTGCAGGAGCGAGAGAGCGAAAAGGAACAGGGAAGGAAGGAAAGGGCCAGGGGAGGACACTTAAAGGTATAAACTAAAATTATGAAATGGAGAGGAAAGGGTAAAGTTTGGTGAAGAAGGAAAGGGAATAGGAAAAAAGAGGGAAGACAAGGAGAAACTCCGAGAAAAGTGGCACATGGTGCTGGCCTGGAGAGTTAGCATAGATTTAGATTTCACTGTTAGAGGAGGGAATCAATGGCTGGCCCCATGCCTCATGCTGGCAGCCGCTGCTGTTCTGATCTCAGGACCAGCATCTGTCAGCAATTTTCAAGAGGAACCATTAGAAATCACAATGTTTAACAGTTTGTCTTGGCCCCCTGGAATTTTACCACCCCCATCAGCTACCGAAAAAAAAAAAAAAAATTAAAGCAGGAGGTTGGAAGGAGGAGAGGGGAGGAGGGTGGAAAGGAAGGAGGAAGGGCAAACAAAATGGTACTTGTGAGATTTAATGTGGGCCTCCCCCTTTTTCCCCCCGCTTGTTTGCCACATCCACAGAGGTGATCGATGGATGGTGGGGTTGGCCTCATTCCTGGCCGCTCCGACGGGTGCTGGATCCGAGGAGAGCTGGCTGGAAACTCCCTGTGAGCGGGATCCGGGCGTCTCTGCTGGGGAGCCTTCCCGGAAGCACAAGAGACCCCGAGATTTACAGCGTTCTGCAAAGCCAATCGCTGCTGACAGCACAGTGACTCGCGGGCTCCTCACACACAAACCCGGCAGCCTTTCCCAGAAGAGCTCTGGTCACTTGGCTACCAGCAGACGATTTATTCCATCTGTTCTTCCCTCCACATCCCTAAAGAGCGAGCCACAAAAGGCAGTGTGGGGAGTGAGGGAAGGGAAGAGCAGTTTCTCAGAGGGTTTTGGCAAGGCTGGCCCCGTGCGGTGCTGCATGGGCAGCTCTGGAGGGGACACCCAACACTCACAGTCCAAAGGTCAAAGGAAGCCTTCAAAGGGCTGGTCCTGCTTGGCACTGATAAAACTGGTGAAAACAAAACTGAATGGAGGAAAACAAATCATTGTGGTGAGGTTTGAATGCGTTTTCTGCAGTGAATCGAAGCCGCTGTGCCACAGGAGAGGCTGACGCGGCTGTCCCAGCACTGAGGGACTCTGTGCCCAGTGACCTGCGGGGACCAGAACCAGGCAACTGGGCCATTTTCCATCAAGTGCTGCCTAAATCCAGCCCCAGAGCACCTGGAGCTGCAGGGATTTCAGAGTACAACCAAGGCTGAGTGGGATTTCAGGTCCAAGCCTGAGCTTTGATGCTGCCTCAACCTCTCCGTGAGCTCAGCGTAAGTTGTGTAATTCCAGGGAGGTGAGATCTGTTTGTGACCAGCTGGATTTGCAGTATGAACCTCACATTTCAGTTCTTCCACAGTCATAACTACTGTCTGGTTATGACTATTGGTCTTTAAGTATGTGATTTGTATGGCTTTGGGAGATGATTTGGGGTTTATACAGACTCTCCTGTTGGTACAGGCTCCATCAAGCCTTGCCAGCCCCGTGCCTTACCAGGAGAGAGTAGAGTAGGAGTCAGAATGAGTCTCACCAGCTGGACTTGTTGCTTTTAAAGGTCCTTTTCAGCCTAAATTACTCTGTGGTACAACACCAGCTGCAAGCAGTGGAGGAGAATCTGGATTTTGACTCACCCTCCTCAGAGAAAAGGAAACTGCACCTTGAGTTCCTGTTACACCCAACACCAAAGTGTATTTCCTCACAGAAACACTGATTTTTCAGTGAAAATTTACTAGAAAAGAGCTTAGATAAAATACAGAGATTTGGGAAGTTACTCCTGGGCAGAAGGCCACATTATCAGTGTGGTTTGATTTACTCTTAGTGCCCTGACCCACCACAGGTCTCAGAGCAGCCCCAGAACCCCAGGGCAGCACCTCTCTCCACCTTCAGGAGCCAGGTGGAGAGGCTGAGCAAGGAGTGACAGAGAGAACCAAAGCAGAGCTGTCCCTTGGCCTCTGCTCAGTTCACAGTGAATCAAAACCCTTCCAAACTCAAAAGCCAAAGGAGTTTTGAAACCTTCCAAGCAGAGAGGAGCAAAATGCATTTTTCAGATCCCCTGGACACTCGAAGTGTGTGCAAACACAATGTGACCTGCAGCATTTCAGAGCCTGAATTCCAGCAACACCACAGCAAAATGCAGGTTATGTAATGTCACCCAGGCCAGGGACAGGGTGACTGACGAATGACAGGGGCAGAGAAGTTTAATCAGACTGGCACTAAGCAGCTGGCATGGTCGTGGCTGTCAGATCTTGATTTGCCTGCACATGGCGTTTGCAGTCCAGCTAAGTTTTAAAAAATCTCTCTAATGAGCTAAACCAAGTTTGGCTACCTTTGACATTGGGCTAGATTAACACAGAGAGAAGACTGGAAGCTGTGGGGTTTAGATTGCTGAAAAGATAAGCTCCTATTTTATACATTTGGTTCATATTTGAAAGATTGCACCAAGTTTTGTTACTTGCTTCTATCACTATTTTCACACCCAATCAGCTAAAAAGTTGTCTTTTAATTTTTTTTTTTCTCCTTTTCTTTGGAAGAAAAAACGTTTCCTGTTTAAAATGACATGGTTCGGGATTTTAGAAAGGAACAGAGGAATCTTAGCATCTGTTTTCACGTTGCCTTGACAGGGACAGGCCTCAATTAAGGATCTTATTAAAAGTGTCTCCTCCTGCATTATATCAAATCCTGGTGCTTTTGTTGAAAGTTGAAAATGTGCACACATGGCAACCACAGATTCGGAGTCCAAAGGTGATGGAGCTGTCAGGAAAGTAAGGAATACATGCTGGATTAGCTGCAAAGGAGATGGATCATGGAAACTAAAAGAGACTGTGGCAGCTTGGCCAGTGCCTAGGAACACTTTGGGTCCAAGTCTATTGGAGTGTTTACTGGGGAAGTACAAAATATTCTCCAAATCCCAGCCAGTGACTTTTAAATTAATCTGTTGCTTTTTCCATGTTTAATTTGCCTTAACTGCCTCTCTTGATTGGTCATGGCTTTTTTAGTTCCCTTGTGGGTATCTCTGACATTCCAGGTGCTTCCACTGCTGCAGTTGGAAGAGTTTAGGGTACCTTTGAGAATCAATCAGCTTATTTGGACATATGGAAAATCCAAGAATTAAAAAAGTAAATAACAGTGGTTAAAAAAAAAAAAAGAAAAGGGGATTTCCAGCTTCATTTTGTCACCTCAAAAAGGTCTGGAAACATTTGCAGAAGGTTTGTATGGACGGAGAGCTGCATTATCTATCCCAGATCCCTGTACCTGGTCTGTTCACCCCTTGCCCTTGGACCAGCCCCTGGAACCCTGAGCCATCAGGAAGCAATTCCAGCACAACAACTCTGCTTTACACCAGGAAAAACCTCAGCCCATCAGGTCCTTCCTGCACAAACTCCCTGTTTAAATCATCAATCCCCCATAAACACCTGCCCTCGGTGTCAAAGGCGTGCAGTGCTTGCAGTTCTCACCCTGCACAAACCTCTCTGTCCCTGGGGAGCTGTAAATGTTTGATCCCTCCCAGCAGCTCATCCCCGGGCCCAGCTCAGAGGAGAACATTTCTGGGTAACGTCGTCATCTTTCCTGAAGCAAAACAAGTTGTTGAGAGCAGCAGATAGATGACTTCTCTTTTATGTAAGCCCTGGTTCGGAGGCAGCAGCTCTCACCAGGGATGCAGTGGCTGCATCCAGCATTCCCTGCTGGCAACAGCCACGAGATTTCTTTGGGATTTCTTCAACTTCCCCTCCTCAGAACCACTCACTGAAAGTTTTGCTGTGAAGCAGATCTTTCTCTGGTTCTGTAAGTTCGAGAGAGAGGCCTCAAAGGGCAGAGACAAACCTGCAGCAGAAGTCAGCAGATGGAAGGTGTCATTTCTCATAAGTACCAAGGCCCTGGGAGGAGTCCAGGAAAAGCAGGTGTATCTCATTTTGGGAGCATTCAAGTAAATAATAACCCCACTCTGGAACAAAAAAGGGCTCCACCGAGCTACAGCTGATGCCTGCAGAGTGTCAGGAGCTGATTTTTTGGCCTTCCTGGATCGCTAAGATTTATTTAACAATAATCAAACATTTATTTGAGTGTATGGGAATTAAGCTCCAGAATATTGCTGGAAATCGGGGATGTTGGTTAAGTTTTCTACCCCTTTTAAACTTCTATGAACTCCTGGCTGTGTAGGAAAATTTGTTTGGTCATTGCTTCGATCTGCTAAAGTTTTCATGGAGCGTATTCCACCTTCCACTGCAGGGATGAGTGAATTGCAGTGTGAAAATCCTGTCCTTTCACATCTCAGGCTGAGGAGGATGAAAAGAGCAGGACAAAGACCAGCACCACATGAACTGTTAAATATCTTCCAGAATGATTTTTTGAATCAAACATAATTTCAATCTTTTCACTCTTTTGATACTATTTTCATCTGCACAGACACATCTGCATTGCGTGGTTATTGTCAATGAGCAGCACTGAGGTTAATTAAGCTTTGGTAAGAGGAGTCACCCTGACAAGCAGCTTGTGCATTCCCATGGGTGTGTCTTGGAGTCCAGAGAAGATTTCTCTGCCTGTTTTGAAGGATTCTACCCCGCTGGACAACACTGTTTCTGACCTTCATCCATGGTGAAAACTGCCAACCTTCTGGAAAGAATCAGAATCTATGCTGGTGTCAACTAGGTGATAGAATGTTATGTAAGGTTGTCACAGGGTGAAAAATTTAGAGGTTTTGGGTTTGCTAATATAGTAAATAGATAAAAAGTAAAACCTCCAAAATGGAGGTATGTTGTTGTTCTCCAGACCTTCTTCTTCTATCACTCCATATTCTGAAGTAGAAGTAGTTTAAGGCGATTGGATAAGGAATTCCCCAGTTCCTGTCTACGTGACAAAGTGATTTATTGAACACTGGTGGAAAAGTAAAAATATCTTTCGTTTTAAGTTTTAATTGGATGATTTACCTTTAAAAGACTGTGTGATCTTGATTAAGTTGGCTTTTCTCTTGCATTCTGTGCTGTATTTGGGTCACATCAGTGACTCTGTATCTCTGATAAGACTTAATAAACAGCTATGTGAAAGCAGAGAACATGGAGGGTCCTGTTCATCTCTTAGATTCCTGGCAAAGACTCTGACAAATCCCCCATGTGGGGAGATATAATTAAGGCACTGACTGTGTCAGGTGTGCTCCTGGGATAGCTGGAGGCATTTCCCAGAGCTCTCCACCCCACAGCCAGTGGGTGCTGCCTGTAGCTACAACTAAATGCCACAGTGAGCCTCAAATCTCTCCAAGCCCCAGCCAACCACTGCACTGCATCCAGGATTAGAGGAGGAAAAAAAATCCATCACCTAAAGGAGTGCCCAGCTCTGGAAGAGGCTGCTCAGGGAAGTGCTTGAGTCACCATCCCTGGAGGTGCTTAAAAGCCATGGAGATGTTGCTCCTGGGGACATGGATTAGTGGTGGACTTGGCAGTGCTGGGGGAACAGTTGGATTTGATGCTCTTGGAGGTCTTTTCCAACCTAAACAATTCTATGGCTCTACGACATTTGAGAAATATGTCCTTGAGATCACAAGGCTTTGCCGTGCCCTCCTCTCGCTTCTCTTTCATGGATTCAACTGCTTGTGTGCTGAATCACCAGGTGACATCCTACAACAACTTTATAAAATGCAGGAAAGAAAGCATCACAGCAGTGTGAACCACAGTTTAAGTTCTTCCTTTTCCCTGGAAATTATGGGTCAGATTCTGTCTCCCAGACAGGAATTGTGCCACTGCTGTCCTGCTCTTCCCAAAACCACAGCGTGGTTCCCATTCAGAGGAGACTTGGAGGGGTATGAAAGCAGGAGGAGCCTGAAAAAAAAGAACATCAGGTTTGAGGGTAAAACTGATTACTGACTCCCAAACCATGATCAAAAATGAACAAATCTCTCCTTTTATTGGGAGAATAACCAAAAAATGGCTAGACGGGATATGCTTAAACTCCTCTCTGGTTGTGGGTTTCGTGCCCTCCATTTCTCCACAATCCCTCCCTGCCCCACCACCCACACAAACTTTTGCTGCGTTGTGGTGTCTAAAAAATACAGAGATGAATTGTCAGATTCTTATTACTCAAGTGGAGATCACGATTTCCTTGTTGTGGTCACACATATAAGCATCTCTAAGGAAACACTTAAAACTCTGGCTGAGGTTTGGGTCTGAAATGAAAGAACTGGAAGCGCAGAGAGGTCCTGGCCAAAGTCAACCAAGACCAGAGGGAGTGAAGGAATGTAAAAGAGTCTGGAAAAGTTGAGTTGCATGGAGTTTAGAGTCCAGAAAGTGCTGGGGATGTAGACTGGGATCAGAGAGTTGAGTTAAAGCTTCAGTTCTATCCTTTAAACCCCTTTTGTCCATTTCATGACAAACATCAGCTCTAAAGAAGTCTAAACAAAAGCTTTTGGAGCTGCCCTAAGGAGTACGAGCCCCACCAGTGCCCAGACTTGGAGCAGTTTGATTTCTGAGAACTGCCCACCGTAATTTGGGCCACAGCGGCTCAGAGGAAGGGGAGACGCTGCCTTGTCAGCTCTGGGACTCAGCCAGCACTTGCACACAGCATTTATTGGAAAGGGAAAACACCACAGCACAACTGCGTGTACCCAAAATTGTCATTCAAGAAACCCACCCTTCTAGCAGCCAAGAACACCAACCCAAAATCACAGGCTTGACTTGGAGTCAGGGTGTTTTGATAAAACACGAAAACCAACTGATTGCTGCACGGGGGAAGCTAAAGATAGATCTGACCAAACTGACAGCATCAGCAGCACTCGGGGTTGGACAGCCTGGCTGGAAACCTCCTTCCAAGGAGAGACAGGGGAGTGGCTGTGTGGGAGCTCAGATTCCTTCAGCTCTACCTCTCCCACAGGCCCCACATTCCAAAAACCTCTAAGAACAGCTGTCTGTGAAAGGCTCTGCTCTTGGGTGCTCAAGGATCTCCCAGCAGCACTGCTCCCAGACTGACTGGCTTCAGAGAGTCCTTCTGAGAGGCAGTTCCAGCAGCAGCTCCATCCCAGGGAAGGCATAGAAGGGGGCAGTGGAAAAAGTTGCCTATCAAAGGACCAAAATAGGACTGACACAGTAATGGCCTTACCGTAAAAGGGAATGGAAAGGAAAATCTGCAAGTCAATGAGAGAATTCACAGGGATAAACAAGAATAAGGCAGATGTCAATGAGTCACTGCTCACAGAAATCAGCCTCTTGCCTTTTCTTTGAGCCACTGGCACATCCTGCAGCAGCAGCAGCGACCTCTTGACATGAACCATTTTTAACAATTCATTACTCATGTGGTCCTCCAGCCCTCTGAAAGCTCCGTGAAGCATTGAGACTCATGACATCACCCCCTATCCACGATATTCCTACCTGGAACACTGGCTGGGGGTCAGCCCTCAGGTATGAGGGAGCCTGTCAGAGGGCAGGTTTGGGGCTCACAAGGAGTCCCATACCTGCAGTCCTTGGTGGGTGCTGTGGGACCGACCCTGCAAGAAGAGGGTCACCAGCAGAAAAATTGCCTGGGCTAAAAACACCTCCAAAGAAAGTGTGAAGTTCTTGTCAGCTCCACCCTAGAACACCAACGCCTCACTTTCAGTGCTCTGCAGGAGTTCTTCATAGAGCTGTGAGAAATGTGTTTCTCAGTGGGACACAAGGAGGCATCCAGAGGTGCTCTGGGGTCCAGATGTGAAGCTATAGGGATGACAAAAAGGGAAGAGAAAGGCACACTACATGAAACATCACAAAATGCTTCCCAGCTTCCAGGCAAGGTGGTCTGGCCTCACAGCTTGGTGCTAAGCCCTTAATCCACAGACTGCAGTTTTACATCTGTAAGTGTTTTGGGGGGCTCATTTTGCCTCGCAGGATTATTTCAGGCTGCAGGATAAGTTATGTGGAGCACGTGGAGCTGTGTATGCAGCACTGACTCGGGAGGCATGTAAAGAATGCAGCCGGGAGAAGGAACTTATTGGAATCACATGGGATTTTTAGATTGCATGTTTCCAGGCCAGCTTCCATCAGCTCCACTCCCTTATTTTTCGGTCTGGTTATCACAAACCATCTCAAGGTTCCTCTGTCTGCCAGCTTTGTGCGTGACTGTTCCCCTCCACGTCTTGCTACAAGGGACAGTCAGTCCCAGGGCATCTTTGGACTACAAATGGATTTAACCTCAAACCAATGTAATTCTTTTTTTCCCAGGGCTTTTTTCCTACCCTGCAATCATGCTTAGCTTCTTTCCCAGAACCATGACACAGGGATGTCAGAGAGAGGAGCAATTTCTGCTTCAGCAGGGCAGGCAGTGGAAGCCACCAGCTCTCACACTGCCACCACTCCAGACTTCAGGAAAGAGGCACTAAAAATGAAGTCAGGATGAAATCCTGAATGCAGATCCTCAATTTAGAACTGATTCCATTCCAGAAGTCACTCCAAAACTTGTAAGAAATTAGCAGGGGGTGTCATAGGGAATTAGCATAGGAGAGAGAAATGTTCTGTTATTGATTTGATATTGACTTCAAGAATGAACAGCCATAAGAGAGAAGCAAAAGATGTTTTGCTACTCATTTGTGAGCTGGAATTGTGCTTTCCAAAGGAGAGGGCTTCAGTCTCAGGACTTCCTGAAATGAGGCATTGCTGGCATGAATTTATCAATGTTGCTTTGCACAGAGAAGCAGTAACAGCTCCTTCCTGTTACAGAGCAAGCTCTGCTCTTGGAGAAGAAATGTTGACATGAAGAAAAGGTGATTTTAAAAAGTGACATGGAAAGGTGAATAGAATACAGGTTGATTCCTACACACTTGTAGCTTGTCTAACCATCCAAAGCCAGCCATGGCTGTCAAACACATCACCCAAATGGCTTCTAAAATGAAGGGGTGATAACAAATGCCTTTGAAACCCAGTTCTAAATTCAGGAATGCTGCTGTGTGCCTGGCAAGGGGGTCATTTGGGAGACATTCTGGGCAAAGACATCATTTGGACACTTCTCACAGAATGCAAGGTTACAGTTGCTATTTCAGAAAAGGGCGTATCCAAGGTTTGGTAAAAATTTACAGGGAAGAGCTGGATGCTCTCTGGAAGACTGTGAGAGAAAAAAAGATGAGGCAGAAGTTGGGCAGAACAGCTTCTTTCCATCTCAGAACTGCACCCAAACCCCTTCTGGCGCCCACACTGGTTAAGCGATTTAACCCACAGAAAAGGGTCTGCTCCCAACTGAGCCTTCCAGGCAGAGCAAGGCAATTGTTTTTAGGGTTAGCACTTAGTTACTCCCTCCTACAAACTGACAAACATCAGCCCAGACTTGTAATTGCTTTCAAACTTCAGCCAGCTGCCATGGGGAAGAGGTCGGAGGAGCGTAAATATTGGCTGACAAAACCCTGGAACGGATCCAAGCTCCTACGCAAAGGAGCGTGTTGGGTAAGAGCTCCCTGTGGCTTGGTTCTGACTAGAAATTAATTTTATCCTGGTTTTTCAAGCTCTTCACATCCTTGGGTACCAGAGAAAATATAATGGATTGGAAATCTTGCAAAACTGTCCAACATGTCCCGAGGTTCCTGGGGAATAAGCCACATTTGCCCACTCAGATTGCTCAGGATTTATGGATTCAGCCTTTGCACTCTGCAGCTGAGTGGGCAGGAGCTTTAGTCAGGTGTTTACACTACATCTCCATTCTCAAGTAGGTAAATTTTACGTGGAAAGATGGAAATGAAACTAAAACACAGCCTTGTTAAAGCCATGGGTGTTATCAGCCTCACTAAGATGAAAGCAGAAATAACTCTACCAGACCACACCATTGTCTACTCTGAACCAGCACCCAAAGTTCCACCACAGGTCAAACCACTTGTGAGGTTGGATATTGGGAACCAAAATACAGACATACGTGCACTAGGAAGGTTTTGCATTTAAATAGGGTTGAATACCTGGTTAGAAAAAGCAGCTGTGCAAACATCATGGCTGTGATTCGGTAATTGGTCTGGGCTTGTTACAGCACTCTCTGGAGACAAGGATCTACCTCCATGGCAGGATTATCCCCCAACAAATCTTTGTGGAAGGAACAGATTGCCAGAGAGACAGGACACAGGCAGTAGGACACAACTTCCACTTCTAAGTAACCACACAGTTGGAAATCACAAGGCTTTGCCGTGCCCTCCTCTCACTTCTCTTTTAGGGATTCAGCTGCCAGTGTGTTGAATTGCCAAGTGACATCCTAAAAGAACTTTATAAAATGCCCAGAACATTTTAAAAACAAATTGAAAACAATTGATTTGCTAAACAGGAATGAGCCAAAGGTCTTCTTGTGCTGTTTGGGAGAAAATGCTCACATCAGCTCAAAGGCCTCAGTAACAATCTCAGAATATTATTTAGGAATCAGTGAAGAGGTTTCCACTAGGTCAGCATGGAAGGAGCCTCTTGGGGTGAGCAATGTTTCATTAATACCCAGTGATTTACCCCTCCTGCAAACAGGAAGAGCTTTGGGTCTCCAGGACTAACCCAACACCTTTGATCTTACCTGAGTGCAAAGCCAACAAAAAACCCTTCCTGGATTTGGAGTTGCTGTCTCTGAACAAGGGAGTGGCTGAGGCTGCTAAATACTGAACCACAGCTAAAAGCCCTCGTTGTCATCCCTCCTCTGCCCACCATTTAAATGCTATTTTACTTAAAGCAGATAAGTAGCAAACCTGAGTTCGATTTAAGGTTTTCAGTGAAAAAAATCAACCACAATCAGTGGCAAATTTTGAAATGGATTAATTGCTTAATTGCTAGGACACTGCACAACACATTCAATCCAGTCTTGCCTAATTGTGGCTCCTATGGACTGGTAGTTTTACAGCAAAGCAAACACAGGTTCTCTGAAAAGCTCTTCAGGCTCTGCACTCCCACCTTTCCCGTGTTTTCATTTCACTCTGTTTCCATGGCCACCTCTATCTCTTAAAATCATTTTGATTCATCAGTTATTTCTCAGACAGGAGTCAAAACTCCAGCAGACAAACACTAAAGAAGTGGCTTAGTCATGGGTTTAAAGGCTTAGAAATAAAAATAAGGAAAAAAAAAAAAAAAAAAAAAACACCCAAAGAGCAGACAGCAAAGTTATCACAGAGGTGAACAGGGACTGGCGTTGGAGATACAGAACCAGACATCCAGGGCATGGAACCACAGGCAGGATTTTTACCTTTCTGCCCTATTTGATTTGTTTTGATGTCCAAACTGAGTACTGCTGTGACTCACAGTGGCCTTTGGCCTTTGCTGGTTGAAAAAAAAGGACAGAAAATTCAAAGCAGCTCATTCGTGGGCCACTGAAAGCAGAACTTTAACAAGTATTCATTCAGACTTCTGAGAGGATTCTTGAAGTGAGTGACCAGCACAACCCCTCAGTGCCTCCTGTCCTTCCTCAGGCTCACTCTGTGCTACTGACATCTTTGCAGAAGAAGGAATGTTTGGGATACTTCAGTAATACCTGAAGAACACCTTCAGAGCTGATTTCTTACCACAGCTCTTGCTGAGCCTGGTGATTAGGAGGAGTCTTTTTAAAGCCGTCTTAAACAAAAAGGAGCCTTCTCAGCTCATCTCTGTATCATTGCCATGTCCTACACTTAGTTCAAAAGATTAAACCATGAGAAAATAGACAACAGGCCAAAGCAGTGAGGAGAAATTTTATAGGGGCCTTTCTTACCCACAGTCCTTTTCATAGAACGGAATTTGCCTCCCCTCAGTTCCACACCTTCTGCCTGGCTGTCCATGGATCTCTCCATCCTTTCTAGAGCAAAATCAATTGTAAACTCCTACAGATGGAATGAGCAAAATAGCTCTTCTGAGAAAGTTTCTGGACTTGAACAACTGGGAGTCATTGAGAATTTTCTCAGTGTCGCTGTCCCCAGTGAAACATTTCCATGTCTTTCACATCAGCATGTGGTGGTGGGAACCACACAGCCAGGAAAATAGGGAATTGCAAGAGCTGGTGTGTGCAGGTCTTGGCTTTTCTGTGTCTCAGAAGATGGTTATGGTTCTAGTGAGTGCTCCAGAGCCTCCAACTCTGAGCATTGGTGAACCTTTCCCAAACAAAAAAACCACAGGAAGAGAGAATTTGTTTCTAACAAAGATGTGCCAGAGGAAACCAAACATGAACAAGGCAGAGATCATAGAATATCCTGAGTTGGAAGGGACCCACAAGAGATGAGTTAAAGATATTTTTCCTTCCTTCCTCTTGGCAAATCCTACCAAAAAAAGCATTAAACCAGTTCCTGTTCCTTAACCAGGTTCCCTTCTTCAAAGGTGCTGAGTTCCATCTCACTCTGCCACCACCACACCCCATCCCTCCCTACTCCAAAATATTTCATTTGGCTTAAAAAAAATCCCAAATTTGTCCTGTGCTGAATTAGTGCTGCACAACAATAGAAACTTTTAGGCTCCTACTTCATTTCTAGGAAGACCCAGATGCTGCATGAGGAAGGATTTCCTGGAAAAGAAAAGATGATCTCATAGCTCTGGCAATTGGATGCAGACTCAGGCTGGAATCAGCTTCTGTCACCACCAAGCTGAGCTCAGTTATTTCAGCCAGGTGGCCACTTCTTGTGTGCTGCTGGAGTGTCCTGGCCCCCAGGAGCCTGATGTGCCCCAGCTGGGAGCTGGGAATTAATAAATGCTCCAGATTACTGGAAAAAAAACCCCAGCCCTTGGGGATCTCTGAAAAAGCAGCCAAAAGTTGGAGGTTATTCCATCCTGTGTCCCTGTTTCCCCATTGGTCCCATTGTATCCAACAACAAAGGAAAGGAATATAAGGAGGGGTTTGTATTTGCTAAAATGTGATGGGCACAGTAGGGAAATAAACAGAAAAACTCAGAACAGATTGAATATTATAAATAAAGCACTTCACTTATCTAAGGTATAAAGAAAGATCAGATCTAAGAAAGATAAAAAGACCCAATTCAGGTTACTTAGGAACTAATTCCCACTTCTGCCAACTTCTGAAAGCTTGGCCTTGCAACTTTTAATGCACTTACATAAAAATAGCTCCAAAAACACACGTGCTGGCAGAGTACTTTGATGGTAGTAGCTGTAGTGCAGCTAAATCTCTTAGAGAAACACTAAAGCTTCAGGCTTGAACACTTCAGCAAAACAAGGAAAGGCTTCTCAATTGTCTTTTGTAGGTTTTACAATAAAGATTTACGTTAAAAAAATTTCCTCAGGCACAGTGGACAGAAGAGGAAGATGCTGATCAGGGGGTTGGGGGCAGCTAAAAGCACTTTAAGCCAGGAGGGTGGTTTGATTCTCCATTGCACCACAGCTTTCACATGCAGCCTTCTGGCAGCCAGAATATCAAAGGCAAAAAGGAGATGCAAAAGGCAAAGTTCGAGGTGCAGCCAGGCTCTGCAGCCCCAGAACCCTCCTCCTCAGGCCATGGGTCAGTGTTGCCACCAGTTCCCCTCCTGAGGCTTCAGGCTGGCAGCTGCCTTTGGAAACCCATCCAGCCAGGCCAGGGAACCCTGGGATGATGTTTTTGAGGCACAGAGTGTGGGGTGGTTCCTGGTCAAAAGTCAGAGGACTCCAGGCTGGAGAGTGTCGAGCCCCCCTTTCCCATTGCCCTGCAGAGCCTCAGGGCACACAGGAGCTCAATAAACAGTCCCATTTAAAAAGGTTTTCTTTCTCTCCTCCCTCTCTGGAAGCCAGACTGACACCTTGCCACACAGTCTATAAAGACCTGAATCAACTTTGAGGAGCTTTAGAACTTTGCAGCGTATGAAATACGAATCTGTGGCAAAACTGAGAACCAATCCAATCCCCACACCCACACAGTGCTTGTGCTCCTGGCCTGCCTTCTCAACACATTTTATAAACCATTTTCTGTTTAGTAAACTCTGCTTGACAAATCACTTGATTTCAATTCCAGCATCTGAAATAACCATCAGGAAGAGATAAGGCAATGGCCTGGAGACAAGGATATTAATTCTAATTATTTCTGCTAACGCCCTCGTTTGAAATATATGTTAATACTTAGCCAGATGTCATTAGTTTCCCAAAAGCAGAATTTCAAAACACTTCCTTACCCAAATCAGCCCTTCTGGCCTCAGATCTCTGCATCCCCAGACAACTTCCAGGATGTCAGTCCAAGCAAGTTTTCCTAAGTGCACCTCAGGGAGAGAATCCTGGACTGGTACTTTCCATTGGAAGCACTCTGGGTTCTCTCTAAGGGTCTTGGGGAAACACGTCTTTGCTTTCCCTCTCTCAGGGTTAAGAAAGCTCATTGAAATATTCAGTGAAACCCAAGCAGCCTGTTGTTGTATTGCTTGCCAGTTTGTGAGGGGGGTTGTTTTTTCTTTTAATTATTTTTAATTTGTTTCTTTGTGCGCAGCAATCTAACAAAGTCTAAAACCCCAACTGCAAACATTTTCTATGCTGGCAGAGCTGTTTTCTCATGCTTGTGACAGCTGAGTGACCTACTTTTGTTTGCTCGTGTGGCAGCCCCTGTGGTAGGAGGCCCAACTGGGCTGTCTGCAGGGTTTCCAGGGGTTTGGCTGAGTGACTAAACCTGGGTCACCTGCGACCATCTAACCCTGCCCTGTGGCAGCTTAAAGCCATTCTCTCTTGTCCTGTCACTCCAGGCCCTTGGAAATTGTCTCTCTCCATCTCTCCTGTCGGCTCTTTCAGGCACTGTAGGGTCACTTCTCCTCTCCAGGCTGAACAATCCCAGCTCTCCCAGCCTTTCCTCCCAGCAGAGCTGCTCCATCCCTCTGATCCCCCTGGAGCCTCCTCTGGGCTCTCTCCAGCAGGTGGATGGATATTTCCAACCCTTGCTGATGTGTCTTCCTCAGAGGAAAATGTTTCCTCTAGAACAGTCAGTTTTACCTGAAAATCCATCCCCCCATGTTTCCTGCTCGCTGGCTGGGGCTCATCCCTTGTTATAAAGGAAGATTTGGTGCAACAGTGGCTTTGTTACGTTGCTTAACAACTCTGGATTCACATCCTCTCCCATGGAAGGCTCTTTCCCAGCTGGCTCTAGGCAGGCAAGGAATGTCCCTCAGCTGTCACACACATCATCCTAGACCTCATCAGCATTGAAATTTTCAGTTGTGTGTTATTCCTCCCACACATCTTTCCCCCTTTCCCATTTCTTTTTCCATTTTGTAACCCAGCTCTGACAAGGACATCCTTGTTTGAGGAAAACCACCGGCCGCCTTCAGGCAAAGGAATCCCTCGCCCTATAAACTCGCTTCCTCGTGCTTTATTAATTTTTCCAAACCATGATAATGATTTGCTGAGCTGAGTGACAAAGGGGCCTCTCTTGTGCACAAACAGACAGCACCAAGCTCCTGCAGCACAGAATTCCCAGTGGAAGAGCCGTGTTTACCCACACGGGCTCGGCTTCCGGAGGAAGGCGCTGACTTTATTTCTCTTCTGTCTGGAGTCAAGCAAGGCACGTTCCAGTTGAAGTCTAAATAATCCCAAGAAAATCCCTGAAACTTCAGACTTTCTGGAAGAGTTTTGGAACACCCCCAAAGGCAAATGGAGGGATTTTATGAAGCATTCCGATACTCATATGAAAATGATTGTGGGGAAATACACACAGAGCAGATCGCTCCAGGGATTAGGAGTCTTCCAGCAAAGAATTCCTTCAGCTTTGCATTTCTTGGATAAAAGTATTTAAAAAAAAAACCAGCAGAGCATTATAATCTCATTTTTGGGTGATTTGCTCTGCCTGATGGGGGTTTGATGCAGTGACAGGTGAGGTGACTGTGCCGTGGTCTGATCTGGGGTATTTAAGGGAGCATCAGCTCTCTAAGCCTATTTTCCTGCATTTTTCTCCCCCTCCACACATCTCTGCTTAACCAAACATCACCCATCTTGCTTCTCCCCTCAGAAGGGCTGGGATAAATCAGGAATAATCCTTGTGAAGTGACTAACTTAAGTCAGCTTAAGTAGAGAATCAGGTCTCAAAACCCAGCAGTGAGTTGTGAACCTGCCTCTTCTGTCACAAAGTACAAAGGGCAGGTGAGACACTCGTGGATCACAGGGAAAGTCTCTTTTCACTGTAAGTGATTAACAAGCAGAAAAAAACAGACCCCGTCTTTTTCACTGGGGAAAAAAATAAAAAGAGAAATATCTCAATTTGGCCTTTTATGAATCTTTTTGTCCAACTACAGAGCTCTGTAAACACATTAAAGGAGAAGATTTAACAGAATAAGGCACATTCTCAGTGAATTTATTACAGGCAAACAACACATGAACATCGAAATGAGCCAACAATGCTTTGGTGGCCTGTTTGAACTGCTGGTTTCACTCTGTTTTCTCAGCAGATAAAATGTGCCCATTAATTATGTGCAAAATACTCACACAGAAATGGGTGTAGGCCCGTAATTCCAGGATTTTTCTTTTTATTTTGGTTATGATTCTGAAGCCCAGTCCTGTCTGGCAAAACCAATCCATTTTTTGTAAAAATCTGCTTTAGCAGAAGTGGATTTCTTGCACAGTGAATCCTGTGCCTCTGCCACGGGCCAGCAGTGTGTCACAAAGTGACCTTCAGCACTGGTCTTTATTCCTGATTTACCAGAGGGTTAATATTTTAAAATAGTATTTGGGAGATCACTGTGGCTAAATAATGGCATATTTCCTAGATTAGGTCATGCATGGCCTTTCTGTCAACACCTTATCTAAAATAATTATTCTTTTTTGGAGGAAGACACCACCACGTTTTTTCATTTCTAATCTGTTGCTTGTCTCCCTTCCTGCACACTAAATAATGAAGACTTGAGGTATTCTGTAGTGAAAGGAGAACATTTAGTGACTTGAATGTCACTTTTATCCCCAAATTTCATTTATCTTTACTTTTCATTTCACTTAGCAGTCTGAACACCAGAGCTCTCCCTCCTTAGGGCACTGCCTGAAACACGAGGCTGCTCCACAGTGGAGAGGCAAGGAATTTTCACTTTCCTTCTGCTGGAAGGTGTTTCCACTTTGCAGATGACATTTCCAGTGCTTTGATTACACAAAGGAGGGGGTGAGGCTGAGCTGTTGCCTTGTGGCTGGAGAAGGAAATCAGTTTTCTATTGCAATGTCTAATCTGAGGACGATTTAGAAGAGAAAAATAATTTTTAAAATAATAATAAAAAAGAAAACCAGCTCATTTTCTCTGGAAAAAACCTTCTTTCAAGATATTGAAGGGAATGAGATGTGAGGCACAGCCTGTTCCCAGTGTTCCCTGGCTTGTCAGAGGGGATAACTCCCTGCTCAGAGCTTTTTCCCCCCTCTCTCAGTTGTGAAGCACCAAATCCTTTCCATGCAGTGAACATCCAGAACTGTAGCCCTCAATTCTGCATTCACAGTCCCTGCTGGAACTTGGAGCACAGGACCTACGGACAGAAATGGCTTTGGAGGACGGAGCTGGCAGGAACAACGAGAAGGAGGCAGAGGTGAGCTGCCTGCAAGTGAAATTTGAGTTGTTGTGATGTCACTGAAAGGCTGCTCTGGCTCCCGAAAGTCGTGAAACACTTCATCCCCCGTTGCTGAGACGTGACACTCGTTATCCAAAGCCTCCTTTAATCAGCTTAGCAACCTGAATGAGGCTAACAGCAAAACCAGCTCCTGCCAATCCCCTCTCCTGAGTTTTTGCTTTCTAAGCAAGCCAGAGGAGTTATTCCCAAAAACCCCATAATCTCACCAGGAAGGATTTGTCGAGCACACATTTTTAAAGGGGTACTTCTGCATAGAGTCAGTGGCCTCATTTCACTGGGCATTTCTTTAGAATATTCCAAATAATTCATAATTTGCCTTCAGTGCACCTTCACTCTCTGCATGTGCATTTTACCAGCATCCAGCTGGGAAGGATCCCCTGGGAAATCAAGGCTGGTTCCCTGCTACTGCAATCAAACCTTTCCATGTGTCCACAAGGTCATGGACATGCTGGTGATGCCTTGAGAGGCCTCCTAGAAACAGAGACCAGACAGAAATAAGGGAATAAAGGTGGGGATTTATTGGAAAGGCCTCCAAAGGAACACCCTGGGGAGCCAGAGGTGCTGCCCAGATGGGCCCCGAGATGGACGACAGGCCACGAGTTCTTCCCACTTTGATGGGTTTGGTTCATTTGCAGATCAGGGTTCATTCTCCAATTCAAGCTTCAGTTTAATGGTGTCATTTCCCCTCAGCTTGCCCCCCTCTCAGAGGCTTTTGGTTGATACTTTTTGGGCCCACTTTGGGCTGGGTGTCCTTGGAGAGCAGCCCCGGAGAGGCTTTGTTGTGTGTGCCCAGCACAGAGAGCAGCACTGAACAGGGAACAGGCAACTCCAGAGTGACACACCAGGCAGGGCAGGGGTTGGAAAATATAAAAGTTAAAACCTGAGGCATCACTGGCACAGACAGCCAGGGTTTTGTAGCCCTCTCTGAGGTATCAGCTGCTCCCAAAGGGATGAGGAGCAGGTGCGATCCCGGGGCTGGGAGAGCAGGAACCTCCCCATCCCTGAGCAAGGGGAGCAGGACAGGCTCTACCAGGAGTCCCCATCACCACAAATCCCTGGTGAGGGATCAGGTTTGAGACCCAGGCAGGGGCAGGTCCAAGGCAGCAGGGCAGCACTGGGGTCAGTGGTGGGGAGCAGGGTCACCCCCAGCCCAGGGAGCACAGACGGGGCCACGGTGACAGCACAGACTCGATGCACCACTAAAGGTGACTTTATTGACACCCCAGGAGAAGGAAAATGAAGATATCACCATTACAATCACTGTGTTGTGACAAGTTTCTGAGAAACCACTTGCTTAGAGTTGCATAAGAATGAGAAGTTTCCAATGTTGTCAGACCATGTGGGTTTTTCTGGACAGTTTAGGAAGGTCCTGTGCTCCCCCCAGCCTGCTCCCTGCTGCTGCCCCCAGCCCATTCCCGTTCCCTGGGTGGCTGTGCAACGCCTTCTGAAACCACACGGACCTGGCTGAAAGCTGAAACTTATTTTTAGGCAAGATCACTTCAGCATTCTCCTTCAAAACCACGTGCACACTTCTCTCAGCTTTATTAACGGCAGGCAAACTGCAGCATGAATTTGAATTCTCCTCAATGAGCTTTGCTGCCGGAGAAGTCCTGCCTGATTATTTTTCCCTTTCCAGAAATGAATGAGGAATTCAGTCTTTCTGCCCTGATCTCTCCTTGCTGCTTGTTCAAAACATTAAATGAATTTCATGCTCTTCCTATTGAAAATTAGAAAAGTACAAATTCTAATTAATTTTTGGAACTTGTAGTCTGAAAAGCCCCACTGTGTTAGGTCAGTCAGTTTTGTTAAGATGTCAGGCTCCATGCTGGATTCATTTAATGTGTTTCAAAACCAAGAAAAGAAGATTATAAAACCTACAGGGAAGTACTGTACTTTAAAAATTTTGGGGGGTGGGACGGTTTTCTGCATTTTCAAAGCTGATTTTTGCTGTCCACAAACTCCACCCAAATTTATTCTGCAGTACCTGATAACACACAACAGTTTTTAAGCAGTTCTACCACAGGCCAGTTGTGTTATTATGACTCAAGTCCCAGCCAGACTTCAAGTGCCTTCAAAAGAAAATTTAATTAACCCAGTTAACCCATTTTTGGGGGGACATGTAGGCACACTCAGCACTTTTCAGCATTTGGCTCTTTGTTAATTTGACCTTGTGCACAGAAAGACTCCTCATCAGATGACGGATGATCCACAGGCCTGGTCAAACCTCCTGCATCACTCACAGCCCATTATTTCTGAAGTGCTGTTAACAAGGAAACTCAAACAATCCTTTTCCCAGGCTGTCCTTTCACCCATGGCCTTGGCAAGCTCTGAGTGCAGAGCAGTCCCAAAGCCTCTCCAGCTGAAGTGACACGTTCCAAATGGAGATCCAGTTGTTTATGGCGGGGCGATGATTCCCTTCTCCTGGATTTTATTTGGATCTTTTGGCAGAATTTGTGGTGCCCAGCTGGCTTCTAAATTGAAAAGGACTTTCTCCTGCTCTCTCCTGCTCTGCCTGTCCCTTTTGAACTCCTGAGGGACCGAGCTGGCACAAGTGACAGCAGAGAGGAGACGGCATCTCCTGGGAGGAAGGAGCTGGAGCCAAGGCACCCAGTTTGCTCCTGCTGGGAGACTGCTCTGTGCAGCCAGACACCACCAGGGTGCCAAACAATGAAGTCAGCAGCTGTACAGATGCCTTGGGTTTGGGGCCATGCTCAACATATCAACTCTAACACGAGGTTTTTGGAAGGCTTCCCAGAAGTGGGGCCGGACAGTTCTTGCTGTGCTGAGTACAGGCAAACCCTGCTCTGTCTCTTTGGCCAAATGGGGACAGTGCCAGTCACTTAGGGCACTGCTGCCATTGTTACAGCACAATTATTCCTTTCCACAATGAACTTCACTGCTTTTTGTGGTTATCTTCAATAAATAACAGTTCTTTTACCCCAGAATTACAGGAGCCAAAGATGGTCCACCTAGCCCTGAACTACCACATTTCTCTGCCCGAAGAATGTTTGTCAGGGAGAAATTTGAATGGTGAAGAGAATTATGGAGTCACAGAATATCCTGAGCTGGATCCCCAAGGATCATCCAGTGCAGCTCCCAGCCCTGCCCAGACCCCCCAGCAGCCCCACCCTGGGCATCCCTGGCAGCGCTGCCCAAACGCTCCTGGAGCTCTGGCAGCCTCGGGGCCGTGCCCATTCCCTGGGGAGCCTGGGCAGTGCCCAGCACCCTCTGGGGGAAGAACCTTTCCCTGCTCTCCAGCCTGAGCCTGCCCTGGCCCAGCTCCAGCCGTTCCCTGGCTGCTGTCCCTGTCCCAGGGAGCAGAGCCTGGAGCTGCCCCTCGGGAGGAGCTGCAGCCCCCGGGGAGCTCTGCCCTCAGTCTCTTCTCCAAGCTGAGCAAATCAAGTGACATCAATGATATAATAACAGTAATAATAATAATAATAATAACAACAACAACAACACTAGTCACAAAGGCTATTTGTGTTGAGAAACTGATCAGCCAGGGTTGCACCAGAAGTCACTGTGCACCACGAATCCAGCTGTGGTCCTGGGTGGCAGTGCAGCTCCCATCCACTTCAGCTGTCCTTTGTTCTGGTGACATGGACTATTCCCTACTCATTTCTAAGAAGTTCAGTCTTAGGGATTAAAAGAAATGGAGTTTGACCTTTTCATTATCCCCGTTAAGGCAGCCTGACTGACCACTGGAACTTCTGAGAGCTGTGCTGGCCAAGTTGCCTTTTCTAATGATGTGAAGCAAACTTGTCAGAAGGATGAGGCCTCCTTAGCCGCACAAGATCAAGGGATATTTTTAAAGGCAGTACTATTTGCAGCCCCACCCTGAGGATAAATAATAAGAAGCAGACCCCTTGCAGCTTGGATTTAGAGCATCAAGTCATGCAGGAAGAAATCTGCCTCCTCCAGCATTCTTCTGAAGGGTTAAATTTGATTGAGAGTCATGGGAACTACTCTTTCACAAGCTGGATTTTAAAGGAAACTTTGATACTTACAGATCAGAGTTCCAGTTCAGTTCAGTTCCCATTACATCAGGAGATCTCCACTTTATTGCCATGTAAGAAAGTCTCTCTTCTCAAACACTTATTTGGCACTTCACTGTCAGAAACAGCCACTGTTTTTTTACAGAGCTGCTCCTTTCCCTACTGTTGATACAAACTAAAATATGAAAAGAAATTCACATGATTTTGCTAATGCAGGCCTGGTTTGCTTTCATGGTTTTCACTGAGACAGGGAATTACATCTTAATCTTTCAGGCTGCTGCTGTTTCCCTGTAGGAGCCCGGGAGGGAGTGTGACCTGCATGCTCCTGACATCTCACACAGCTTTGGTGTCCCTTTGTCTGCTAAAAAGCAGGGATGCTCCATTTCTGGCTGTTTCCATCTGGGCAGAGTGGAGCAGTTGCCAAGTTTAGTACCACATCTTTATTATTTGTTCTAACATATCAGCTGTAGTCTCAATCCCATGGCCAGGATTGTCAGGTTTAGGGCTGGAACACAATTTTCTGTGAAGGTACCAACCTGGAATGTCCTACTAGAAGATAATAAACCACTGAGAACATTCTTCCATTTCTCTGGCCAGTTCAGCTTGAATCATTGAATGTTATTGGCAAACACGAAGAGACAGTCAAGGTAAATAGCACAGTTTATACTTGGGTTAATTAACTGCCTGAAGTGCCACCCATGAAGCAGATAAATCAGACCATTCTTCCGAGCCCTCACTCAAACGAGGTTAAAGGAATCATTTCACCATCCCCATAATCTGTGACCAAATGTACAGCTGCTGCATTCAGGAGAGCAGAAACAAAATCACTGCACTGCTGTGGGGAGGCTGACTGGATAAATGCCAGCATGCTCACTGCCCTGAAAATAGAAGACAAGAAAATACACATATCAAGTTAAACTAAAGATTTATGTGTCCCAAAGGCAGGTACCAGGAGAATGAACCCCTGGAAAGCACAGAAAATGAATGCATTGCCTGTAAGAGAAGAGTTTATTTCTCCTTCGAGTAGGAGGCTATTTCCTAACAGAGAACATGAGGATTTGATCTTCCTCCCAGCATTTTGAGAGGATCACTGGTGCTGCCCAGGGGACTGTCTGTCTGCAAGGAAGCTGCTCAGTGAGGGCAGCAGGTACTCCCAAAGGCAGCTGTGTTTGTCAGTGGGTGGGCTGGGAGCAGAGATCAGGGCTGGTGAACTCGAGAGAAAATGGTGCCTGGAAGAATTTGCTGGAAAGCAGAACAGTCCAGGGGAAAACATGGCTGGAGAGAGATGGGAATAAGGTGACTCAGTGGAGAGAGGTCGCGGCAAAGTACACAAGAGAAGTTTTCAGAAACTACAGAAGACAGAAAGAATTTAGCAGAGACCTGACCAGCAAGTGTTGTTTTACTGTACAATACAGTGCATCTTTCCCAAGGAAAACACACTGGCTGGCTTGCACAGCTGGGTCAGCCAGCCCTGGGGAAGGGGAGGAAAGTGGGATGATGGATTAGCTTGGCAAGCTCCTCCTGAGCTCAGGGTAAGGTCTCTGCAGTGCCACTGACCTGTGGATTAGCCAGGCTCTGTGTTTAGCTCACAAAGCTGATGTGCACCCAAAGCCCAACATAACTGCAGCCTCAGGAAATGTCCCTCTAAGGCCACAGAATCATCAAGGCTGGAAAAGATCTCCAAGATCATCAAGTCCAACCTGGAGCCAAAACCCAGGAGCTTGCACTCATACAGGCTGTGCCCTGAACCCACAGTCTGGTAGCACAGCAAGGATTTCTGTGGCATTTAAATAAAACCTTATAAAATGAAGGCCTTGTGGCCTTTGTAAAATTATGGCTCAGGCCTGTTACTTTGGCTAGAGAGGGGCTGTGAGAAAATTCTGTGAGAAGAAAAACAATTAGTTTTTACCCATGAGAAAGTACTGTCATCAGAAGGAAGAAAGTTAAACAATAGAAGGAGAAAAACAGCAACATATCTGCACCTGTTATTTTTCTGATGGCTCGAATGCTTCTGCTCTAGGTAGCCAATGGTCATATATCGAAGTCTGTAATAGCCAAGGAGTCTCTTGCAGTAGTTTAGCAGCCAGTGAATGTGGAACACAACTGATAACATAGAAAAGGTGTACAAAAGAGGCTGATTTGTTTAATAAATGGCTTGTTGCCCTTTGTCCAAAGCACCGTCCGTGTGTGTCATGTCCCAACAGTGACAGATTTCAGCACCCTAAATCCATTAGACACTGTCCTGGTGTCCAGTGCCTCTGTCACAACCCCATGGTCCTGCCCAGACCATCTTGTTCTGACAGTGTTCTAATTATAGAAGAAAACAGAGCCTCAGGCAATTTTCAGCTGTGATTGTGTGTGTTTAAAGAGAACGGGGTCATGGACTCTTCTCACCCCATCCCTAATTTATTCCTCCATTTAAACAACTGCCCAGAAGGAAAAACCCTGCCCACCAGCAAGTTCCTTGCCTGGAATGGCTTTGCAAGGAATGGTTTCTGTACCTCTGTTTCACATCAGCCTGGAATCCAACCTTGTATTTCCACTGATGGCTGTGTTCACACCTAAAGCTGCACTCAAGATACCCACCAGCCTATAGCTGTCAGCAGAGCTCCTAATAGAGACATATGACAGCCCTGAGTAGGCACATCCCAGACTCACATGATGGCCTGAAATCCCATTAGGAGCAGCTCCATGTGCTGACATAACCACAGGGAAAGCCATGTCCTTTACACGTGTAAGAGATCCCAGAAACCAGCAAGGATGTGGGATGAAAGGACGAGAGGGGAATAAAAGAGCTCTTTGAATAGACATGAAGCTGCTATTTATAGTAGAATGAGTTCACAGGAAAGGACACTTATGATATCAGAAACCACCAGGACATCTGCTTATTTTAATAGTAAAGAAGATCTTCCCCAGGGGACAGCTGAGTGTGCTTCAAGCACTCCCAGGCTGGCGTGAGCCAGAAAGGTGGGAGGCAGCAGGACCCCGTTCCTCCCCCAGGGATTGCCTGCAGACAGTGAATCAGATCCTGCAGGATCCCCACTCAGCAGCCCAGGGATGTCATCCACACTCCAGCCCTGCAGGTGGGAAACCCTCGGGGTCTCCCCAGACCGGGAATGTCTGGGCTCTGACCCAGACATGGAGCCAGGCACGTGAATTGAGACCAGAGTGATTGTTGGGGTTTTTTAATGAGGACAGAAGGATGGTAACTGTGGATTATTGTGCTGCAGGCTGGCCTGTGGGGGTGAATTGTTACTGGTGCCCACACAGATCCATGCTGGGGGGTAGCCTGGAGTACTGAGGGACATTTAGGTTGGCCAGAGGAGTTCTGGCAGGGTATAAAGTCCCACATGACACCAACATCCACATTTACCCACCAAAAGTCAAAAGCAAGACAGCTTATTCCTTGACCAGAACAATTCATGGACTTTGGGAAAGTAACTTATTTCCAGGATGGCAGAAACACATCCCAGTTGTGCAAAGAAGTAATCCCACTCACCTCCCCCCCAAAAAAATCCCAGTGGGACATGATTTACTTTAAACTGGGATACTTAAGGCAGAATTGAAAGAACTCTGCACAGGGCTGAGAGTGCTCAGCGTGTTTCTCTCTCATGAAAGATGCAGTGCCATATTTGTTTGCTGCAATAAGCTGGGAGATCAAACCCCTCAGTGAATCCCCAGATCTATGATGGATGAGCTGCCAGGACAGCGCTGAACTCTCTGATGCTGAACAGCTCACAAGCAGCACATCATTAAAATTCAGAGGAAGCATTTGTGGAGCTTATCAATCCATGGAAAAACAACACCCTGAGAAAGAGCTTCTTGTAGTTTTAGCATGGAGAATCACCTGGAATAAAGGTATGTGTTCCAAAAAGCAGCCAGACGTGGGGCTGTGCCCCAGCATTCTTTTGAAGCCCCATCAATGTGTTGATGTTTTCATTGTCCTCGTTTCCATTGACTAAAAATGTCAAGTGCTTTATGAAGGCTAAAAAGCCTCGAGTTGCAAGGCCAAAAGTCATGGTAACTGGAATGAAGGCTTGGGAATGAAGGCTGCTTTGAACTTACTGGGAAAAGAGTCAAAAGAGAAAAATAGTCCATAAAGTGCTGGATAAGAAATGGCATGAGAAGGAGGCAGCTGAGGGGGGGAAAAAACCTGTAAGGAAGTATTTCACATCAACTTTACAGAGGGCTTTAACCAGCAGAGAATGTGACTTGGGTGCTCTCAAGCCTAAATGAGACCAGCTCGTCTGACTCCAGGGAGCTCCTGACATAGTATCTCTGCTCAAAAAAATTAAAATGAGGTGAAAATACTTGAAATTCTTGCTCCACCCATGTCAACAGAATATTTAACATTGCCTTTTCCTTGGAAATTCACTTGCAAATTAAATGGATTTGCAATCACCAATAGGAAGGGGAAACTGGCAGCAGAATGGAGGATCTGAGTGATATAAATCATCCACTTCCTTCCCAGCTCTGAGGGACAAGTGCATTCCCTTGGAGAGGATGTGTCGGAGCAGAGGTAAATTAATGAGGACAAGATTTTAGTCATTGTTTGGGAAGTTAACAAATCCTTTGGGACTTGAAGATGTTGCCACTAGAGCACAATGAACACCATCTTCAGAGGCTCTACAGGGTCTGAAAAGCAGCCTGGGTTATCCAAGGGGGTTTGTCTGCACAGTGTGAAAAGAGCTCAAACGCTAAATAAAACTCACACTGAAAGAGATTTCAGTTCTAAAAGTACACCTGGGGTTCCAGGCAGGGTGTTGTGGCTGCTGCTGTTACAGCTTCTTAGAATCACAGCACAGTTTGGGCTGGAAAGGACCTTTAAAGCTCATCCAGTGCCACCCCTGCCATGGCAGGGACACCTCCCACTGTCCCAGGCTGCTCCCAGCCCCAATGTCCAGCCTGGCCTTGGGCACTGCCAGGGATCCAGGGGCAGCCCCAGCTGCTCTGGGCACCCTGTGCCAGAGCCTGCCCACCCTGCCAGGGAACAATTCCTGCCCAAGATCCCATCCAGCCCTGCCCTCTGCAAGTTTGAAACTATTTTCCCTTGTCCTGTCCCTCCATCCCTTGGAAATTGTCTCTTCCATGGTTCCTGTTGTCTCCTTCAGGTCCTGCAAGGCCACACTGAGGTCACCCCAAAGCTTCTCCTCTCCAGGCTGAACAATCCCAGCTCTCCCAGCCTTTCCTCCCAGCAGAGCTGCTCCATCCCTCTGATCCCCCTGGAGCCTCCTCTGGGCTCTCCCCAGCAGCTCCAGCTCCTTCCTGTGCTGCTCCCAGGGCTGGGGCAGCTCTGCAGGTGGGGTCTCACCTGAGCACGGGGGCACAGGGGCAGAATCCCCCCTTTGCTGCTGCCCACGCTGCTTTGGATGCAGATTTCCCTTTCCATTGAAAATGGGCTCATTACAACAGGAGCTGAAAGAGGAAAAGAGCTGAACAAGAGCAAAGGAAACGAGCAGGAGCACAGTGAGGGTTTGCCACAGCAAACCGAACAACCCTGAGCGAGCCCTGAGCTGGGATCACCCCCAGGGGCTGGAACACAAAACTGCAGGGGCACAAAGAGCAGAAAATCAGGGAGATTTCCTACAGACACGTGAGGAAACACTGCCTTTCATGTGGCTGCCAGCTCGAGTAACTTCCCAAAGGCTCCTCTTTGCCTGCCTGGCTGGATCAAATGTTTCCCAGCATAAACCAGTGCCTCTCTAGACAGATGGAGCATCCAAGTCCTCATGCACAAAATGAGGATAATATCTCCCAGAACTACCACAAGACTAAAAGCACTAATGAGTGTTTGTAATGCTGAAGTGAAAGGGAATGCAAAGGAAAAGATCTGCGGGCAGGTCTCCCAATTTCCAGTGCTGGTGAGTTTTCTGACATGCACCCCGTGTCTCAGTCACCTCAGAGTGCTTTGCTGAGCAGGTTCTTACCAAAACCATCTCTGCAGAGGCTCTTCAGGATGCTGCCTCTGGAGGTGGGATCCTGCCTGGCTCACCAGGGCTGCTGCAGTGGCCACTAGATCAGGTTTAATTACAAGCCCCAGGCCAGCACAAAAAGCAGTGATGTGGAGCGCTCCCAACTGCACACGCCAAGCTCAGCAAGTCGAGCTTTGTTACCAAACCTTTTCATCTTTCCAGGCTGGTAAACAGCTTCATTTCCAACCTTCAACTGCAAAGAATTCAGAGGAGGGAAAGGGGAGATGGGGTAAGAAAAGAGGGTGACAAGGAGCTTTCTGTTAAACAAGAGTGTGTTTTGAATTGTTATCTAGAGTGCAAAAGAAATGGCCTTCAGATACAGCTTTGCAAATTACAATATCAGTAGGAAAAAAAAGTCTCTTAAATGTTAAGTTTTCCCTCAAGATCCAAGTGAGTATTCATGCTGGCTGCTTCACTTCATTCCTTCCCCTAACTTCCAAGCTGAAATGTCAGCTCAAACTCTATTTACAGCCCCTACTTTAGACTTTCCTATGGCACTGTCAAAATAACATTTGAATTTCCATTTCATCAACTGAAAGAAAAACAACCCCAAACTTTGGATGGAGTGGATGCAGGGATTAGAGCTGTGTACTGCTTACATGTCTCCTGTTTTGTCTAAACCGAGGGGTTTGTGCAGGATTCTGACGTGTGTGCAATATCTGAGCTATAAACTCATGCTAATGGGACTGGGGCACGCTGAGAAAGTTAATTAAAGGTGGTTTTCTGTAGGATACTTAGCTACAATCGTGGCCTTACATGCTCTGCTCCTTTCTGGTTATGGTGTAAATCATATTAAGGCTAAAGCACCAAAAGAAACACTTTGTACCTTCTTTGCAGACGTGTTCAAGGCCGTGTGTTCTCTAAAGCAAATAAATGAAATTATCTGTGCTTAAGAGCATTTAGTAGCTTCTATTTAAAGTCTCGTCACTTTATCCACTCCAGGGAGCTTCTCCCACATCTGAGAGGTGGCAAGCTTTGCACTCCAGAAGTTTGTGTTGATCTGCCCCTGTGTGTCTGAGGAAGTTACAAAAACAAGCACAGAGGGTCCCGAGGAACTCAGTTTTCTTCAGAGAGCAAATTGTGGCAAATAAATCCCAAATCTTCCTGGGCTGCCTCTGCTTGGATGCAGGGCAGTGCAGCTCTATTCCAGAGGCTGTGTTTATCCTGCTGGATTGGAAGGACAGGAGCCCAGTAGCAGATTTGCTCCCTGGCTCGTGCCCACCCTGTGGCCTCCGTAGGGCAGGCTCATCTCAGAGCTTGGAGTCTCCAAAAGAGATCCCAAAGGAGACTGGGCGAGGAGTCCTTCCTTGCTTGGCCTCCTCCTTTCCTGGACCTCCTTTAGTTGAGCTGCAGGTTTGTACCAGCAGAGTGTTCCATGCACTGAGACCTTTCCAGGTCTGCTGCTGAGGGGCCAGCAGCAGCTCTTGGTGCAGAACAGGAAGGTTTTACTGGGATTGGTTTCACTGGGATTGGTTTCACTGGGATCATGTCAAATCACATCTCTAGCACTGATGCCTCAGGTTTTATCTTTTATATGTTTTCCAAGCCCTGCCCTGCCTGGTGTGTCACTCTGGAGTTGCCTGTTCCCTGTTCAGTGCTGCTCTCTGTGCTGGGCACACACAACAAAGCCTCTCCGGGGCTGCTCTCCAAGGACACCCAGCCCAAACTGGGCCCAAAAAGTATCAACCAAAAGCCTCTGAGAGGGGGGCAAGCTGAGGGGAAATGACACCATTAAACTGAAGCTTTAATTGAAGAATGAACCCTGATCTGCAAATGAACCAAACCCATCAAAGTGGGAAGAACTCGTGGCCTCTCAGGGTCCATCTCGGGGCCCATCTGGGCAGCACCTCTGGCTCCCCAGGGTGTTCCTTTGGAGGCCTTTCCAATAAATCCCCACCTTTATTCCCTTATTTCTGTCTGGGCTCTGTTTTTGGGTGGCCTCTCAAGGCATCAGCACCAACCCTCTTGGCCTTAGCCTTAGTACTGCTGAGTCTAAAACCTGTTCTCTGCAAGTATTTCAGAACAGGCAAAATTCAAGTATTACTTCTAAAATCATCTGGATTTAAAACCTTTTCCTCTTTTCCTTCTCTGCTGAGTTCAGACTCCTTTTGCAGCATTTGCTTCCCTCATAGACTGAATGATCAGAGTCAGACCGTGATTCTTGTAGCTGTTTTTTTCCTGTATTTCACTGTCATTTTGTGTCAAATGGAAGCAGAGAGAGAAGGGAAACAAGGGACACTAGAAAGGTGATTTCCTCACACCACTTGCATTGTCTCTGCTAGCACACGGCAAAATTCCCCTCAGGGAAGAGTTAGGGACCTTGTGGGGATGTGTGAGGAGCTCTGCAGAGGTGGGAAGGAGGTGCCATCACAACCCAGCTGTGTCCCAGCAAGGAAAACCTTCAGCAGACAAAGCTGCCAGGGCTGTACCTGGCCTGTCACTGTGCCTGGAGGAGTTTGCTCTGCTCTGTCAGGATGCAGAACTCCAAACCCTGTGGAAGTCAGGACAAAGCCCTCAATGCTATTTCAGGTCAGCTCAAACAGCCATCAAAGAGCAGCTCCTCGTTGCAGACACACAGGAATGGTGCTTGCCTAAGGAAAAAAAGAAAAAAAAGATGTTTTTTCCACCCCCTGCTGCTTCCTTTCTCTGCCTTTACATCTGCAGCCTTATCTGGAGCATGCACTTGCACCATGCTGTGATCAAAGGTGAATAAGAGCAGAAGCTGGCAAAGCCACCTCACTGGCAACATCCACCAGTGAGTCACTCCTGCTATAGGAGCCATTTCCTTTAAAGTGGAAAAAAAGAGAATATAACACAGAAATAAGGAACTCAGTCAGTGAATTTTCCATAAATAATGTTTCCTTCTCGTGTTCCTTCACCAGTTGACTTCATTTTTGCTCTCTCCCTTTGCTGCCCCAGTTCCCAGCTCCTGGTTCTGGTAATTTGTCAATGAACTGCAAAAGGAGCAGAGTGATTCATACCAAACCCAGACAACCAGCAGCCTATGGGGAACCTTCCCCCACTCCAGAGGGGAAGATTTGATTCCCTGGCTTTAAAAAACTCGGCTCAATTAGAAGGGAAAAGGGGAAAAAAGCTGTTCCAAGCATGATGTCATTGTTTCCACTGCTTCATAAGGAAAGCATGTCCCCTTCTTATTTTAAAGATGACATATTGGTGCTTATTTTCCTGTCAGTCCTCTGTGTGTGAGGAGGGGGGAGACAGAAGGAATAAGGATTTTTCTGGCTTCTTTTACCTAACTCTGAAATTATCAAGAGCCTGCATCAGCTAAGAAGTGGGAAGCAGCTGAAATATATCTGGAGAGAACAGAGCAGCCAAGCGAGCTCCATGACAGAAAGTTCCCTGCACTGAGGAAATCCTGAGCTGGATTGAACTCCACAGTTCCGAGGGAGCCCCAAAGTGTGACAAGACATGGGGCTGTGTTCAGAGGTTAGTCACAGAATCCCAGAATCCCAGAATCCCAGAATCACCAGGTTGGAAGAGACCTCCAAGATCATCAAATCCAACCCCTGCCCCAAGACCTCAACTAAACCCTGGCACCCAGTGCCACATCCAATCTCTTGTTAAACACCTCCAGGGATGGTGTCTCCACCCCCTCCCCAGGCAGACCATTCCAGAACTTTATCACTCTTCCTGTAAAAAACTTCTTCCCAATCCCCAACCTAAATTTTCCTGGGCGCAGCTTAAGTCTGTCAAGGCTTAGATGAAAATTACATCGGTGTGGAATAACTATCAGACCATGCCACATTAAAATTTTGGCTCTCTTCCATGCTCCTAAGCCTGGTAAAAATTGCTGTCAAGGGTGTGCTTAGGATGCAAGTGATAAACCCTGTTATACCCTGATAAAGCTGCACCAGTCCAGTCTGAGCACCCTGTCTGGTATAATTCAAGGTGCAATAATAAATGGAGTTCTCCCATATTTGCTCCCCAGTATAGGTGTATGATAGAATGGAATACTTGGCACAAATCTGTTCATGAAGGCGCATGACAGTGGTGTCAGATACCAACATTTGTAGAGCAGGGTGCTGCTAAATAAACCCCAAATCACTGCAGCATCTTCAGTCCCCCCTGGCTGGTAACACTGTGGAGGACTCCAGAAGTCAAGGCTGATGGAAAATAGGATCCAACAGGTCCACAAACATTCAAAAAAAAAATTTTTTTTTGCCTTTTCTTGAGTGTGAGGTTGTGGATTATTTGCACTTTTATTCCCATGGCTATCAGTCTGTCAAGAGTAATTGGTTGGACAAATCTGAAATGTTTTCTGAGTCCTAGTTCTGTAATTGACCAAATCACAGGATGGTTTGGGTTGGAAGGGATTTTAGATCATCCCATCCCACCCCTGCCATGGGCAGGGACACCTTTCACTGTCCCAGGCTGCTCCAAGCCCCATCCAACCTGGCGTTGGGCACTTCCAGGGATCCAGGGGCAGCCACAGCTTCTCTGGGACACAAATTCCCCTCCCTGTCACCACTGCCATCAGCCACATGCTGCACTTCCTACCCTGGCTCTCATCCTGTGCCTTCAGAGCATCTGGCTGTGTCCAAGGGGGAGCAGATCCATGGATAATCCCTCTGTGGTGCTTCAAACCAAGTGCAAAAGTGCCAGTACTCATCAGTTACATGGTGCCCAGGCAGAGGCAGAAGTGCCTGCAGGCAGCATCACTTTTGTCAACATTTTCCTTCCCTTCCTCTCTAAAAGCAGTGTAATTCTGAAATTCCTGTCCCCACCTCCTCCCCTTCATCCTACAGAGTTCAGCAGGAAATGTGGTTTTGTTTATAGATGTAAAGAATTAAATCCATGTCTCAGCTTGACCCCATCTGCCCCATTCCATTAAATACCATTCCTCAGACTTGAGAGACAAAGAATGAAAGGATAAGTCTCTCCCCAGCACACACACACCAAAAGGCAGTTTGGGTTTGGAGTTCTTGCACTCACAGATTGCTCTTCTCGTGTTGATAGTGACTCTGCTTCTTTCCACATAAACACTGCTTAATAACCCTCTGGGTTTTTTTCCAAATGGTTTTTGAAATCAGAGGTGCTGCCCTTCTTGCCAGGGCAGGGGCTGGGCTGTCGTGCCCACTTCAAGGAGGGACTGCAACATATGATTTTCACTTTATTACACTGCAGGTGATGAGGTCATGGAGGGCTGTCAGAGAATGAGACGCATGCCCTTGCAATGGAATCCTGCCCCACAGCCATCCCCACGGACACTGCTACAGGAAAAGCCTTGGGAAGAGGGGGAAAATGCCTTTCCCACCAGCAGCTGGATTCAGACACTACCTGTGGCTCAATCCACAGCTGATTCAGCTTTCTCTTGGGGTTACAGTGAGGTAACCCTGGCTAAGACAGTGCACAGGGGACATTCAGACATTTGCTCAGAAAATTTAATCAGCCACAATATGACCCATTGTTCTCTGCTTGCTTTATGTTAAGGGAAACCCAAAGCAGCTCACAGCAGAGGTTAAAGAATAGACATTTTGCTCATTCCCACAGCCATCACCATCACCCAAGAGGATGAAACAGCCACGTGGAGAATGGCACAGAAACTTTGGAAAATGGTTGAAGCTTTAGCATTGTAGCAAAGGGAAGGATGAGTTTGTGGGAGGTGGCACTTCCACCCTGCTGAGATGTCACAGCCTCTCCAGGATAACCCAGTCTCTAGAAACAGAGCCAAGCTCAGCAATTTCCAGCTCTTCAAATGGGGAACCACATCTTCCAGGAGACAAAGCCTGTACTGGGAGATCACCTCTACTCTCAATTTCTATCAGCAGACATCCCAGGGAAACCCAGGCAGTGCTCCAGTCAGGCTAGGACAGTTTTCTGTAGGTATTTCTCTCCCTTCATACAGTTCTAAAGAGAAAACCAATCTGAAATATGCTCTAACAAGGATCAGCCAGAAAGGGCACTGAAGCACAAGACTGAGCTGTAAAACCCAAGTGGATTTTCTGGCATTTGAGTTGGGGTGTGGGCAAGGGAGCACTCAGGCCATGGGGAATGCAGTGGGAGAACTGAAAAAAAAAAAAAAAAAAGAGGATGGTGAAGAAACAATAAAGAAAGAAGAGGATCTTAGAGCCAAGAGAGAAAGAAAACCGAGGCACAGGGTAGATAATGGAAATAGTTATTAATTCCAAGCACTGAAACCCCTCATGCTTTCCCCATTCCAACAAGTGAGGCAGAAATCATGTATTTCATTAACCTTTTTGTGTTTGCTGCCACTCTCAATTTGTCTCTCAAACAATGGGTTTTACTACAGCTACAAAGAGTCATCAGATGGAACATTACAGGAAATAAACCATTTCTTATCCAGGACAAATTAGATGTTCTTCTCTTGTTCTTTTATTTCCAGGAGCTGCACTTTGGAAGAACAGCTTGTAGGAACTAGCATGGCACAGGACATGGGCACTGAAATGCTGCAGGGTCTGAATGCTTAACCAGGCACTCAGTTAAAACCCTCTGATGCTGGAGTGGGAGCTGTTGAATTCCCAGCTCCTCAGGAACATCATTCAGATTTGTTTTCTCCAGGAAATCCATTTCCTGCCATGCACGTACGCCTGTTTGCTTGCGAATGCTGCCTCTGCTCATCCATCCTTCCCATCCCCTGAGCTGCATCCACGTTATCCTGGGAGCTCTCCAAGTCCCTGGGGCTCATTAGGAGCTAGACTCTGCAGCCTGATCTGTGGGAAGCTGTCCATGCACCAGGGCAAGCAGCTCCCTAGGAAAACTCCTGCTGAACCATTAACGCCAGCGCAGCCCCTGCAGAAGCGTGTCATCATCCAGAGAACTCATCCTGGGAGCTCTTTCCCGGCAGCCTGGGAGCTTTGGGAAGTCATAAGAAAATTAAAAAGCATGGAAAAGCCAGGATGAAGTACTGCTTCAAATTATCCAGCCCCCTCTTCTCGAGGCTGTGGACAGGAGAGTGGTAGCCCAGCAAGAAAGCAGAAGCAGCTGAGCTGGAGCAAACCCCAAATCATGTGACGTTTCACCTCACACTGCTGATTACACAACTGCTGGGCTCTTATATAAGCAGGCAGGCGAGGTTGCCTGCAAATAATCAAGTGAAAATCGTGAAGGTCCAGAACTATAAACATCCTCCCCACTGGGAACCCAAGGAGCCTTTTGTAAGAAGCATGGATCTCATTATACCAAAATATCCAAAGTGATTAGGCTTTGTCATGGGTAACTTCTTTGCTGAATCTCCTTTGTAAACCTTATTTTGCTTTTAATGATAAACAAAATCCCCAAAATGCCAGTCTGGTATGTATTATTGCTTTAGAAGAGTGGGCACTCTGGTGAAAGTCTCTTTTTCCTGAATTAGGACAATTTAATTTGCTGTTTAAATTGCTGGAAACTTTCAGTTATTTTATCTTTTTTCCCCTACAACATGAACAAAACGTCCTGTCCAGCTTCATCTGAGCCTTGTAAAAAGCAGCATGAAAGAAGGTAGATAAAGTTCAGTAGACATAAGAAAATGATGTTTTCGTCTCCTTTGCTGCAGCCCATAAAGTTGCTCCGAGACTGAAACGCTGCTGATCTCTGCCTAGGGCAGGTCAATGCAGCCTTTCCATAGGGTGACCTCAGTGCATTCATGTTCAAATGAACCTGGAGAGAGCTCAGAAGCAAAAAAAAAACCCCTCCACAGACATCAAAAGAAGCAGCATTTTGATTTCCTAGGATCAGGATTCTGCGTATCACTGATATTCAAATAAAAGAAAAAACATCTCCCTGTAGCAGCTGGTCTTAATTCAGATGTTTTTTTCTTCAGAACAATCTAAAAAGCCTGAAATGGTCCTACTGATAAAGAAGCACCTCACAGTCCTTCACACCCCTCTGGTAGGATCCACTGTCCCACTGGGAGCCAGGCTGAAGCTGAGAGGTGAGACCTCTTTAGGGTTGGAGCTCCCTCAGCCTCATTCCTACACCTTATCCCACCTCAGAGCCTTCTTGAGCAGCTGGAATTTTGTCTCTGTGCAGACAAGAATAATGCAGCACCTCTGTAGGATGATCCCAGCAGACTGAGCAGCCACATAATAATGGAATTATTTATCCTGGAATCATCACTGCTGTCAGCTCAGGAAGCACAGAGCACCATCCCCAGATTTTTCTTACCTTTCATTAAAATCAACAGCCTCTGGATACCTAAAGAGCCCGTGGAAGTTACACATCCAGCTGGAAATCAGAGCCAGGGATCTTTACAGCAGCATCCCCATTCCTCAATATTCCCTCTTCCCTAAACTGAGGAAAGTCAAATTTAAAATCCAACCTGGGCCACCTCTCCACGGATCTTTGTCCAGAGTTTGTCAGGCTCTCCCTGATCCGGTCAGTGATCCCAGGTTTGCTGCTGGAGGTTGATTCCAGGTTTTTGAGATTCAGGCTGATCCATTTGCAGTTCCCCTAAATATACCCATAAAGAGAGCTTTTAAAAGGCTGCAATAAAACTCATCTAAGGGGTAAAGCTCAAACTGACATAAATCTCAGCAAATGTGTCTGGTTCGGATGAGCCTGAACTTGAACTTTGAGCCAAATCTGTTTAATCTGGAAGTGATGCTGGAAATCTCATAAAGTCAGGCTTTCTAGAAAGATTTGTAGTACTTCCTTTTTTTCATGTGGCCAGAAGTTACCATAAGAAAAAATGCCTTTTTGTGCTATTTTAGTATTTCAGCTTTATATTTGGGCCAAAATCGAAGCTGCTTTAATTTCATTTTCAGTAAGTTCTAAACAGTCTATAAAAAGAGAGCTGCAATTAGATTTAGGGATGAGATGTCAAGATTTGTTCTGCATTTCTGACTACAATACTGATATGCTTTTTTGAGTTTCTTCTTATTAATCAAACAATATTTCCATTTTACCAGCAAAGTTTTTAGCTGGTATGGCCAAGGGGGTCCTCTTTTGTCTGGATAAAATCCACATACAAATTTTAGAGTCCCAATTTAGCAGGGGACGCTTCCCACATTGTCCCCTTTATGTGCCACCCTGGGACTGCCTGAATCCCACAGAGCTCCCGAGCAGTTCCCACAGAGGGAACCTCATCCAGCAGCCACGAGTGCCTTGTGTTTTTAGAGGAAATCATTTCAGATGCGTTCATGGTGCCCATGGACCCCCTTCCATCTGCCCCAGATGAGAAGAGGTTTCTGCCAAGTCCAAAACCCCAGTGGCTCTTGCCAATTCCAGATCTAACTTGAGGAAAGCTCCATTTTCCAACCCCACCATAAGAAATTCTTGTCACATTATTCACGCCAGTGGTGTCTCACTCCATGAGGAGCCAGGCTGGGCAAGGGCAAAGCCAAGGTTAATATTTGCACAAATCAAGGCAGGCCAGAGCCAGGACAAGAGGGACAGTGTGTCCTTGGATCTCAGCACAGCAATCAGACAGCACCAGCCGGCAGAGCAGGGGCTCCCCAGGACCAGGGCTGGTGACAATCCCAGGATATTTTGAACCCCAAATCCCATTGTATCCTGGTCCATAGGCTGTTTGCCAGCAGTGGCACAAGGATCTGCTGGGCTGCAGGTTGGATCCATACCAGGATGGATCCTGGCTGGATGCCACATCCAACAGCCGGGTGCCAGGAATACTCCAGCATCATAAACGTGTCTGGTACTCCACCAGCAGGTCCTGCTGTCCCTCCGTGGCCTGATCCTGATGGATATTCCCCCTCTGCCACAGCACTGGGGTGAGAGGATGGGAAGAGACTCTTCTCCAGCATTCCCTCCCCAAGGAACTCGCCCTCTGCAGCTTCACAAGGAGGTGGCCTGTGGATGCTGAAAAGCTTCAGCAGTGAATTTCTTCAGCTCTCTGCAGCATTTTGGGAGAGCTCTGTCTTTCCCATGCAAGCCATCGAAAACAAAGTTACCATTTTGTAAACACTGGCACCTGCAGATTGTTTTGTCAGATTGTTATGGCTCTAACTAGCAAAAAAATTTGGGAATGAAGGTCTTAGAATTTGGCCAATCCCCTCAAGGGGTGGATGGCCAGAGGACCAATTACCTTGTGCCATTTAACACACTTTTTGGGAACTAACATATAAAAGCCTCGAGAAAAACCATTAAAGCTTTGCTGCCATTGACACAAAATCCTGGACTTGGTGTGGTTTTTCTGCCCATCCACGTTGTGACAGCGACAGTGGCCAGTGTGGGATGGAGAAGCTTCTCCTACAACGTGGTGCAGTAAAACAGAGCAGGAGCCTCCCAGCTCTGGCTGCCATTATTCCATCAGGACAAGCTGCATCTGCATTCTTCCTCTGAAAATGCAAAATGTGGGCAAAATCCAAAGGGATATTCTGCCATGGAGAAGTGTCTTGTCCTTGTTAATGAGATGTTGTTGTGAATAAAGGCTCACATCAAAAGCGCGTTGCCCATGAATGATCAAATAGGGGAGGGAATACTTTGAAGAAAAACTGATAAAATGCATTAAAAAAAGAATTTCTTTAAAAAAAAAATCAACAAAATAAGACACTTTATCCAGAGAAGCTACAGGATATCCATAGGATATTCTGGGAATTACAAATAAGATTTGAAACTCTGGCCTGGAGCAAAGTAAACCACTCCAGCTTGATTTAACAGTGGCAAAAGACTCTAGAAGTAAATCCATGACACTGAAAAATCCAGAATTTCCCAAGATGCTGGCAGCAAACATCATAAAGTCCTACCTTTGGTGCCAAAGGAATATTCCAGTTAATGAAACACATGGCTTGGAAGGATCTGCTTGAATTTGTAAAAGATGCCTTGAAAAAATGCATCCCTTCTAGCAAAATTTCCAATTAAAAAAAATAAATTACTGAGCAGGAGCTCATTTTACATTGGAAAGGAATTTCTCCATCCCAGAGGAGTCCTGGAGATGAGCTGAGGAAAGGGGGCAAACAAGTGACTCAGAACCAGGGGGAGTTGGGTCTGGCCAAGCCAGAGCCAGAGGAATGTGATAGGGATGCTTCATATCCCAGAAAGGATGGCCTGGAACAGACCACAAACAGCTGAAGAAAACGTGGATAAAATAAACAAGGAAAAGGAAACGAGAAATTTCTCGTTTTAACCCTCGGAGAGGGTTAAAAAAGTGGTTCAGATGGGAAGGCAGAGGGAGGGAGGTTGATGTCCTACTAATCCACTTCTCTGGCATGGAATGCCACCTGGCCACAGAAAATTGGTGGCAATAATATTTGGAGTGGCATTTAGGAGTATAAATGTCAGGAAGGGAGAGAGCCAGTTA
>VXAC01006836.1:204016-311432 GCA_013399225.1 Rhipidura dahli | reverse complement strand
AAAAAAAAAAAAAAAGGCTGTTGGCATAATGACTTAATCTTGATTAAAAGAAGTTTGGGAGCCTTGCTCAAAGCCTTCATTATAGCCATTAATGCATGGCTATAAGTGGGCAACAGCAATAAACTGGAGATAAAGAGGGTTTTAACCATGCCAGATAAGATTTTAAAGTAAAATCTCACAGCAGCAGTGGAACTCAGCCTGGATTTGAAAATCTCGATGTATTTATGAATGCCATTATGAAATGGATGCCTGACAGAGACTGGACATGACATGGAGAGACCTTTCCAGAGCTTCTTCCTTGTTCCTCCAACAGCATCCTATCAGCCCCTGTCTGTGCTCACTCCAGCGCTGTGTTCTTCCCAGCTCCCCACACTGAAGCTATTCCATGTCCACCAGCTGAGTAAAAAGCACAATCATCCTCACAGGAAATGCACCAACCCTTCTTTCATGTTTGGATGCAAGACCTAAAGGGCTCGTGTCCAGCAGCCAGAGCAGCTTTGCTTGAAATCTTCCATAAAACAAACTTTAGCAACGCTTTGGAAAGGTTTCCCCAGCAGGAAGGGCCGAGTTTCAGATGTTGCACTCTTTCCACGGCTTCATTTCAATTGCTCTTTCTGCAAAGGTCACAACTGTTTGCTTTCATAGCCTTGCTCTGCCCATCCAGAAATGATTTGTAAAATTTGGATGTGCATGCCCCTGTGGGCTCCAGCATTCCCAGAAGGACTCCAGTGGGAGTTAAGTGCCTCATCAAGGCCACGCACAAACAAACCTTGCTGTTCTGGAGTGTCCTTATCACAGTCAGGCAGAGAACTTTTCTCTTACTTGGGTAAATTCAAGATATATTTGATATATTTTCACCTCTGCTAACACATTAAAGGGTTAATGAAGAGCACCAGATTCCAGCTCTGAGCAGGGCCTTGCAGTTTATCCTTCATGCCACAAACACTGCTCAGACATTTATCATTTATTTACACTGGGGCTGAGTCAGGAGCCAGGCTTTCTAACATGGTGGCATGCAACAAATAAGAAAAAATAAAATAANCAAAGCCAGTTATGTTTGGAGGAAGGAAATGGAATTTTTTTCCTTTTCTCTTGGTCCTCGACAGCTTCAGGTCACCCAAAGCCAACGGATATTTGGTGGAACTCTGTCAGTAGCTCCTCCTGCAAGCTGAAGACCTCAGCCTTTGGAGCAGGATCCATAACCTGAGTCCCCTTAGGCCCCAGGCTGGGTTTGCTGGGTGAAGATGAGCAGCACGTCCCAGAAAAAGCTCTGCTTTGTGCCTCTCCAGTCAAACACTGATTGTTGTGCACCAGCATGAAGGAACACATAGGACTTCTCTAGACACCAGTGTGTTGGAGTGAGAGCTCCCCCCGACCCAGGCTCAGAGGAAAGCCAAAGCACAGGGGTTCAATTGAAACTTTTGGATAAGCTGAGATCCAGCAAGTCACACCAAAGTCAAACACAAATATCAATTTTTAACTTTGAGTAGAAACATTGAAAAACATTGAAAAAACTTAAGCATTGAAAAGCTGCAGCAGAGACCTTAAACACAGCCCTTACTGCAGCAGAGTTACCTTTTCACAGGATTTCTTTACTTTAGACAAAACACAGATAGAGCTGTACTGTTCACATTTTTAGATAGAGTGTTCACAGAAACAATAAGAGCTGATAGAAACTATATACACAAATCTGTGTAATGCCTGTGTAATGCTTGTGTGAGATCTACGACTGTTAGAATGAGACCAGGAGAGGTTAAGAAAAGAAAAACTAGAATTGCATGTCAATTTTATTGGTCAATTAACAAATACAATCCACACTTCTGTAAGTTTGGGGAAGGAGGAGAAGAAGACAAAGAAAAAGAAGAAAAAGAAGGAAAAGAAGGAAAGAGAAGAAGCTGTTTTCTGCTTGCTGTTTGCCTGCTGCTGCTGCTGTGGCTGCTTGGCCTTATCGTGTAAGCCCTTTGAACTCTACCCTCAGAAATCTATGACACTATGGAATAAAGAACTTTAGCAGGACAGCAGCCTCCTCTGCTCCTTCACCCTCATCCAAAAGGAAGGGTATCCCATCAAAAGCTTAACACCAGTGCTGTTCTTTCATGAAGAGAACTGGAAATAAAGTACTCATGTGCCTCCCGTTGGGATACAAACCCAGCATCTATTTCAGGGAGAAGAAAAAAAGTAATTCAATTTTCACCAAAAGCTGAAAAACACACAAAACACCATCTTTGTGGAACTTGGGATAACATATGACGATATTTTAAAGGGCTTTGTGCCATTTTAATGTTTTTATTAAAGCAAATTCTTCTGCTTAGCACGGGGGGGAGACTGAAAAGGAAAACCACACAAGGATGTTCTTCATAATATCCCACTGATTTGAAAGGGTCAGATTTTCTCCCCTAGAGATTTGCTACTGGAGTTAATTAACCTCATTTCCAAAGAGTGTTGGGCTCTTCTGTTCCTAAAACCCTGCAGTGACAGCAGTGCCACCCACCCCCCGGCAACTCAGTGCCTCAGTCTCCTCAGAACATTCTGTAACAGCATTTCCTTTGCTGTGATTTAAAACTTTCACTACTATTCTTATTTACACTGCACATGGAGAACATTTTCATATTTTGCCGCTAACTTTTAAGTATTTTAAGAACATGATGTGCCTCTCGTTGCTCCTCACCACATTTCATAAACCAAATTCATCAACCAATTCATCCACCAAAGGTCACGGTTGTTTTTAAGCCTTTGATCATTCTTGTTCTCCCCTTTCAGGGTGCCTCCAACTGTTCTTCATCTTCTCTCAAGTGCATCCGTGCAGTGCTGCCCAGCAGGAAGGAAGGAGCCCAGGAGATGGGAGATCTGAACTCAGAGACAAATAAAACCTGAGAACAAAACTGTGCCGTCAGGAGGGTGTTTGCTCACAGCCCTTCTCGTTCCAGTACAACATCATTCCTCAGGACTGTGAAGGAAAAGCTCAGGGTTCTTATCTTATCTGAATGTTTGCACATTTGTAGCAGTGAGTGGAAGCTTCTTTAACCAGAGTCCAGCTCTGTGAGTTTAAATTCTTTAAAGTCAACAGTAGATAGGTCTGGCTAAGGCAACCTTTTACTTTTGGAACAAAGTCTGTCCCGTTATCGCTTCCCTTCTCCCCTTTTGCTGGTTTAACCATGCAATTCATCTTTCCTGAATTCTCTTTCCTTAAGGAAGTAGAACATGGGACTAGATTTCACTGATTTTCTTTGCTATAATGGGGGGGAATTGGGGGTGAAGAGGCAAAAAATAAAGCACAAAGCAGCATCAGGATTTATAAACAAGGTGGATGAGAGTGAGTGACAAAGAGATGCAAGTAGAAATAAACAATAAACATGGAACAAGCATGAGTGAGGTGATCACTTGGTTTATATTCATTTTTATGAGATTTAAGCAGTGCAGAAAACCTGCAAGGTCAAACCCCACTAGGTACACTTAAAGCAAATATCAGCACATTTCAGGGAAGAAAGAAAGTGTGGAGGCCGCTGACCACAGGATGGGATTCTCCTCATGATTTCCTATTTGTTCCTCTTCTGAAAAAAAAAACCCCAACATTCTCCCTCCAAGGAGACAGAGATTAGACAATGGAAAAAGAAAGCTTGTTTGGGGGTGAGGAAATTGTGGGCATCATTTCTCAGCAGAGACTTATCCATTTACACGAGACAAACTGGTCAGATTGGATGCCATGACCTGCTCTCCTGCTCCCTGGGCACGTTGGAGAGCAAGCCCTGCTGCCTTCACCATCAAATCAATCCCACCGAGCTTGCACCAGGAAAGGGAAGGAAGACAGACAGAAAAATGCACTTTTCACACCAAATGCAGGTTTCCTTCTGCTAAAGACATCCACAGAGGCGTCACATGCAGCCTTAGGACCACTTTTGTTGGGGTTTTTCAGGTGCCAGTTTTTACCATGACTCTGCCTGCTCAGCCCCCTCAGGGCTGCAGGAATGGTTCCTGCAGGGAGGATCAATCCCAGCCAGGCAGGCTCTGGTGGTGCAGCCTTTCACCTTAACTCACCAGGCAGCCTGAACACATCCATCCCCAGCAGTCCTCTGACCTCCCTCTGCACCACTCCTCATTTCTGAGTTTCCACTCCCTGTTTCCAAAACATTGACCTATTGACTAAACTGCAAGAACTGTTTTGTGTTCTTTTTCTGAGTCAGGGCAAAGCTTGCCTCCAAACTGACTGGTTGAGTCACCTTTTTTTATCCCTTCTCTGTGCCTGCACGCTGACCACTGCAGTCCTCTCCAAGATTTTCTCCTACACCTCTCAATGCCAGCTTTCCTGAGCTCCTGTTCATAACATCCAGCCAGGGCTAGGTCACTCACAGTGCTTTGCTTTTTCTCCTGGGTCTCTGTTTGCTTCAGCTGCTGAAGAAGGCCAGCTTATCTTAGTACCAGGCTTGGAGATTTTTATCCCTTCAGCTTCTCAAAGTTCTATGTGGCATTTCAGGTTTTTCTGACCCACATATGAGGGATTTATATTTTATATTTATGAAAAAGTTTGGCTTTGGAAGGGAATTGAAGCTCATCTTGTTCCACCCCCTGCCATGGGCAGGGACACCTCCCACTGTCCCAGGCTGCTCCAAGCCCTGTCCAGCCTGGCCTTGGGCACTGCCAGGGATCCAGGGGCAGCCACAGCTGCTCTGGGCTCCTTGTTAGAGACAGTGAGACAACTGCATTATACAAGGAGCAATTAGATCCATTTGCATTTAGACCCTCAGATTAGATCTTAGGTGCTTCCACACTGGTCTGGTAGTCTCACATCCATTTGAACTTCCTGTTGCATAGGAAAATATAAATGGTGCCAGGCAGCAGAAAATGAAGACACTTGAGGGTTATTTTCTATGAATATTTATAATGAATGCATTAGAAATATTTAATTGTCATTGATGAGATGCTGAGCAATCACAGGAATAAAGAGAACTGGCTATTAAGAAATATTTGATGAAAATACAAGGGGATTCAGCAGTTCCAAAAGAGAATGCCACTGGCACAGAAATGAAAGCAGCAGGAATTCCCACTGGGAACTAAGAGCCCCCACCTCCTCATTTTCCTTCAGTACCATCGTTTATTACTTTGAGCTGTTCCTCACAGGTACAGGAGGAGCTCCCTTAAACAGTATGGTGAGAGCCTGAGTCTGGATCCAGCTGATTACACTACAGGGATCCTTTCCATGTATGGATAAAAACAGGAGGGGAACCTGGAGGCCAGGGAAAGACTTAGGGATAAGAATTTACCCAAGTCATCCTCACAGCCTGGATTAGCTGGGAAAGGGATTTTGGAAGAGGCAGGAGGAAAGACACCATCAGGCCCACCTGGAGAAGAAAGGGCCACTTGGATTCTTCTCTGAAGATGCTGTGAGATGTGGAGCCAAACAGAGCCTGCGGGGGACCTGCACCCCAAGCATTGTGTCCAGTCCTGGCCCTTCACTGCAACAAAGACCCTCAGGGGCTGGAGTGTGTCCAGGGAAGGGAATGGACCTGGGAAGGGGCTGGAGCACCAGGAGAGGCTGATGGAGCTGGGAAAGGGGCTCAGCCAGGAGCAAAGGAGGCTCAGGGGGGACCTTGTGGCTCTGCACAGCTCCCTGACAGGAGGGGACAGCTGGGGGGGGTCGGGCTCTGCTGCCAGGGAACAGGGACAGGAGGAGAGGGAACGGCCTCAGGCTGGGCCAGGGGAGGGGCAGGGGGGACAGCAGCAGGAATTTCCCCATGGAAAGGGAGGGCAGGCTTTGGAAGGGGCTGCCCAGGGCACAGTCCCTGGAGATGTCCAAGGAAGGCTTGGAGGAGGCACTCGGTGCTCTGGGCTGGGGATGAGGTGGGAATCAGCCACAGGCTGGACTTGATGGCCGGGGAGGTCTTTTCCAACCTAAATGATTCTGTGATTTTACGGTTTTCTGTGAGTGCTGAGGTGGAAGCTCTAAGGGGAGCAAGCCTTGTGAGGGCACCGTGCTGTACTTCCTCCTGCTCTACCCCTGTTTCTTGCCTTTCACCTTCCACTCTACAACAATCTGAGGACTCTCGTTGTTTCCCCATCCTACAGCCAAGAAATGTACCTCCAGAAATCACAGACTTCATCATAGCTCACATTTCCTTGGGGAACCCCAAAGTATTTCATTCCAAGCCTTTAGTGCAGCCAAGGGCACCTGGGAGGAGTTAGGACTGCACAGAGGTCTCGGTTATTGCTCAGATTTTGTTTTCCTCACTCTGCCCTGCCTGGTGGATGCTCCTTCTCTGCAAACTGCAGCTCCCTTGAGAATGTTCTATGATAGGAGAACTCTCCATTTTAAAAACAGCTTGACTTATGATTTACACAGAATATAATTAAACCAAAAGTGGGACCCTTCAGAGGAATTTGAGCCAAAAAGCTGTTGCTGTGAACATGCTGTGGGATTTCTGCCTACAAGTCTCAAGCCAGGCTGCTTTATTTGCACACTGGGATTCTTAAAACCAGATGTACCCTTAAAATGCACATCCAGCAATAGGGTGGACCCTGAATCCCTGTGGGATCAGAGTGGTCCTTGAAGAGGAGTTTATATTTATCTGTACATTTGGAAATTAAACCACTGTGACATTATTTCCTAGTGCTGGATAATCTGTGGCAGAAAACTGCTTTTTATTCACTCCTGTTTAATGCAGAAGTGTGAGTTCTGTGTAGCAGCTCGTTCTTTTAATGCACTTTTTTCTTCACTGGCTGGAATACAAACCAGACATTCCACTTGGGCTTAATACCTGACTTCTAGACAACAAACTGAGCTTAATCCCATCTTGTGCCCCAAAAATCTGCAACTCAGTGCTCCAGCATTTGTAGAGATCCTATTTTGGGCTGAGGGAAGATGCACAGCTTGTGTGAGATACACAGCAAGTGTAAACCAAATGAACATGCAAAGGCACAAATGAGCAAAGCTAGAAAAAATTCCAAAGATATCTCTGAGTTTTGCAAAAATATCCATGAACATGTTGTGGAGAGCTAAAATATTGTGGAGATGCAGTGATTTTTTAATGATTAAAGAGACTGTGCTTATCTTAGTTTGTCTACATTTCTGGATGGGGAAGCATTGAGCTAAAACCTTGTTCTGACTTGGAAGAGAACAAAGAGAAGCATTTGGACCATGGAGATACATTGGGACAGCCCATTTTGCAGCTCCTGATCTTCCCCAGACACCCTGCTGGGATTTAAGAACAGGGACAGACGAGGTGGAATCAGATGAGACAGGAACAACTTTAGGCTCCATCTTTTAAAGATCCATCACTGGTGTTTTACCCCTGGTCTTTGGCATTGAAAATTCTGCCAAATGTTACCACAACACCAGAACAGTGAATTCCACCCAGAGACAGCTCTGTGATGAAAACCTGACACCCCCTATTTCCACAGGCTGCCCCAGGAACACCCCAGGGAGCTCCAGCTGCAGCTGAAGGTGCAGAAAGATTCCGCTCATAAACTTTATTTTGGTTGCGAATTGCTCTTGGGGTTTTTTTCCTGCCCGCAGTTGGTTTCTCTCACTCATTTTGGGGAATTTGTAGGAAAATCCTTTCACCCATTTTTCAATTAGAAGCAACGCAATTATTGCCACATCCTTCCCCCACACAAATACCTCGTAAACAGCTGGAGCTTTTAAGCACAAATCTTGGCCAGTCTTGTCAGGGGTGTTTGGGGATGTTTGACACAGCTACAGTGAGTCACTGTTGCTTTGCCCAAGCATTAAAATAACTTAATCACAAGACTGCTTTAATCACTAGATATTTTTTCTTGTAGCTTCTGAAATTTTAGGATTCCCATGTTCGAGACTTTTCCCTACAGCTTCAATGCCTAAAATCAGGGAAGAAATGTTCACATACTCCAGCAGTTGGGGCTGGAAGGCAGAAGTCAAACAGGCAATGTGGGATGGATTATGGGAGCTGGGAACTTGGATAAATTCAGGGAAAATAACTTCAATTCTGAACTTGAGAACGCTGTTCTTGCCACGCTTGCAGAGGTTTGCCTGCTTATGTGGTGGTTTAGCAATGACCTGTCACACCCATTGTGCCACACAGCCCATCCTTCAGAGCCGCAGAAGAGCTGCAGGAAATCCTTCTGCAAGGAAAACAGCTCAGGGTTTAGATCTGGCTGGGACAAGGACACTTGGCAGCACCTTCAAGGGTCCCCCAACCAAGGGAAAAATGCTGTAATAGTTATGTTGACCCAGCTTCAGCAAGAAGAGGCTTCCAGTACAAATGACATTTTCATAATCTCCCCGATAAACGCTTTTGCAGATAACAAGGGAACTTTTTATTTGATATCTTTTGCTGGTCGTAAATTCAAGAGTTTTTGTTTTTCACTGTCTTCCCTTCCAATCAGTGATTTAGGAGGAAAAGGCTTTGAGGGGATTTAAAATTTCCATTTGCAGTGGTTGAGCTGGAATAAGAATCTGGCTTTGACATTGGTTAAGTGAGGGGACCAGTATTAAAGAAGAAAAGAATTTTTAGGGGATGCTGAAGCTCTTTGCCAATGCACTTTGAATTTGACAGGTAGTTTGGGCCAGGGTAAGTCGGGAAAGACCTTTAAAAAGATAAAAATGCTGTCAAGTGATGTTTTCCCCTCTGGTCTGCTTTCCTTTGTTTTCTAAATAGCATTTTCTGTATTTTGGGGTTTGAAAATAGATATATTTTGACTCAAAAAGAAGTCCTTTAAGTCAGTGTTGGGGTTTGGGGGTGTTTTTGCATTCAAAAGTTGAAATAGTTAAAAGAAACAGACTCAGGACTGAGGAAGGTATTATAGGCTGATGCAAAGTGAATTTTCTTGAGCTGGATGGAAAACACAAAAGGCATTTTTTTATCTTTCTCACCTTTTCTCCTGTCCCTGCCCCCTTGGTGCCCCATGGACAGACGGTCACCTCCTGGCAGGGCCCTTATCTGTGTGTCCATCCTTTATCTCCTCTCCCAGCTTTGGCTCCGTGCTCTTTGGTGCCTGTGCTGTATCCTCACTTTCAGACCCATCTCTGACCCTTTTCCTTTTGCTCCTGGCTGTGCTTCATGGGGTGACTGACCCTGGCTGCCCCCTGTCTTGGGGTGACTTTATGATCTGTATCCCCATCGCTGCTCCATGCCCAGAAATCAATTCTTATGCCTTTCTGTGCCTTTAAACTGAGCCTGAGAGGGGGAAGAGGAAAAAAAACGAGCAAACTTTTCAAAACAATTGTTCAAGGACACAGACACTGCTCTGGGTTCTGCTGAGGAGAAGCACCCCTTGCTTTCCAGCCAGCTCTTGGCTCTTTTTCTCCAGAAAGTTGAACTTCTTTTTTTCCTAGGACTTTTGAGGTTTTTTCCCCCCCTTTCTTCTCTTCTGGATTGTTTCAACAACATCAGAACACACCAGGAGAACTTCCTTCCGAGGTCCTGGAGGGGACCCACACTGACCCAGCTCTGAGGAGGAGGAGTCCACACCTACAGAAGGACTCTGAAATCTTCCCAGGTTTCTCTCCACAGCGAAAAATTTTATTATTTAGCATTATTAGCATTTCCTGTATGTTTGTTAAATAAATAGTTTTTATCTCTTTCATTTTCCTCCAAGGAAAAGTTTATTTTTTCCCCCGAACCTGGTGGGGGAAGTGGTGGTTGTAACCTGCCTTCTATCAGAGGATATTTCCCTCCAAATTTGGCCAAACTGGCACAGCCCCTGACACAGAGAGGGAAAGCTTGGCTTTGTAGGTGAATTCAGGATGATACTTTGCAGCTTTACAGTGGCCATCAGGAGGATGTGATGCTGCATTTAACGTGGCTGCTGCTCATGCAAAACAGCTCTGGAGGCATTTGGTTTTTCCTCTCTGGGGACTCCAGGGAGCTGTTTTTATGTGCTGCTCCTTTCTGCCTGTATTCTCTTTCATTCCTTCCACATTACATGAGACAGTAGGTGGGAATGTGCAGCCAGATAATGGTAATTTATTACTGATCTGTCAGAGTTGTTCAAAAGTCTTTCCAGCTAGGACTATAAATTTAGCATTTCTGTCCTTGCCTTGCCTTTAGTGGTCGGAGAAGCCTTTTGGGGGAAGCCAATGCCACGTCTAAATTTCTTGCAAATATTTAAGCAGCATACCCTGGAAGATGGCATGTGGAGAAGTGTTTTTGTTCTGTAAGATTGGATTAATTAACTATGTTTAGGTGTTAATTATCAGTGTAAGTTTCTGCATTGCATCTCCCCCAAAGCAGGTTTCTTCTCTCCTTTATGCCAGGACTTTTTGTGATCCTTCTTCCTCCTACTCTGGGAATTATACAGTAGAATTTTTTTCTTCTCCTTAATTTTGTTTTCTCTGCCTGCTGCTTCCTATGTTTGTCTTGAATAAATTGAGTTGTGAGCATTAATCAGGTGCTAAACCTCCTAGAATTGTAATTTTGATAAATTCTCATTCTGGTGCTTTCCCAGGTGTATCAGGGTGTTATTTACAACCAAGCTGGGATGGCAGCTATTCTGCTTCTTCTTAATTCATTTTGCCAGAATTGGTTGTGCCAAATCATATTTCATCAGGTCTGGCCTTCAATTTCTGTTGTTGGTGTGTGTGAAATTAAGTAAAATAGTGCATTGGTGCCTCTGAATGTGGCTGAGGGCTGAGTATCTTATCCAAAGCCATGGCACTGTTACTAAGAAATAAAACAAGAAACTATCAGTGAGCTTTTTCTTTCAGAGAACTTCTTTCTCCACTCTGTTTGACTCTCTCTGCTGACATTAAACACCAGGGGTTAATCCAGCAGGCAAAGTGACTGTGAATTTGCAGCTGATTTCAGAGTTTTTCATCACTTTTAGGCTGCAGCACTTTGAGGGACTGAGCACTCCCCTGGGTTGGTGTCTAAACTCCCTTGCAAAGTATTTGACTACATTTCACCTTTTGGGATGTTCTGAGGGGATGGCAGAAGGCAGAGCAGACTGTCTGCTTTCCTTGGGTCGTCTATCATCCAATCTGTTCAGGTTGTGCTTGTTCTCAGGAATTATCACCTAAGGTCACCTCTTCAGTCAGGAATTTCCAAGAAATCCTTGTGCTGTTGGAAACATTCCCAGCAGTAGCAGGAGCAGAGAGAGCTTTGGATTCCATATTTCTGCTGTTCCATGTTGGATAAAATTCATTCTGTGTTCAGCATCACTTAAAGGTATAAACACATTAATTAAGGTACAATGCCCATTCTCATGGAGTTTAATTGAACTTGAGGTATCCCAACAGCAGAGCTGAGCAGCAACTTCCAGAAATCCCTCTGCTGCACGTAGAGCTTTCATTTTCACTGGATATCAGCAGGATAAACCCTTGAGTGTTGCAGGAAAACTCTTCAGCATTCTGCAGAGCATCTGTGAGCTGTGTGCTCCCTGCACCTTCCTGGTGCTGGTTCACCAGGCAGCTCCGTGTAAAGCAGCTTTGTGTTTCACTTCCAGAATGTGTCCTGAGCCCCAGCCTGGGTGACTCCTGTGGTGATTTATTCTCACCAGGTGCAGCCAGCTCTGAACTGGGGCAGGAACAGAGGAGCTGTGTGCTGCCTGCCTGCTTGGGTTCATTCTCCTGCTCTGCTCATCTGACAGGACCAGGGGGGTTGTGTGCTCTGCTCCAGGCTCAGTGGGGCACAGCCTGAGGATGTGCTTCTCCCCAGAGCATAAACATCTCCTTTCTGCAGTTTTTATTAGACCTGAACCTTCAGAGCCCCAGCAGCTGCCAATGGGTCTTTCCCATGGCTGCAGTGATGACTCTTTAGCTCTGAATGTTTGTTTTCAGTTCAGAGAGTGCTGCTCACTGCTGTGAGCATCGTTCAGCACTGAACACTGTAATGGGAGTGTTTCAGCAGAGATCAGGAGCCTAATCAACTTTACAGCACTACAAAAAGGATGAAGTAGATGCAAAATGTTCTGCCTGGCAGCATTCAGTGTGAGAGTTAAATGACAGCACGGATTCAAGGTGACAGACTGCAGCATCTGTGCTGGAAATGCACTGAAGTTCAGTGTTCTCCTGCATTATTGCAGTCACTCTGACCACAATGAGTGTAATTAATATTCCTGGCTGAGCAGAGCTCTGTAAACAGACTTACCCAAAAAAGAAATTGTTCCATCACCCTGGGCATTGAACAGCAACAGAGCCCAGGCAATGGCCAATCTGTCTTCAAAAGAGAGCTCTGGCTCTGCATGTTCCTTTTGTCTCATGCTGGGCCTTGGACCCAACCAAGAGCAATGAAAACTAGGAGTATTTAAAAAAAATACAAGCAAACAACAAAAAATCCACAAAAAAGAGAGAAAATTGATGTTAGTGATCCAATTCGATTTGGGCAGGAGAAATCAGAGAATGCATCTTTGATAACCCCCTGGCTGTGGCCTCGGGGTGCCCTGAGCAGCACAGAATGAGGTTCCAAACTTGTGCCCTCAGAGGTTTTGCTGCATGTTACATTTCTAAAGCTCTGGTAGCACTTGCTCCACTAAATTAAATGAGCCTGAGAGAACCAGCTGTGTCTAAGGAAGCCTAAAATGCCTTCTCTTTTTGTTTGTATTCCTAGAATACAATTTTCAAATATTGTTGACCCAGAATCAATACAAGCTCCCCTAACTTGATTATGCAACTGTTTTGTGACTAGTTGTTTTTCAAGTAGTTAAGATGTGCAACTTTAATATAAATAGCTATGAAAGTGGACTGGAGACGCCTTGATCTCAATAGCTTATAATTTGCAAGTAGAGAGATGATTATGCTTAATCAGTGCTATCATCAGTTCTCAATAAATTCCATTTTTCCATCCAGGATGTCTGATGCAACTGAATGCTCACATTTTCCAGTGATCTGTGCTTGGGAGCTTTGTGGTGAAGTTCTTTGGGATGTTTTGTTGGGGTTTTCTTTGGGGGGGGTGCGGAAGGATGGACAGGGTTGGTTTGTTGGTTTTTTGTTTGTTTTCTGGGGTTTGTTTTGTTTAGTTTGGATGGATTTTTTTCTGCCAGTGCTGCAGTCAAGAAGCTCCATGTATTTGCCAGTTAACTACTCGAGGTACTTTCCTTTCCATCCTTCATGTGGTCTGTGAGCATTCCTGTGTTGCTTTGTCCCTCCTGAGTACTGACTGAGATCTGCCTTTTGGAACTGGGACTAGCCTGCAAGCCCCTGTTCTGGACTACAAACCTTGTAACTTGCTAAACTCTGTCTTAAGATGTTCAGTTTCTGTTTGTTTCCAGGCTATAATTATTTAAAGTGCAGAAACCAAGGAGATCTTATGTGAACACTTAGAAAACTCAAGTGTTTTGCAGTCATGTGAGGTTAAAACTCTGTAAGTGACCTCAGTGGCCTCACTGGGGCTCTTTCTGAAGTGGAGGTCGTGTTTTGTTTCATGCAGAGGTTCCCCCAGCACCAGGTCAGCTCCTGACAGAACACTGCCCAAGGAAAGGTTGCCTGGATTCCAGGGGAAGCTGTGGATACCTGGTGAGACGGTGCAGAGGGATTGAGAAGAAGGAGTGTCTGGACATGCCCCGTGCTCTTGGAGGCACAGGATTGAGGATGTGAACTCACATTTCCCCGTGGAAGGGTTGGTGCTGCTTCTCTTTGATGAATTTGGGGTTTTTGAGTGATTTAAAGTCCTTTTAGTTTGGTACTCACATCACTTTTTACTTCCCAGCTGGGATGCAGCCCTACAGCATCCATGGAATGTCACAGACGCCTGGGGCTGCCCTTGACTCAGTTTTTAAGTCCACAAAATTCACATGTGCTCTCCCTGCTTTTCCAAAAGGTGATCCTAGTGCAGCAATGAAACACCTAGTGTTGAAACATGTCCAGTGTTCAGCGTTCCTCATTTTTCACTGGCGTGGAGGAGGTGATTCCATCTGGTTTGATCCTTGCACTGCTGTGCCCACGGCTCCCACAGCTCCGCGTTCGGCCACGGCAGCGATGGAAAGGACGAGGGCAAAGGCTGCTCAGCAGGAAGGACTCACAGGGCTCCACCCATGGCAAGCAGTCAGAGGTGGTTAGTGGAAAAAAAAGAAAAGGTTTGAACTATAAACTCTGGATTAGTGAGTGTTGAAAGACTTGTTTTTTCCATGTATCTAACCTGGCAGGGTTTGCACATGGATAGCAATCACAAGACGTGGGAGTTCCTGGATGTGGCAAGGCAGGTTGCACTTTAGAAAGACACAATCTCTGTTTCCTCTGTTCAGATGAGGCTTTTTTTCCCTCCTTGAGATGGAGAAACTGTCCTTCAGTGAAGGTGGTGTCTGCCCTTGTGACCATCTAGGCCATTGTGGCCTTTTAGGTGATGCCAGGATGATTTTTGTCTTTTCTTTTATACCCCTGTTACACCTTTTTGCAATTTCTGGATTCTTGGTGCTTTTTGCCTCCATTCTTGGGTTTGTTTGCCAAGCTGGGAGAGGAAACATTTGAGAAGCTCCGCAGTGAGGGATCAGTGTGCCCAGAGCCCAAGGGCCTCTCCAGAACACATTCTGTAACCTGAGATAGAACCATCCAGGGGAAGGTTCCTTGGGGAGGGGGGCTCATTGGAGCCTCTCCTTGGGGAATCTTTGCTAGATCTGCTAATTAGTAACACCTCCAGTGTCAGAGCAGAGCTTTTAGGAGGGGCACTGCGGGGTGCAGGGAGGTGCATTCGACCTGGCCGTGGTGCACCTAAGGGTCCTTCAAATAAATCCCAAGGGAAAATCCCTTTTTCCCTTCTAACCCTGTTTGACTCTTGATTTTAACACCAGGAAAAGGCATCACAGGACCTTAAGGGAGCTATAAAAAGGAGGGAGTGCGACTTCTTTATATGGACAGATAATGACAGGAAAAGGGAGAATGGTTTCCCACTGACAGGGAGCAGGGTTAGATGGGATATTGGGAATAAATAATTTATTCAGAGGGTGGGCAGGCCCTGGCACAGGGTGCCCAGAGAAGCTGTGGCTGCCTCTGGATCCTTGGAAGCGTCCAAGGCCAGGTTGAACGGGGCTCTGAGCAAACCTGATCTAGTGAGAGATGGGGAATCAGTGACTCCAAGTTTGTTGGAATCACCACAGAGGCTTTAAGTGCCACTTGTTGGGCTTCTGCTGTGGGTGACAGTTCTCAGCTAAGCTGTAAAGTTCAGTCAAGTGGTAAAGAAAAGTGAGGAGGAAGGGGAAACTCCGACTGTCCTTGAGGATTTCAAGTCACAATCAGAAGCAGCAAATTTTCAGTGAAAAGCTGTGACCTTGAGAACACCCGAGAATGTGGAGTTTGGGTTCAGGTTTCGTGTTTCATATAGCCAGGTTGGGAACCTGCATTCTGCTGGAAGAGCAGCGCTTGAAACTTGAGGTTCTTGAGGTCTCCTTTAATGGAAAATCTTAAAAAAGAGGAAAAGTACCAATAAATTGGCTTCTTGGTGTGAGAAGCAGAGCAGCTACTGGAGCAGGCTGTGCCAGTATGGGCTCCTTGCTGGATTCGGGGGCTTTTTCATTTGTTTTGATTCTTTTGCATGAATAAATTCAAAGAAATACAAATAAAAATTCAAATAAATACGAATCTATAAAAGTAGGATTGAAAAACCTTTTGGACCAGAGACTTGTTGTGAGGGGTTTGGAAGGGCAGGTTTTTCAGGCAGCCTGGTTTTCCATTCTGTTGCATCGGCTGTGGTTCAGGTGAGCTCCACAGAGAAATGGGCTTTTGGTGTTTCTGGGAATTGACAGAGGGAATGCAAGAGAAGAAGTGCCTGGATATTTCCAGGTGAAGGCTCATGTCAGGTATTTCATACAAATCAGTGGAGGTAGCCATAATAGCAACAAGCTTCCCCTCCAGCCAGTGGAATAATACCCAAAGAAATATTTTATAGACATTATTCCGGGCCAGGGGGAGGCATAACTCTGCTTGAGACACCAGACTCCGTATTTTGTTATTGGTTTTTCTCACCCGTGTTTCCTTAGGAAGTAACAAAAACACAACTTGATCAATGCTTAATTTATTGCCTCAGCAGTAGCTCTGGAGATCTGGCACTGAGTCAGAAGTGAGGGAAGGGACGGTGGTTTAGAGCTTAACATGAGTGAAACTGCCCTTACAGTATATGTATGAAACAACAGGGAGAGGAGGGCTGGAGATTCCATCAGCCAACATGATATTTTTAAGAATCTGTGTCTGGCAGATCCATTAGCTGCTGTTGGAGCTTTCAGGAACTCTTAGGAGCTCTGCTGAAACATCCCAGTGCTCTGACCCCGGAGCACACAGCGTCAGGAATTGGAGTTCCTCAGCTGCAGAGAATAATTCATCCCCATCTCCTTGCTGAGGGGAAAGTGGGAATAGCTCTAACAGCATGAAAGGATGTCTGGAGCTCTGTGTTCCTCTCCCTCCTGAATTTTAGACAGGGTATTGTGTAAATGGGATTGGCTGGGAACTGGTCACGTCCTCAGCACGTGTCCCAAATTTCAGTTTCCCAAGGACACAGCCACTGGTGACTCAGACAAATGGGAGTAGGACGCCTGTAATTATATTATAATAACTTACAAGCTGATTAAAGTGTTTCTGTGTGTCTCACGCTTCTGGAAAATCATCCCTGGATTCTTCACAGCTAATTCCCATTTTTTTTTTTTTTTTTTTTTAGGAGTGAGACCATCTGTCACTACAGAAATACTTTAACAGCAGCATCTGAATCCAAGGACAACTGGCATAGCTCAGGTGGGCACTGGCAGAACTGGAGGCTCCAGAAGAGGTTTGCATCCCTCTTGTTCCCATCTGCAGCTGCACAATTGGAAGTGCTGCAATGAAAATTTCTGATGGGCCTAAGGGACCCAAGCCAGTAAATCAGTTTGGGATGTGGCCCTGGGATATCCCAAGTGAGGAGTTGTGTCAAAGGAGTGTATTTCCATGGAAGCTGATTTTAGGAAAACTTAAAGTCATGTAAACTATTGCACTAAACACCAGGTGTGGTGTCCAAAACCAAGCTCTAAATTTGAGTTGTTGGCAGTTCTAAGCACTGAAGAGCCTCCCACCTGGATCAAGATTTACTCGTTGCTTCATGGTTGGTGGAAACCTCAATACGACCATTTTTTTACCCAATTAGTGAAGAATTAAGGGCTTGGTTTGTAACTCTCAGGTAGGAATCCTCTGTGGGTGGATGAACACAACAGGCAGCGTGTGCTTAGAGATGGAAACAGGGAGAAGGGGGTTGTTGTTGGGGTTTTGTTTCAAGCTGAAGCTGAGGAGACACTCGTTGTTTTTGCATCTCTATTTTGAAAACTGGAGAGTTCCAGAACAATTTGCCTTTGATGTCTGTAACAAAAATAAGAAAAGATTAGTGGATAATTGAACTCCAAGGAAAACACTGACCAGTTCTGGACTGGAGATGAGCACACTGGATAGGTGGCTGCTGGCTGAAGAGGCAGAATGGGGGCTTCTGAACTATTTCATCGTTTATTTGCCAGACTACATCCCTGCTGCTGTGACCCAGATGCCCCAGGCTCGTTCACACTTTCTAGATGGATCCTGAACAAAAATTCAGCCTCTATGTGTGTTTTTGGGCAAAATGAAGTTAGTCATAAAATGTCTGGTTAAAACTACCAGATAGAGCTCCAAGGTCTCAGCTGTCAGAGTCCCAGACTAAAAGACACGGATGTGGCAGGGAGGAGATGGCTGAAGTTATTTCCAACAGACCTGAGTAAAACTTGTCTGCCTTTGAGAAAGGGAGATATGTGCCATCAGTGGCACAGGATCAGCCAGAGAAGATGCATAAAAATGAGCTAAGCTTCTTTTAAGTCCTCAGAATATTTTCAAGGTGATAATTTAATTTTGAGAGAGGAAAGAGTGTAATTTATTTCTGCTCATGGCATTTGCACTGGCTGTGAGAACAGTGCCAGTTCTTAGGGATGTTATCCTGTTTTTCTCTGAGCTTTTAGCTTTTTTTTTTTTTTTTTGGAATAGTGGGGGCTGAGCAAAGAATTGCTACATTATCCTGTGTGTTTCCTTACTGCCCTTAAATCTTCTGCCCATTGTTAAACATGCAGGTTACTCACATATTTCATTAAATCTGGTTTATTTGGCAGAGGGAAGGGTAACTTACACCTGTAGTGAAGCCATTCAGAAAGCTGATCCTTCGAGTTCAAAGAAACTGGCCTGTCTCACTGTGGGTACACCTAAAAATGGCATTTCTGGGCTTGCTAACTGTGGTTGGTGATGCCTAGGCAGGGAGAGAACAGGGAACCAAATGTTCTGTGCAAGCAGAACATTTCTAGGCTGTGAGAGAAACAGCAGCAGATCCGAAGAACCACATCTCTTGCTCTCAGGGAAGGCTGTGGAAAGCAGGAACAGCTGCTTCTTATCTCACAGCCAAACATTTTGAAGCCCTGGAGGCGAAATATTTATGCTACTGGACACTTTGTTTATTCAATGGGCCTTTTTTGATTTCTCTTTTCTTACCAGAGAACTGAAAATGAGTGACGCGTGTGTGCTGCAGTGTAAATAAGAGACTTGTGACTCCTCATGTCAGAATTAGAAAACCTTCTTGCTGCTCTGAGGGGTTGAAGGAAATACTGATGTGTGTGAACCAACAGAAGGTAAACACCCATTAAAGTGAAAAAACAAACTGCTTAATCTTAGTTCAGTTTTACACAGAAAACGTCAAGAAAAGAAGATTCTAAAGTTTGCAAATTCTGGGAATAACCTCCAAGGGTAGGCCTGCATGCAAACACACATCTTCCCTGGATTCTGAGGAGCTGCAGAGTGAGATGAAAAATAGTTCTGTGGAAATCAAAAGGTTTACAAACATTATTCTCCTTGTAAACAGCCAATGTTTCCAGAACAGAAGCCACAATAATTCAGCAGCAGGGGTAGGTTTGGGGTGTAGAAAGCAGCATGACTCACAAAACAGACAACAGCATCAAAGCTGGGGAATTCCTGAAGGGGAAACAGTTTGGATTTTGAAGAATGTTGGGGATAAATGCTGCAAGGACTTGCCTTTTTCCTTAAGAGGAGGCCTCACTTGTGAGCATGGTGGAGAGGTTTTTATCCAACCTTTCCATTTTACTTGCCTGGGTTCCCTTCTGTGGGACCCTTCTTTACCTGACTGAGACAATATTTCCTCAGCTCCAGCAGCACCTCATCAGCCACGTGTGGCAAACTCTCTCTGCTTGAAAAATGCTTCTCTTCTGAACACACCCAGGTGTTAAATTCAAGAAGCACTCACCAAATCCAATATTTTTGAGTATTGAAATCCAGTGGCTGACTCATCACTTTGCACAAAGATGTTGCTTCCAGTTGCTTTGTTTGGGCTGACTGCGGGTTTTTCAAACAAAGCAAGTCATTTCTGGAAAACCCTGTAAAACTTTGTGCCAGAACAGTGGAGAAGTTATCCAAAAGGCCAACACCCAGGTCAGTCTGAGAGACTGAACTACTGGGAAGCCCTGGGACTTTGCTGCTGTCTCTTGTGTCAGTCCTTTCAGGGCCTGGGGCATTCTGGAAGTGCTGGATTGATCCCAACCAACTCCCAGGCACCTTTAACCTTCGTGCTCTCCGTGCACCTGGCTTGGGGGGGTATAAAAACCTGATAGGCTTTTCCTTCTCCTGCCCAGCCCCTTGAATTAATTTCCTTTTTAAGTTTGGAATCTTCAGATGGGGTCCTGGCAAGAGAATCCCTGAATACCTTCCCAGGATGTTGCATTCCAGAGAAGAGCTTCCAGGGTGGTATTGTTTTTCCTCTGCCTGGATGAGCCTTTGGTCTGAAGCAGCATGAAAGGTTTTGTGGGTTTTGAATAGCAAGGGAATTAAAGGTAGGAGTGAGCAGTGTGAAGGTCAGACTTTTACCTTTTGTAGAGTTATCTTGGAAGTAATCATGTGCTTGAATAGTCATTCCCAGTGTTTTTGGGCAGCGCTGGCTTGTGAAACTCAGACCTGAGAGATCCCAAAGGTGGCTGCTCCTGTTGGGCAGCTGCTGCTGTGACAACTGTACAGGAGGGCTGATAGCTGGGAGTAAGGAAATCGAGATGAAGTGGTAAATGAATGTCTATCCTGCCAGCAAATCCTGTTTTCCTTGGAATCAGGGGTCAGAAGGTGGCGTTGCAGGCGGGTTTGTGAGCAGAGTGTGCTCAGGAAGGGCAGCAGGGCACCAGGGTTGCACACACGGATTTTCAGGGATGTTTGCCTGAGGACCAACAGCTCATTAAAGGTTACCATGGCTAACACAGCTGAGGATATATCAGATCTTTCACTTTTTATAAAATTGCCTTTATTTGTGCTCTGCCTGTCCAGCTGAAACAGAGCCCATTGTGTCAATGGGGTGCTGGGTGCAGGAGGGGATGCCTGACTTAATTTCAGATCTGATGGAGGTGATAGTGTTGGATGGATCATTGATTGACTTCAGAAATGGCCCAAAGCTCTGATTGAGTTCTCCGTGTTGAAATCATGCATCTGGCTCCTTTTCCTCTTACTAAAACCTATAAATATTAAGACCAGCTTTAGAAGCTTTTCTTAAGAAGAAAATCTTCCTTGTTAAAAGCGTTTTTAGAGTGGCTGAAACTCTGCTCCATGCCCTAAATTTAATTCACTTGTCAGTGCATTTAGGTTGCTTTTATGCTGTAAAATGAAACTGATCAGTGAAGAGAAAGCAGTGAGATAAAATCTAGGAATGTCTGTGTTTCATTACACAGCCAGTCCCTAATGCTTTCAGAATAAAACCAGGAGTGTTTAATATTCATCACTTTGTGATGAGTGCTGGTAACTCCTCTGCAGGGCCTGGGCAGTTAAATCATTGCTGTCATCTGAGCATCTCTTGCCATTGTAGGGGTGCTCTGTGCTGAGGGTTGGAGGTTTAGGGATCCCCAGCTCAGTAACTTGGCCAGGGATGGCCCTGCCCAGACCCCCCAGCAGCCCCACCCTGGGCATCCCTGGCAGCGCTGCCCAAACGCTCCTGGAGCTCTGGCAGCCTCGGGGCCGTGCCCATTCCCTGGGGAGCCTCGGCAGTGCCCAGCACCCTCTGGGGGAAGACCCTTTCCTGATCTCCAGCCTGAGCCTGCCCTGGCCCAGCTCCAGCCATTTCCTCAGGTGTGATCTTCCTCCCTCACACATCCAGTTCTCAGCGTTAGATTTTTAGTCTCTTTCATGATTGACTGAGATATTTTATCCTCTTTTGAGATTCTACTTGATTGGTCACCAGTGTGAGGGCAGAGAGTTGCTGCTCAGAGCAGCTGGGGCTGCCCCTGGATCCCTGGCAGTGCCCAAGGCCAGGCTGGACACTGGGGCTGGGAGCAGCCTGGGACAGTGGGAGGGGTCCCTGCCCATGGCAGGGAGTGGAAACTGGATGGGCTTTAAGGTTTCTTCCAACCCAAATCATTCCATGATTTTGTGATTCCAGAGTCCTTTCTCCCCATATGCTTTGCAATGCTGCCATTCTTTCCCATCCAACTTTAGTGTCAGACATTGCAAGCAGTGTAAGTCCTCTGCTGAGCTTTACACACACTGATATAATCTAGAAGGAAAATTAAGCTCAGAACAAGCTTTTTCCAGTTCCTTTTAAAAGCAAATTACTTCACTAATCTTTGGTCATTATGTGAATTTTAAACCTTTTCATACAAAAAGAGATCTAAGCTTTGGTGAGCCAAGAGCATCCAACATGTAGCACTCACCTCCTTACTCTTCTGGAGGTGAGCTTTGCTTACCTGTTTCAAGTCCTTTAGACTTTCACACCACCTCTTTTCTGTGCTCTCAGGGACATGTGAGCCCCTTGCATGCTCTTGCAGAAATAAACAGAGTTTTATGAAGAAAAGACTGGGTTTGACAATGCTGATGGAGACAAAGCAAAGAGAAAGTCCTGATCACAGTTTCAAGGACAAATACAAAGACAAATTATGGTTCTGTTCCAAAATAAGAAAAGAAAAATCCCCCAGCTTTACAGGAAGAACTCTGTTCATTTCCCCACCTTCCCAAGCAGTTTCAGATCTGTGAGTGCTGAAGACACCAAACACTTTGTTTTTCCATCAAGATCCTGGGAGCCTTCCCTGACCACGCTGCCCTTGCTTCTGAATGGTTTGTCTTTCTCTCCCTCTGCCTGCAGAGCATCTTTAAAACAACTCTGCCTTGTTCAGAATGTTGAAGTTGGCTGTCTAAACTGCAGCTAAATCAAAAACATAGCTGATGATTTGGACAGATCCAGGCTGGGTGGGATTCCTGCCAGCGCTGTATTCGCTTTTGTCTTCATAAAGAGCAGTCCTGGGAGATGTGCACTGCAACCAGGAGGAGTCTGACAAAGCCATGTGCCTTTATAAAGGACTTTTTTAGAAAACTTATTTTTCAACTCAGCCAGCTGTGTCAGTTATTTCAGGCCATGGTGTGTTGATCAGATGCAGAGTGCAATAATGTCTTGAAGGAAAATATCTGGTTTCTGGCCCCTGCTGATAATTTGGAATTGGGTGCAAGGGTTAAAAATGTGCAGTGCCCACCCTGGGCACTCCTGCCTGGGGTGGATGTGGTGGATGTGGTGCCCACACTGGGAGCAGCCTGTGGATTGCTCCTGATCCTGATACGGGAATAGTGAGACTGTCAGCAGGAAACGCTGCCCAGTGCCTGATTGACAGGAGTTTGTACATTTTTCCCTGCTGTTTAAGAAACTGAAAAGTATGAATTATTTGGGGATGTCTCTTACCCCCTACTTTGAGCACGTGGCCCCTGAGCAGTCTGAAAGAATTCTGTATGGTCACCTGTGAGCTTGGAGAAAGTGTGGCTGTTGTGTGGGACTTAAATGACTTAAAGTCATTCTTTTTTAATGTATTTTCAATGGGATTGAGGGTTTCCACCTTATTTCCCAGCTCATTTTCTGCTGGTGGAATTGCTAAAGGCATTTAAGAGCTGCAACACATCCAGTACTGTGGTTTGCAAGTCCTGCATTAATAAGGACTGTGTAAAAAATTAACAGAAATGGAACTGGGGGTGATCCCTGTGGCTTGTGGCCAAATTTGGTTTGATTCTAGTAATGAGAAAATGAATCTGATGCAAAGGGAGATGCAATTTGCTGAGGCAGAGGAATGGCTGGACTATTATTGACCTTGCAGAGAGATCACTGAACATGTTGTGGGCACAAATTTTCAGTTTTCAGGGCTGTCCCACGAAAAGGAAGCCAAGCCAAGCCACCACAGACCAGAAATTTAAGGAATATTTTCTTTAGAACAACACAGAAATAAAGCATGAGGTAAATAGGAAAGGAAAAGAGGTGCATTCACCAGCAGCCCATCTTAGCACTCATCCTAAGGTAGTGAAGATCCTTCTGTATGTGGATAGAATTTGGGGGGTTTGATCTCCTGAGTGCCAAACTCGTGTAAAATCAGCCTCACCACCAGCTCTCTCCTCAGCACCTTGCTACCCGTGCTGTTCCCATGCAGACCATTCAGAACCTTCTGAGTGCAATTAATCTGTTGCATTTAGCAGCTGTTTTCTCCTGCTTTCCTTTACCTTACAAGGCAAACACTCCTAAGCAGGATTGGGAAGAATCATTTTTACAGACAGAGGGACTCCAAACTGAGGGCCAGCTCAAACATCCCAGAAGACTGATGGTAAAATTTTACACTCAGTACCACTCAGGAGCTGTTTGACAGTGTCTGCTTTTATTTAATCCTTCACTCTGCCTGCAGTGGTATTGCTGTTTCCCAGGATTTTGGTTTTACTTTCATCACCTCCATGAGGTTTCTGGCCTGCCTGGTACCTTAGGTCTGGAGCAAAGGAGGCTCAGGGGGGACCTTGTGGCTCTGCACAGCTCCCTGACAGGAGGGGGCAGCCGGGGGGGATCGGGCTCAGCTGCCAGGGAACAGGGACAGGAGGAGAGGGAACGGCCTCAGGCTGGGCCAGGGGAGGGGCAGGGGGGACAGCAGCAGGAATTTCCCCATGGAAAGGACGATTAAACATTGGAAGGGGCGGTGGTGGAGTCCCCATGCTGGGAGGTCTTTAAGGACACTCAGTGCTCTGGGCTGGTGAGAAGGTGGGGATCAGTCATGGGTTGGAGTCGATTATCTGGGAGGTCTTTTCCAACCTCAGTGGTTCTGTGATTCTAAGAGTTCACCTTTGTATCACAGTTCAGGCAGTGGCAGCATAGATAGAGGGGAGACTGAGGTTCTCCCCTGTGTTTCTACTCTTCTTTCCTCAATGTTAAGCTGGTGGTGGCCCTGCTGCCTGCCAGCTCAGGATCTCTGCTGGGCTGCCCCTGGCAGCAAACAGGTCTGGGAATGTAGGATGGAGCCCCAGCCACCCACCCTGCTCAGCCCTGCTGCCCTGGGCTCTCCTCTGAGCCTCACCTGCACAGCTGCTCTGTCCCTCACGGGAGCTAAAGGGCCAGGGAAGGCTTTTTCTCAGCTGTGTCATTTTTCATCTTAAACCGTTCCAAAGCCCCCCTTTTGTTTTTGACAACTCCAATCTGCCTGCAGTGCTGCAATATTGCACTGCTGGTGAAGCTGCAGTGAGGCTTTACAGCATTATTCCCCCAGTTGCTTCCCCGTCCCAAGCACCAGATCAAGTGTAAGTCTGGTGCCAGTGCTCCTGGCTATGATTTACCCTATTTCTACCTCCTCCCTCCTTCACTTCCTCCTTCTTTTTATTTTTTTTTAAGACCAGCAATATTTGGATGGCAATTCCAGCCCCAAGGCTTGTATAAATTCATTAAAGGCCCTGCCTTTTGAAGTGGAATTAGTACTTTGTTAAAACTGTTTATGTTCTGGGTCATGAACCATCTGATGGGCGGCCCCGGGTCCCTCTGGGCTGTGCTAATTAGAGCTGCCTGCCCTGCAGCACCGGGGCTGGGGCTGCAGCTCAGCTCACAGAGCAGCTCCAAGGATCTGACCTGCAGAACTACCTCTGCCTCCCGTGCTGGAAGCTGATTGCTCCAGAGTGGGAGCTCGTGTCTGCTCGTGTAGTAATTCCCTATAGCCCAGATCCTCACTGGGAAACCTCTGGAGGCTTTTTACCTCGAGGCTTTTTCTCTTAAGAGGTAAATTCCTTGCCAGAAGCCTGTTATAGTAAATCCCTCATCTAGAGATGGAAATTAAGCATCTTCCAGTCCTGTAGATCTTTGCCAGTCCCTTCAAATGCCCTATCCCTGGCTCCAGACTGCATCCAGGGGGTTTGACAAGGGATGTAGTAGAGGATAGCTTGGGATTTTGGCTTCTTAAGCACATGCTTCTGCTGTCCAAGCTTAACTTTCTTATTAACACAAAAAATACAGCTGAAATTGAAATTGCTGGTCTGGAACTCTGGTTGTGGGTTTTCCTGCTGGACCATGGTGAGAAGTGAAGTGCTAAATACAGCTGGAAATCCTGGAGTGGCTGAAGGTGCATCAGTGTGTTGTTTCCAATGCTGACATTTGTTCTCAAGCTCTTTGAAATCTTCTAAAGAGCTCCAGTGTTAAGTGGGACACCCTAAAAGAGCTTGGCTTCTTAGACAGTTTTGCATGAACCACTTCAGAGTGCAGACAGGACATAATCTCAATTATCAGGTAACAATTTTTGTTTGCTGCCAGCTCACTATTTGCTCACTTTGGATAAAACTGGTTCTATTGCAACACAATAAACAGGCAATAGGAGTAACTCTGGTTAGATCACACTTCAATCACTTGTGCTCACCTGAGCTACCCACATACTTCAAAGGGAAATGTATCTGAATTTTTAAGTTTGAACCTCACAAAATATAATTACAGAGCTTTATGGCAAGATCTTCCCACACAAGATACATCTGAGATGCTTCTGGGCTGTGACAGCAACTCCCAGCCCTGCAGTGGGCCTTTATGTAGGAAAAGTATTTTGGCATTTCAGCACTGTCCATATATCCCCTTGAAACAGCCTGATTAATCCATTCTTTCAGGCAAAGGAAGTTTAGAAATCATTCTTGTGGTAGCTGAGCTTATGCAGGGCAGCAGATGTCTCTCAGTCCCCAAAGGCCACGACAAGTCCCTCTAAGCTTTGTCTGTGTAGCACAGTTGTTCACATCTCACAAACAGCTGAACTTTCAGCTCTCAAAGGTTCAAAATAACCTGACTTTGGTGAGAAATGCTGAAATTCTGGAGAGAATAGAGGCTACTCAAGGAACATGATGTCTTTCAGGGGTGTTGATCAGATACGAGAGAGGTGAAGGAGCCTGCAATCTGCTTCCCTGGCTCTTGATGTCTTGGAGAAGTATTTGAGTTGTACAAATCACTTAATTACTTTATGGCTTATTCCTCAACCGAAATGAAAATCCTTTGGGATCAAACTGATCTTGATAAACATCTCAGGCTTTTAAGAAACGCTTCTGGGTTTACTGCCCTTTAAATTTCAGGCACCCTGACGTTAGTGTGCTGTCTTGTTTGGCTTCAGCTCTCAAACCACAGAACAGATTGACATTCTGAATTAAAAATAGAATTGCCCACCACTACTCCCACAGCTTGGCATTAATCTGGTTCTGGTTGGCCTTGGGCTCCTTTTCTTTTTGCATGGAAAAAAAACAATCCAAGTTTGGTTATCAACAGCAAAGTCTACTGTTCAAAACACAGAGGCATCTGAAGTCCCTGCGTGGTGTGAGGCTTGGCAGAAGCTGACTTTGATTAAACACAAGTCAACCAGGAAGGTTTTTTCCCCTTTCTCAGCATCTCTTTTGGCAGAGTCTCCATCTGTGGTTGGGGTTGGAGAGCCTGGCTGCTGTTCCAGGCTGAAAAGAATGCCCCGGGTGGGATCTGGTGAATAGCTCTATTCATAAGTCATCCTGCCCTCCCTCTTTCTCCTTCCAGCTTGAAGCCTCCAGGACACTTGTGCAACCTTGGGCATGACATCCTGAGTGGAGAAGGGTGGGAACAGCCCGTCCTGAGGGTGGGAGCAGCACGCAGAGCCCACTCGTGAGGAGCATCAGAAAAGGAGTTCGTACAACTCCTGCATTTCCTTCTTGAGCACAGCCCTGTCAGTCACCTTCTCCAAGGGCTGATTCTTCCCACTTAAGGAGCCTGGCTCAGTTTCCTGCCCTGCCAGGCTGCTGGATGTGCATGGAAAAGCCTCATTTCCCTCTGGAGCTGATGATATGAGAAGCTGAAGGAAGCGCGTGCTGTGTGCCTCTTGTTGGCACAATAAGGGTTGCTGATCCCAGGCTTGGAAAGCTTCTCCAAGGATATTTAGGTTGAAAAAGATTCATTGTGGACTGTCATGGAACTTGAGTGTTGGAAAGCCTGGCAAAGTCACAAGCTGCTCTGTCTTTTCTTGTTTATTTTATTAGCAGAGAAGAAAATACGAGACTTGGAAAACAAACCAAAGGTGGGAGGGGAGAGGATGTACAGGAGCAGAAACAAATTTGAAGAGGTAAAATGGAGACTTCCCGAAAAGAACTTTCATAGAATGATGTAAATAAATATCGACTCTGAAAACAATGACTTCCATGGCTTGGTCAGAAAATGAAACTTTTTTTCACTGGTGGAACAGCATTGTTTGGCCATAATGGAGGCCTTGTCTTGTCAGCCTCGTCTCTCTCCATCCAAAGTGTTCATCTCCTTCTTGTCCTGATTCATCAAAGCCAAAAGGCTTCTCTAGATAATTATCCACAGCTGATGACCAGCTGGGTGAGGTGACAGAACCTTTTAATGAGTTTAATGAGTCAAACCTCTCAAAGTGGGATGTGTTTTGCTGTGTGACCACTGCATAAGTTAGGAATTAACCTGACTAATCTACACCTGAGTTCTGTCTCCAAGTGAGATGTCTGGATTGCACCAGCAAACAGCAGAGCCCAACATTAAAAGCTGCAGACTCAAGGATCTATTACCCGATTTTGGGGAGTGCTGCAGGCTGTTCTTAGTCAGCTCAGCTGCTCTGAATTCTTCCCTTGCAGCTCATGGGTTTATTGGTGTGTTTTTCTGGGCACATAAGCCCCTGTCACAATGTTATCAGAAGACTTAAGTGGTACTTAAGTGGAAGTGGCAGGTCTCTGTGCTGCACAAGTTGTGTTTTAACAGAAAATTGATTCAGACAAGTCCCCAGATAGAAGTAGTCATTCACTACTAGTGCTACTTCTTTCTAGGACAATGGAATTAGTGACTAAACTGAAGTTAGATAATTTTTGTTTTCCAAAAGCAACCCTGAGAAGGCTCTTAGTGAGCACCAGTAAAACTTTCTCAGTGAGGAAAGCTCAGAGTTCCTGTTGTTAACAAAAATGCTGGTTTTTATTGATATCTTAAATAGAATCTAAATATGAAGAAACCCTTTTATACTTTGTCATGCATATAGATGCTAGAGACATAATCCACTGAGTGACAGTGACCCCTGGAGAATAAAAGTTGGCTTTCAGTTGTAGCTTCTGAACTGTTTCCTAATTTAAATCTAAATCCATCACTAATTGCATTTACAAACTGAGAGTTATTCTTCTCCCTTTTGTATTCCACTTTTCCCAACTACAAGAGGAGTTGTACATGCTGAGCATCTCTGAAAGCTCAGTTTTGTGATGCAGACCACAGCCCAGAGGGTGCTGGGCACTGCCCAGCCTCCCCAGGGAATGGGCACGGCCCCGAGGCTGCCAGAGCTCCAGGAGCGTTTGGGCAGCGCTGCCAGGGATGCCCAGGGTGGGATTGTTGGGGTGTCTGAGCAGGGCCAGGAGCTGGGCTGGATGATCCTGGTGTGTCTCTCTCAGCTCAGGACTTTATGGGATTCTAAGAGACCACAGCTGTGTTTTTTTGCTGATTATGGGGTTTGCTGGCCAGTGGACAGCTGGACATGAACAAAGAAATCCTGAAATAAGAGCAAAACCTGGGAGCTGCATAACCCTAAAGCTGGAGAAAAACTAAAGCAGACATGAGGAAAATCAGTGCAGACCAGAGGAGAGGCTGGGCAGTGGGTGAGCTGCAAGGCAAGGCTGGGACGAGCTCCCGTGGCCAGAGCTGCTGTAAGCAGTTGGCTACTGTTGAAATAAATGGTGTTTTGTAGTGGGAGCTTCATAAGCTGGAAGTCACTAAGGAAATAGGAAACCTCTCTCCTTCCCACTGGGGAAGGCAGAATGTGAGGGCGCCTTTGTTCGGGGCCAGTTTGTTTTCACTTGAGTTACTGCTTCATCAGTTCTGTCCTTGAAACCTTGGCCATTATCCAAGGAAAAAACAGCTACAAGAGATGGGGGAAGAGAGCCCCTCCAAAAAGCTTTGAAATCAAGCTTTTGGGTAGTTTAATGTTATCACGGAGGCAGCAGGTTAGAATAAGCAGTTTTCAAGTGTGTCTGAGCTGTTGCATGTTTGGGCCTCTTTTGTGTGGATTTCTGAGCTTGCTTTGGGAAGTCTCAAATCCTGAGTGTGTGGTGTGGTCCTTCTGGGCTGCTTTAGGAGTGGAATGGTTCTAAGCACATTTATGGCCAGTTATAAATCCTAGTGATTGTTGTTCCTCCTGGAGCCCTGGAGAGAGAACAGAGATATTTGACTGCCTTTCCACAAAAGATCTCTGTCAAAGTTCTTGCTGTCTGCCCAGTCACCCTCTCTTTTAGGAAAAATTATTTATCTGCATTGCAGGAGCTTTCCAAATATAGAGCTGTTTTTCAGCCCTGGCCTGTTACAAATCTATTCAATGGTTCTGATTTAGCTTAATCCACCTGGGAGTTAAAAAATTTGCTCCTTAAAACAGAGAGAGGTTTTCAAGGTGGGGGTCAGGCTCTTCTCCCAGGCAGCCAGCTCTGGGACAGAAGGAAATGGCCTCAAGTTGTGCCTCCAGGGGAGGCTCAGGTTGGACACCAGGAGGAATTTCCCCATGGAAAGGGTGGTCAGGCCTTGGAAGGCTCAGGGAGGTTTGGAGTGCCCATCCCTGGAGGTGTCCAAGGAATGCCCAGATGTGGCACTCAGGGCTGGTGACAAGGTGGGGATTGGGCACAACTTGGACTCGATGGTCTTGGAGGTCTTTTCCAACCTCAGTGATTCTGTGATTCTGCAAATGTAGGTTTGGGCCACTTGGCTATCCAGGTTAGGGCCCAATCCAATGTAAACTGGGTGCAGAAAGTCACACTTCAGTTTATTTTAATTGGAGTTGAATCCCTTCTCTGTTGCTTAGAGACATTTTTTCTAAGTAGGTCTTGGAAAGAACACGCTTGGTAGGAGCTTCAGATGAGAGCTGTATTTTGTATTTCCTTCCATGATTTGACTTCTCAAAGAGCTGCATTTGTGCTGAAAAGGGGGAATGTTCAAATCCATCTTAATCTTCAGGTGGTTGAACATCCTTTTCCTGAGCTGGAGTCGGTGCTGTTCTGAGAGGGAAAAGCAGTGAGTTTTTGAGAAGAGAAAGCAAAATCCATTGCCCTCCTGGAGTGAATGAAAAGCAGGATCTTGTGTATGAGCTGAAAGTGATAATGGACAAAAGGAAGGGAAAAAATCTAGCAGGTGAATGCTAATTGCAAACTAATTAATAATTGCACGTGGAGCAATTGCAACTACAGTGGTCTGGCTGCACTGGGTTCAGGTGTGGCACCTCCTGTTGTGGAGCAGATGGAACATGGAACAACTTGACTTGTGTTGACGAGTTCTGCCTCTTGTAAATGGTGACAAAACCTGGATTAGCCAAGCTGCAAGAGGCAAGGCCAGGTGTCCTGAACCAACTCTGCTAGTTCAGAGTGAGCAGCGCTTATAGGACCTGTGCAGGTGCTTGTCATGAGGTGCAAAACACAGCTCTGTGTCTCAGGTGCCTTTTGTGAGGCTCTGGGGCGGGCGACAGTCGCATTCCAGCAGCACTGTGATGTAGCAGAGCTGTGCTGTGTTCCTGGGGGCTTGGAGGGTACAGCCAGTGTTCCCTTGTGACCCTGGGCACTCAGAACAGCTCGAGATCACTGCAAAGTCACCTTTAGGCAGCCATATCTATACAGCTTCTCCATTTGGCTCCAGAAAATTTTCCTTTTTTTCTTTTTTTTTTTTTCATTAGGAGCTTTTAGGAGGCCAGACCAAAGAGTTCTGCAGAAACAAACTGTACCATTGTAATTCAGCTTCATTGCTGCTCTCCAGCTTGGGAGCTGAGGTGAACAGCTTTCCTGCCCTCCTGGTTTCTCTGGGAATGTGCTTTCCAGCTGTGGGCACAATGGAAATGTGTGGGCACGGAGCTCTGAGCCCAGCTGACGTGCAGGATGTGCACAGGACTGTCCAGCTGGGAGCCCGGCCAGCAAGGCAGACACGGGAATTGCTGACTGTGGCTGAAATGGAAATGCCAGCGAGAAGGTTGTCATTTAGCCACGGCTGGCAGGGAACATGGCACCAGACAACTGGGCGGCTTTGGGAGCTGCCCATGGACAGGAGAGGGATGATTAAGAAACATAATTTGGCTGGCAAAGCCTGAGGAGGTGGACGGATGCAGAGTGTGACCTTCCAAAGCTGACCAAATCCTCAGGAAAACCGTAATTGCTGCTGCAAACCAGGGACTAGTCCTTGGTTTGGCCAGACTCATGTTTGTTCAGTTCATGACTCCACACTGTTCTTGTCCAGGCTTTTCTTTCCAGAGGCAAATGCCTGAGCTGAGGAGGAAGTCAGCAGAAAGAAGGAAGGCAGCAGGAAGGCTTCAGCTCCAGGGAGCTGCTGCAAGAGCTCAGAGATGGTGCATGGTGCAGACCAGGCATTTCCCTGTTCCTCCCCTATGGAATCTTCTCAACTCTCTTCTTAAAGCACTTTTTTTCTGAAGGCACCTCATCTCTAAAATTTTTGGATGCCCCATTCCATTTTTGGAACCGTTCAAGGGATGGAACTTGGAGCAACCTGGTCTAGTGAAGGTGTTCCTGCCCATGGTGGGGGGTTGCAATGAGATGATCCTTAAGGTCCCTTCCAAGCTAAACCATTTTGGGATTCTGTATCAAGGGAGAGATGCTGCCCTCACCCCTGGAGCACTGGGTCAGTGATCCTGCCACTTGTTTGCATGTGATGTTCTGAAATTTATCTGCCACCTCTGCTAAGAAATCGTGTTGTCCTTTATGAAACATTTCTTTTTTTGTGGTTTAATATTTAACTATATTTATTTCTTCTTTTGTAGTAGATTAAAGCCATTTAACACCTGGCAGCTTTTGCATGGAAGGAATTAGAAGGACCCCGGTGCAGAGTCAAGGCTTTTGGAGAACAGGTTTAATCCAGAGGGAGGATCTGAGGAAGAATCCAGCTGGATGCCGTTCACAGGTTTTAATTTGGAGCGTGTCCAGGCTTGGGAGGGACAGGGCATGACAAGAAGGTATCTGCGCTGGATTTCTTTGCAAAACTGAGTGGAATAGGTGAAGAATTTGTTCCGAGGAGATTGGATATTTCCTACTCCTCTGAATTGTTGTGGAAAAATACCTAGGGCTGCGAAACAGCTGCTGCCCTGACAACGGGGAACAGAGAGCCTGGGCTGTGTTCAAGCTGTATCATGTAGTGGCTTCAAGGGACGTGGCTTGTCCTGATGTACCCCTGCTACTTTCCAGTTGTTAGTGCTTTTACGTAACAGGTTATTTCTGCTTTGACTCTCTTTTTCCAAGTGTTTTACTGTCATAACTTTGTTTCAGCAATAGTTCTTGAAATTGCCAACTTTTTGGGGAAGCAGAATGCAAGGGTTTGCCTTTCAGTGCTGTACTCTGCTTCCCAGTTGTGAGTGCACAAAGGCAGAGGTGCTTTGGCCTCGGTGCTTTTGCTGAGGAGGTGAATATTCAAGTTATTCCAATTAAGCAATGTGCTTGCACCAGGAAAATGCAGATCTCCAAAGACAATTGGTGTTTACTGCTACCAGTGCGTGCTGCAAAAGCTGGAGGGAGGGCTAGCTGGTAAAAATACTGTGAGAAAGTGCTGAACCAGCACTGCAAAGGCGCAGGAGAGGCGAAGTGGCCTTGTGGATTTGACCCACTTTGCAGATTTCTTGCCTCAGGCTGCTCAGTGCCTCTCACAGAACCCCAGCAAATCATCTGGGTACCCCTTCCCTTCTTGAGCTTTTTTTTCTGAGCTCCTATAAGTTGTAATAATCATTGGACCATTCTCCTGCTGGGCTGAGCTGATCACATTTGCAGCAATTAATTTGTGTTATTTTTTAACTCACAGTTTCCTTTTTCAGGGAATTTTCTTCACAAAAAGGGCTTTAAAGCATTGGCACAGGCTTTCCAAGGATGTGGTGGAGCCACCATCCCTGGAAGCATTGAGAAAACGTGGATGTGGCACTTGAGGACACATTGTTTAGTGGGGAATACAGTGGTGGCGGTTGAACTTGATGATCTTCAAGGTCTTTTCCAGCCTCATTGATTCTTTGATTTTGATGTTTGCTCTCCATTCCTCTCAATTTCTTTTTCTGCTGTAACTCTATTTTTAAAGTGCAGGGCTCACCGTGCCCTGCACTGCCTGGGATGTGAGCTGGACTCAAGTTAGGCATAATAAGCCACTTTAAGGATGTTATGGGAAATACTTCCAAATATAAAAAATCGAGAGAAAACAAAAAAATTATGATTTTTTTTGTGTATGTATGGAATTTCTGGGCCCAAATTTGCCTTAAAACAGCTTTAATACCTCAGTTTACAATTATGGATGGGATTATATGATGGGAGTGGGGAACAGCACCAACCTGGGTTTGCTGTTATCTGTTGGAAATTCTTGTGTGGGTCAGTTCCAGAAACTTTCCAACACCATTTCCCTCATGTACCTTGCTCTGACTCTGGTGGCATCAAACAGGTAGCACTGAGATCCCTTTCTCCAGCTTTGCCATCCTTTCAGCCCCAGACACTTTGTCCTGGGAGACAGCTTCAGCTCCACCTGTTTGGAACAGGCCAGTATTTGCCATCCACTCCCAGTAAAAGAATTTTCAAGAGCCAGAACTCCAAGGAACTTCTCTTTGGGAATTCTCCTGCTCTGAATTGCTGTGGTGGTTAGATCCACGATGGGATTGACTGAGGAGCCACAAGGTCCCAAAGGAGTGGAATTCTGCAGGTGGGCTGGCACAGAGGTCTGAGGCTGCCCCAGGATCCCACAGCCCCTGGCTTCCTCACTTGGTTGACCCCCGTTGGCCTCCTGCCCCCTTTACCTCCTATAAATCTTTGGTTCTGGAAAGTTCCCCCTTGGGTTCCCGGTTCCCTTGTTCTGCCCCTCGCCTTCCCCACTTGTGGGAAACAGAGGAGTAAAGACTTTTGCAATTAGAACAGAACTTTGTTTTGACTTTATGACCTAACACCTGTAGAACTTTTCACTGCAATGCACAGCTGTGTTTTAGCCAATAATTTGTCAGGTCACCTACACACATGTACTTCTGTTATAATGATGCCTTAAGAGGACTCCTAGAAACAGGAAAAGATAATGATGCTAAATAATAAAATCTCTGGCTGTGGAGAGAAACCTGGGAAGATTTCAGAGTCAGTCTCAGGTAAGCATAGGTCCCCTCTTCCTTGGAGCTGGGTCGGTGTGGGCCCCCCCTCCGGGGCCTTGGAAGAAAGTTCTCCCAGTGTGTTCTGGTGTCGTGAAACAGTCCAGAAGAGAAGAAGGGGAANAAACCTGGGAAGATTTCAGAGTCAGTCTCAGGTAAGCATAGGTCCCCTCTTCCTTGGAGCTGGGTCGGTGTGGGCCCCCCCTCCGGGGCCTTGGAAGAAAGTTCTCCCAGTGTGTTCTGGTGTCGTGAAACAGTCCAAAAGAGAAGAAGGGGAAAAAACCAACCAACCAACCAAACAAACAAATAAAAAAAAACCAAACAAACAAACAAAAAAAAAACCAAACAGGAAAAAAAACAAGTTCAACTCTCTGGAGAAGAAAATCCGAGAGCTGGCTGAAAAGCAAGGGGTGCTTCCTCCTCTCTTGCTACCACAGCAGGAGAACCCAGAGCAGTGTCTGTGTCCTTGAACAAATGTTTTGAAAAGTTTGCTCTGTTTTTTCCTCTTCCCCCTCTCAGGCTCAGTTTAAAGGCACAGAAAGGCACTAGAATTGATTTCTAGAGCAGATGAGAGAGGATACACTTCTCATAATGTCACCCCAGGACACCTGGCTAGGGGGAAGGTGGGATTAGGGGAACAGGGACCAGTGGGGAAGCTCTGGGGGAGTGTCAAAGGGGCAGAGGCCAACAGTCAACTGGGGAAGCCAACTGGGTAGATTGACACAACATGCAGTCTGAGAGAGGCTTTTCTGCTTATCCTACCACAAAACATCATCACTGACTGCTACAGGGAGGGACACAGAACCTTTCCCACCGTCTGCCCATCACCACATCACTGCATTCTGTGTCTCTGTGTGTCACACACTGATGAAGAACAGACTCAAACTGTCCCTGAGCTCTCGGTACAACAAGAACCAGCATTGTGACACTTCACCACCACTCTCCTGTGCTCAGCTGTCTGCTCAGACTGCACATCTTGGGCCCCAGCCTGCCTTTATTTTGCTTTTTTTTTTTTTTTTTCCTTTTGGGGTGAAAAACGAAGAGGGACCTTGTTAAGGGACAGCATGCTCTCTAAAGCAAGTCCAACAGCTTCCTCTTGGTGCACTTTCACTCCTGCAGTGTTTAGGCAGTGTCACTGCATTACATGACAAATGGCTCTGGGAGGGTTTGCTCTTTCATCCTCTCCCCAGTGGCAGCACTCTGTGCACTCTGCAGTGTGGATTTTGGGAGTGTTTTCTGCTCTGTTTGCATTATTTCAGTATAAATACAGTGCTACAAAGAGAAGGATACACAAGGAGGGGTGTTTTTTCTTGTTTTCTAAGGGTATACAAAAGGCTCGGGCTGGTCCTGGGTAGTTTAAATCTTTTAGCAAAACTTTAGGTTAAACCTTTGTCATGTGCACTCACTTCATAACAGCAGCTCTATTATTACACCTAAAGCTTCACCTTTTTGTTCTTTCCTCTTTCTATCTTGACCCACACTGATTGTAAATCAAGAATTACTTCTGAAGTCAGAGGGCTGATGCCACAGCCCTCCACTTCTCTTTACTCTTCCTACAAAAGGGCATGAAATTGGAACTTGCTTTGTGAAATTCTGTGTATTCAGTCTTCCCAGCCAAGGTTTTTCTGGTCATTACTTGCGTGAGAAACCTGGCATCATTCTGTCACTGTTTCTTAATTTATGTCTAAAAGCCTGAGATCTGAAACAGAATCAGAGAAACACAGAATCAAACAGGTTGGAAAGGATCTTTGAGAATGAGTTCAACCTCCTGTGGACATGTGCAGCACATCCTGAGCCCTGGCCATTTCAACAGGGATATGTCTGTGGGTTAGGATGTCTCAGAGCTATTCTGAGGGCAAGAGTCTCCTAATTAGGGGCTGGTGCGTGAATATTTATCAGCTGGAGCTCAGGAATTGCTTTATAAAAGCCCCAAATGGGTAAAAATAATCACCTTTCTGCAGTGACCCTTTTGCACTGTAAAACTCTTGTATTTTGGAAGGAAAATGAGGTTTGTTTGTCTTTTTTTTTTCCTTTAGGCAAACTCAGAGGTCTGATCTCAAACCTGTCATCAAAGGACAACACCTGCATATGGCAGTGACATGGGGGCAGGAGGCAGAATGAGGGGGAGCAGTGTTCAAACAATGTTAACTTCATTTCAGACAAGGAAACAACACAGGGAACATGCAAAAGCAATGAGCTTTAATAGCTTTTAATATGTTTTTAAACATTTCCATCACCCCCTCTACGTTTTCAGACACAGCTTGGCAATAAATCAAAGTAAAAGCAAACACTCATCTGAGCTGGTCATTAGGGTGAAACAGGAATTAAACACTGAAGGGGGGGAAAAAAGTACAGAGTTTACATCAGTGGGGTTAGGGAACAGACAGACAAAACACTCAGGAGCAGCAGGGAATGCATCCTGCTTTCATTTGGGCCTGACCAGAAGCCAGCACTGGGACTGGGAATGTGCTGGCTGTGGGAGGCTGCTGCAGGCACAGGAACTGCAGGGCTCGGCTGGTTTGCTCCATGGTGGGGCAAGTGCTGGTGCTTAGGCTCTGTTTTTGAAGTCAGCCCTCTCAAAGCTCCTGCAGAAACCTTTTGCTGCCTGAGATTTGCTTCCACCCCGTTTGAAGCAGCAGGTTCAGGGCAGCTCTTCTTTGCTCTTCCTGCATTTGCTCTGCTGGTCCCCCACGGGTGTTACTCAGACCTCAGTGCTGCAGCAGTCTTGTCTCTCTTGCTTTGCTTCAGAGGAGGATTTTAGGCCTGCACATGTCCCCTGTTTTAGTTCAGCATGGAAGATCAGTTCCACGTGGCCCTTTAGATTCAGCAAGATGGAGAAACCACAATAATTGAAGTTACAGAGTGTTTTCAGAAGCTTGAAGTGTCACCATTAACTTTCTGGGCACTTTCCTTGTCCTGAGGGTCTAATTTGTCTTGGACAGCCCATCCTCATGATTTCATTTCATAGCTTCTGGGGCTTCAGTAACCTAATGGGCCTTTCTGTTCCTTGGGAGCTCTTCCCAGCAGATCCATGAGTCAGCTGGGTGCATCTACAAAAGTGGGTAAGATTGAAAGATTGAAAGATTGATAAGATTAAAAGTTGATAAGAGGTAGTGAGGAGGAGCAGCCCAATCATTCACACTTCTGATTCTTCTTGTTGTCAACCTCATGTTCAACTCCACCCTTGGAAGGATTTTTGAGAATTCACAAGAGAGTCCTGGTGAAAATGTGTTTAGGGCTTAGACAGGGTGGGCAGAATGCACCAGAGACTTGAGTCTCCTACTAAAGGCAACTCAGGAGATTTAAATTAACCTAAGCCAGGCCAGCAGAGCTCCTGCTCATTATGGTTCTCAGGAATAAATACTGCTAATTAATCTGCCTTTATATATCCATGCAGCACTGGCAAGTTGGGCTCTGCTGGGTTCACCAACATTATTTTGCTCATGCTTTGTCCAGTGTAATCCCTTAGCCAAGGAAGTGTATTTCCTTCCAAGGACAGATGATTGGGATGTCTCTGCTGCCCCAGTGGAGCAGCATCTTCATGTCACACTGTGCTCAGCAAGCTCAGAAGCTCTCCAGGTTCCTAGCAAAGCTGTGGATCTCCTTCCAAGGTTGCATCCAGAGGTGCCCGTGCTGACCCTTCCCTGCTCAGCACCACCTGGGCCACTGTGGGAATGTCAAGTGAAAGGCACTCCCTGCCTTTATTAGAGCTGCATTTCAGACTGATGAAAGCTTTATTTCCCAGATTGGAAAATACAAAACCCCTGGGGTTTCCAGCCGCAGCCGGGGTTATATTTAGAAGGTCTTAAATCACTGCAAGCTCTAGGTTTGAAGGGGTTGTTATAGAGTGTGTGTGTGTGTGTTTATAAGAGTGTGTGCTTGGGTTTTATTGTGGAAGATCAGTCAGCAGGGATTTTGTGGGTCTGCTTGGCAATGATGGAGCAATTAAAGTGCATTTTGAGGCATGGTGGGGGGAAAAATGCTCAGAGCCAAGAGGAGAAGAAATGGAGGAGGTTAGGGAGTTACTGAGAATAACTTCACTAATCCCTCTTCCCTTGCTGCTCTTGCAAACCTCAGTCTTTACCTCACAAAGGTGGAAAGCTGCCAAGGGAAAGAATCTCATTAAGATTACACCAAGCCCTCCAGTCCTTGCTGGAATACATTAAAAGCCAGAAGAGCACCCAGACCGCCCTGGAAGGTTCTAAGCAGTGACTGCAGTGACTCATCCAGGAAGATTCCCCCATTGTCCCATATTTTCCAGCCTGCTAGACAAGTGAGAGGGCTTTGCAGGATCCAAGTGTGTGTACCTACACATGTGTGTGTGCCCTAGCAACAGGATCCATCCTGCTTTCAGGGTTTCCATGTCAGCCAGCTGGGCTAAGTGCAGTAATCAGCAGTGACAAGAAATCCCAGAGATATTCCCAGCTCTGCCAGCTGAAATCCTCAGTTTTAAGTCCCCTAATTTTGGAAACTCGCCTTCCTTCTCTGAAGTTTTGAATCCGGCTTCCCATAATTAGGTGAGATGGTGAGAATCTATTTTTCTTTCCAGGCTTATGATTTTTCAGCCAGGTTCCTTCCTTTGGGGAGTGAACTTCCCGAAGTGGCTTCCCCTTCTGCCAGGCACAGATATTTGAGAGTGTCCAATCCCAAATGAGCATGTGCTTGTGTTTATGTGTGTATTCAGTCTGTCTGGCCGTGTCCACTGGAGGTAAACACAGAGCTCCTGCACATCTGTGAGCAGTGTCCCTCGCAGGCCCTGCCAAGGGCGCAGTGGAACATCAGGGCACTGGGGAAGAACATCTGGAAAGCTGCAGTTACTGGACATGCTGGAACAGCACGTAGGTGTGTGGGGAAACACAGTTTTCCAGCAGTAGGGAGGCTTGTGGGAAGAAGAGTGGAGTTCAAACTTCAGTTTGGATCTGACTCTGCTGGGATGTGATTCATTTACTACAAAGTCACTTCTGGAGGTAGAGAGAATGGATGAATTCTGTGCCAAGCTGTTCCATTCTCATTTCCAGCAGGGAACTGGTTTGATTTTTAGGTTCATCTCTTTGATTTGACATCCCAACCCAGAGCCAGCTCAGGAGAGCCACTTTGGAGGATCACCTGTCAGTAGAAGCTGGGCACTGCAGGTGCTGCTGGGGGTACCGAAGCTCTGAAGAGAATTTGCAAAGCCCTCCCTGCACAATTGGATCTGTGAGCACACTGCAGGGAATATCATAAGCTGTGGAATGGGTTGGATTGGAAGGGACCTTAAAGCTCATCTCACTGCCATGGCAGGGACACCTCCCACTGTCCCAGGCTGCTCCCAGCCCCAATGTCCAGCCTGGCCTTGGGCACTGCCAGGGATCCAGGGGCAGCCCCAGCTGCTCTGGGCACCCTGTGCCAGGGCCTGCCCACCCTCACAGGGAACAATTCCTGCCGAATATCCCATCTAAACCTACTCTATGTCAGTTTGCAGCCATTCCCTCTTGTCCTGTCCCTCCATTCCTTGTCAATTGTCTCTCTCCATGGTTCCTGTTGTTTCCTTCAGGTCCTGCAAGGCCACACTGAGCTCACCCCAAAGCTTCTCCTCTCCAGGCTGAACAATCCCAGCTCTCCCAGCCTTTCCTCCCAGCAGAGCTGCTCCATCCCTCTGATCCCCTTGGTGCCTCCTCTGGGCTCTCTCCAGCACCCCCAGGGCTGCCCCAGCTGCTCATCCCAGCCTGGACTGATCCCAGGGCTGCCCTGACCCAGGTGCAGCTCCAGCACTCAGCCTGGTGAAACCTCTCAAGGCTCCCATGGGCCACTTCTCAAACTTGTGCAGATCCCTCTGGAGTGGTGAGAAGAAAGAGCACATAATGAGCAGAAAGCTCTTCTGATGTTTGCTCCGCAAGTTCCGCGTCCAAATATTTCCTTCAGATTTGGAATTTTTGCGTCCTTGCCTGCGAGTTTTGCTGCAATATCCCGAATATTTCGTATGTGTTGCTGCTGAGCTTGGCTCCTGGCTTGGGAAACTGTGACGAGCTCTTGCCTCAGCCACGCATAGCCAGACAATTAGCAGGAAGGGAGAGGGAGGGGAGGGTGGGGAAGGAATAGGTGTGCTGAGCCCTGGAGCTCTCCTGCATTTACAATGTGTCCTTCCCTTAGCAACGGGGGGGATTTACACCCAGACACCCCCCTGGAATCGCCATGTGTTGGTTAAGGTATCACCTCTAGCCAGGGCTTGTCTCCTAAATTAATAATTCGCTATGTTTTTATTTATTTTGCGCATGCCAAGGGCGTGAGTCAGCGCTGTGCAGGCAGGTTCCCCTGGACTGGTTCTGATTAGAGCCTGAGTGAGGGAGCAGAGGGTCTGGAGTGGCTCCAACTGGATTCCACGATGTCTCGACTTGACTGTAGTTAAAAATGCCAGAGCCAGCGGTTTAGTTTATTGCAGTGGACTCTCACCTTGGCTTTGGAGAGCCTACATCTCCCTAGCCAGGATGAAAACTGGAGCCCAGACTTCCCCATGCCTTTGCTAATGCGTACTTAAAGTCAAATTAATTACCATGATTCATTTCAGATTGAACTGCGTTATGTATCAGGAATATTATTACTAGTTACAGTAATACCACAGGCTGCCTCTGTTCAGGAAACCGTGATTTGTATGAGTCCCTTAATGAACACTGTCTACCCCTAAGATTACCATGCCTCTGAAACAGTTGGATTCACATCAGATCTTGCCAGTATCAGACATATCAGATGTTGTTACAGTCAAATGATCTCTTCTGAGACATTGGCAGATGTTGAACAAAATGATTCCACCTATTTCCTCTCCCAGAATTGTGACTCTGCTTTTTTATGCAATTCATCAGCCAACTCACTGTGGCTGCAGATGGAAGTTTTTAAAACAGAAAACAACAAAAATAAAGTCCTTGTTTGTTCTACCTAGAAATTTATATCCCCCTATTGTTTAACTACCATTAGGAACCTCTTGAATGCTGAAAAAGCCTTTTAGCAAGCACAGGGTTCATTTGAATTAAGGAACTCTGAAGATTCAGATAGAATTGATGTTTTAGGAGTTTAGAATTGTCTCACTGTTAGAAGCAAACCAAAATCTGTATTTAAAAACAGAACTCAGAGTAGATCATAATTTGAGATCAAAAACTGACTTGAGATCAAAGCCAATACTGGTATTAGTCCCATATTTTGGTTTTGCTAGACCAGTGCTGGTCTTCTACTGCTTTGGATGAGCCCAGCCTTTTGAGAGAGAGCCTCCCTGGCTTGGTTAACATTGCCTCCTCTTATTTCTTGTAGCATAAATGACAACGTCACTGGGAGTCTGTTTTGTTGGAATGATGCCTTTTCCTGGTCTTAAAATCAAGAGTCCAACATGGTTAGAAGGGAAAAAGGGATTTTCCCTTGGGATTTATTTGAAGGACCCTTAGGTGCACCACGGCCAGGTCGAATGCACCTCCCTGCACCCCGCAGTGCCCCTCCTAAAAGCTCTGCTCTGACACTGGAGGTGTTACTAATTAGCAGATCTAGCAAAGAGCCCCCCTCCCCAAGGACCCTTCCCCTGGATGGTTCTATCTCAGGTTACAGAATGTGTTCTGGAGAGGCCCTTGGGCTCTGGGCACACTGATCCCTCACTGCGGAGCTTCTCAAATGTTTCCTCTCCCAGCCTGACAAACAAGCCCAAGAATGGAGGCAAAAAGCACCAAGAATCCAGAAATTGTAAAAAGGTGTAACAGGGGTATAAAAGAAAAGACAAAAATCATCCTGGAATCAGGAGGATGTTCCTGACACATAAAATCTCTTCAGCCAGTTCAGTGTTCCTGTTCCAGCTAAAACTCTTCAGAGGAGGATATTCCCTACCAGCCACCCTGAAATCCTGATACCCAGTGGTTGATGTCTGATGTGGCTGGGTTTAAAAGTTTTAAAAGCCTGTAGTGAGGACTTTTATTAATTTTATACCATCATGAATGCAGGAGTGAAGTAAATTCACTTTGTAAATCCTACTAATGCTCCAAGGGCTTCTCTCCTCTGCAGAGAGGATGACATTGAATTTTGTTGAATTGCTAGAAAGAAATCCTTCGTGTATCTGTGAGGTGTGGAGATTAAAAGGAGGAAATTCCATTGAACTCCACTCAGAATTTTTTGTTTGCGACTTTGGGCTAGAATTTCACCTTGAAAACAGACAAATTTCTTCAATTCCTGTGTACTTTGTGTTCAGAGTCAGTGCTGAATTTTAATAGGACAAATGAAGGCCCAGATTGGTGTTATCATATAGACCCAGCCTACCCAAACCAGTGAGATGCCAGAAATCCATCACCCAGTCACCCTGGGCATTTTAGGCATTTAGAAGTCTGATGTGTCTTTTCCTTCCTGCTTTATGGAAGCACTTTGGAGCCTGTTTTTCCTTAAAAATTGTGTGGAAAACAGAGCTTCTCCTTTGGAAAAGGAGGTAGAGCTGTGAACTCTTCCATCACAGGAGTCCACGGTGGTGTGAAATGCAGAGGTAACAAATTTAGCAATTTAAACCCAAACTGGGAGAACCCAGCAGTGCTTCAGTCCACAGCCCTGTGAGATCAGGATTCCAGAGCTCTCCATTCTTTTTGTCAGAGTCAGATGGTATAAAACCACATGGTACTTTTTTTATAGCTGGCAAAATAAATTTCCTTTAATAACTAATAACTCAAAATAGCAGGAGTTTAGAGGCGTTTTCATAATTCCAATTCCTAATTTGCATTCTGTTGATTTTGAATACTTTTTTTTTTTTTAAGAAAAAGGCAGTTTACCTTAGAATTGAATGTAATTATTATATCCGAGATGAAGCTTTCTGCTATTTACAGCCATGAAAATATGCCCAGAGCCATTCCAGAGGAGCGAAAGGAGATGGAAAAATCAGGGTCACTGGGCTGTTGTGGATTTAAAAGGAAACAGTTAAAGAGTGACCTCCATGGAGCTGCCATTCTCGAGATAAATGCTGGAACTGATGCCATAGGTTCCAGCATCTTGGGTGGAGCCTTTTGACTGCCCAGGGTGTACCTTTGAAGGCCCTTCAAATAAATACCTCCTTTTATTCTCTTGTTCTTGTCTAGTCTCTGTTTTTAGGTGGCCACTACCAGGCACCAGAACCTCTGGAAGCAAACAGTAGTTTGGAGGTAAAAATTTGAAACAACTTGAGTGATGTTGATGAATTTTCAAGACCCTTGGCCTCTGTAAATGTGTGCAGTTCTAACAGTGCCACTGAGTCTGTCGCTCCCTCCTGACTGCGTTGATGTCCTCTCACAGGAATGCCACCAGCAGTTCCAAAAGTTGACTTCTGTAACCTCAGGCTGTGTGGTTTTACTGCCCTGACAAACTGGAAAATGTGTTCTCCAGCCCCTTGGAGCACTGTCACTATCACCAACTGCTAAATATTTTGGAACACCTCAATATTTGTCCCAGGCAGAAAAGATTTGATTATTTGGGGTTTGTTCATTTGTATGTTTGTTTCGGTGTTGCTCTTGTGGGATATATTTTCTTTCCTTCTGTAGGTTAATCAAGAATTATTCCTTTGGTTTTTTTCAGTATAAAATGCCATTGTGCCAAATGATCACGAGTTTTCTCATTCCACAGTTTCCAGTGTGGCTGAAAGCCCTGCATGGAAATTTCTAGGAATTATTTACATCCATGACTCTTTGCTCTTCTTTTTTTTCCTCCGGTCTAATTTAGTGGCTTAATTCACTCTATATCAAGGGCATCAAGCTTGATCACCATAATGGATTTTTAATTAGTGTTCTAATAAGATGCACTTTCAAAAAGCTGGGATCCAAGTCATCATTAACTGGCTTCTGGGAGCTGTGGCCCTTCAGAAAATCCTGGAATTGTTAAGGTTGGAAAAGATCTTCAGGATCATTGAATTCCACCTTGCCTGGTTTCGAAGCAGCCGTTGGGCTTAGCAGGAAAATAAAGTCCAATTTTTGGGCATACAGAAAGGTCTCAGTGCAGCTGGAGGCAGAGAGATAAAAGTAGAAGTCTGGGAGATGAGGTGGGGAAAAGAGCTCAGAAAAAGCCTATTTTTCTTTTTTTTCCAGGGGCAAGGATCAGCTATTTTAAGTCCAGCACAGTTTGGTCAGAAGCTGCTGTTGTAAAATAAATGTAAATATCCAAGGGGAATCTTCACTGGAAGCTCTTAGGCTGGAGTTTGATGCTATGGGTTTTTGCCCTGGACGCCACAGGATTTCTTCTCTTGGGAAAACAACAACAGCAAAAACCAAATACTCCCCCACCCCCCTAAAAAAAGAGAAGGCAAATTTAAAAAGCCCCACAGGAATATCTATTTATAATGGGTGGTTTTTTCTACCACAAAGTTATTTATGCTCCTTCTTGAGATGTCCTCAAGCTCTGAAGGTCTGTAAAGAGCAATAAAAGTTGTTCCTTGTTTTCAACAATGTTGTTTGGCCATTTTTAGTCCCTTCTGGCAAATGCAACTTTGCTGCCTGGGCAGCACAAACAGTGCCCGAGTCAGGAGGACACTTAAAAAACCCCTCAAATTCTTTGTATGTGTGAGGTCCTGGAGATTGTGTGGTTATAACCACAAATGTTATCTCAAAAGGGCTCATTTTCCCAGTCAAAACTAATTTGGGAATGAAGTAAATTGAGTGATTTCAGTGGGAAAGATAAAGTCCCACAAAACTCCTCACTTCTGGGTGAGAAGCTGCTGTTTATTAGAAGATAACTGCCTTGGCTTCCAGTTGATATCTTGCCCGTGGAAAAACAATTATTATTGTTGGCTTCACAGCTCCTCTCTCTCTGTGGGGCAGCACACCCAGGAGAGGCTCTGGGATTTGTCTGCCAGATTATCTGGTGAGTAATTATTGTGGCAAATGAACCAACAGGAGGATGATTACATAGGGAAATTATACAAATCTCTGTGTTTAGATAATTGTATCTGACAGGTATGGAAAAGCCTAATTGAAAAAAGAGGGTTTGGAAAATATTTAGGTGGTGCAGAGGGAAGGATCTACTCTTATGAAGGAAAATAAAGATATAAAGGAAAAGTCTGAAAAAGTAGGATTTCAATGGGGCTTTGTTTCTTCACAGCACCTGACCTCCAAACCTGGACAGAAATTCTTTCCAACCCTGTACAACTCTTTATCCTCTACTGGAAGAATTCTCAACCATGCCAAGTGTGTGGGGCTTTTTAGGGTAGAGTGACATCTTAAGAATTGATAATCAAACTGTTTTCCTCCTCTCTGGGACCCTGATTCTCATGGTAAAGTTCAAACAAAATAAAAAAATTCTCTGCAAGTTTACAAATGTGCCACATCTCTAATTTGTCAAACATGTGACATAATCACTTCCAGTCCTTCCTGATCTGCATATGTGTGTACAGATGAGACTAGAAATAGTTTTGCACCTGAGAAGTGTTTGTTTTTTGAAAAGGTGCATTCTTGGAGAGGGAGAAGAATCAGTTTTAGTGGCATTTCATACAAATTCAAGGAATTTTTGTTTCCTTGAAACACTCCTGGCAAGCTGTGAGTCATGCTGGGATATTTTGTTATTGCCTTTTTTTTCATGGAATCACAAGGATTGATTCTGCAGAGACAGATGTTCAGGTGGTGCAGTAATAAGGGATAAAATGGCTGCAGAAAGAGAATTTAATGAAATTAGGTGCAAATGTAACCTGTCAGATAACAGATGTCTTCATCACAGCCCTTAGCATGCAGTTACCACGGCAGGAGCTCTGTTTTCTTTGGTGAGGATAAACTCATCAGAATACCTGTTTTATTTCTTCAGAGATTCCAATTTCAGTGGTTCAGGTCTCTGAAGGAGTTTCTGTCTTTCAAGATCTACTCCTTGCGTTTAAAGCCGCTGGAAGTGGTGCCAAGGAACATCGAGGAACCGGAAAAAGACAAGGGGATCCTGTTCTGTTCAGTTACTGGGACTGTGTGATGATGCTCTGGTTCAAGCTCTTCTCAGCAGAGCCCACAAGCAAGAGAAGCCCCTCAGCAGTGTGGGGAGGCTGTGGATCCACTCAGCTGGTAATTTAAATCATATTGAAAACAGTCTCTTAGCAGTTGTGATATACGAACACGTAAAATCCAGCTTAAAGGCAGAGTTCAGAGAAATTATTTGAACTACAGAGGGTTTGGCTGGCAAACAGGGAAAGAATTAGGAGCAAGCTGTTTCTTGCCTTTCTATTTTTATTGCTGGGAGCAGATGTGAATTTTCCGTGAATGGTTTTAATGAATCTTTTTTCTCAAACCACGGTTGCTGCAGTGTCAAAGTGTTTGTGCTTGGTCAGTCTCCCGGTGCTTTCACTGTAGTGAACAGAAGTACATTTTAAGGCTGCCTCGTGTATCTGCTTGAGCCGATTTTCCAGCCTGGATTTTTGGGCTGTGCTCATCTTTAGTTCAACAGATGTTTCAGCTATAGAGCAAAACTTTAAATATTTATCCCAACCTGGAATAAAAACAATTTAGGTTTTTAAGCCAATTAATAAAATTCCTTGTTCTCAGTTAAATCCTGATGCTTGTGATAGGTTTGTTCAGACCTTTAGTAAATTGGGAGTGTCTCCATAACCACTTCTACTGTTGCAATGTGAACTGCAGCTGAAAAGCTGAACTGGTTTTAGTTTCTGCTTTCCTCGTGTTAAAGATGCATCGAGACAATTCCATTTTTTTACTGATGCTCTTATGACCCTTGAACCTTCATCTCAAGTGCCGCCTGTTAAAGCTGACACTGAGAAATTTGACACTGAGAGAACATTCTCCTGTTGTGAGTGGTTCCCTGCTCTCAAAACCTCTGCAGGACTGGGAGGAAATGGGCGTTTTAGGTGCACTAGGCCAGTTTGGGGTATGGATGAAGCTCCAAGGTGCGGTGATGGATCCCAGGAATCCCTTTGTAGATATGACAGGGATAAAGATGGATTTTGTCTCATCTCAGCACTTCCTTTGTGGGCAAGTGTTGGGGTGCAGCTGCTTTAAAACTGAAGTAGACTGGACACGCGACTCGGGGTCACCGTGGGTGAAGGTGAATGCTCACTAATGAAGATTAATGAAGATTAATTAAGCCTCCGCACCCTGGCTGTCGTGTCCGCGACGGGGACCCGGTGGCAGCGGCGCTCGGTGCTTCAGCACCGCGGACAGCGCCCTTCTCCCGGAGCGTGGCCGGAGCACGCGGGGACTGCGGGGACAGCGGGGATTTCGGGGATTCAGGGACATCGGGGACCTCGGGGACAGCGGGGATTTCGGGGATTTCGGGACATCGGGGACATCGCCACTGCTGCCGCCACCTCCGCAGCCCCTGCCCGGCCCTTCCCACACAGCGGCCTCTGTTTCCTGCACTCCTGACGAGATTCATTAGATGGGATATTAGGAAAAACTTCTTCACTGAAGGAATGGTCCCACATTGGAACAGGCTCCCCAGGGAAGTGGTGGAATCACCATCCTTGGAAGTGTTCAAAAAACACGTGGATGTGGCACTGGGACCTGTGGCTCAATGGCGAATGTGGCAGTGCTGGGTTAACAGCTGAACTCGGTTTTAGAGGTCATTTCCAACCTGAAGGATTCTACAATTTATAGGAAAGGGACATAGGTAGAAGATTGGGCATTCTTCAGGGACTAAACCTTATTTGGAAAGAGTTCACCTGCAGGGACAGTTCATGAAGTCCATCCATGTACAGATGGACACCCCTGCAGAGCTTGTCTTCTACTGAATTAAACCCATCTCCATTTAGCTGTTTCAGGGAGCCATGTGCTGAGAGCTGGGGAGCAATTTGGGGTTGTTCATGACTGATTCCTGAATTGACTCATGAGGGATTTCAGCTCCTTGTTTAAAAATTACTTTGCCCTGTGGCAAAGCTCCTCATTGTATCTCTGAATATTCTCTGTATCCATCAGCTCAGCCCTTTGTTTGAAGCTCTTCCTCTGAATGGGAAAAATGAAGGACTTTTCTATGGAAAGAATGACTGGGATACGTAAAATGTTTTGGTTGGGAGTGGAAGGACTTCGACTTGGTCTGAAGATAAATCCTTGCAGTATTTTGTGGTAAAACCCTACTGCTCCATGGCTTCGGGTAAACTGGGACCACCTGGTCTGAAATGCAGCCTGAGGAGCAAGTCAGGGCCCCCCATTAAACAAGGGCTGCCCTGACACAGTTTGGCACAATTCTGTTTTTAAATACACTAATTCTGCATTCATGTGCTTCCCAATCTATCAGTGGCCTGGTACTACACATCACTCCATGTATTATTACATTTTGGGGTTCGCCAGGCCCAGTGCAGAGCATTTTTGTCTCAGTAAGAAGTTCCAGCCCTTCTTCATGCCTCCCCCTTCCAATGCATCCATTTCCTGCAGCACTGCAATCCCAGCTTTTGTGTGGCTGCTTCGTGTGTGGCCTCTTTTGGAAAACAACACAGCTAAAAGGTTGTAACTCACTTTTAGGTATCATCCATGTCCCTGTTTCATACTGACCTTGTGGGCTTTGGCTCAGTTTTCATTCAATCTCCTATTTTCTCTTTGCCTTCTTTGGCAGCAAATGGGAAATACTTGCTGTGAAAATGAACCTTGAAATTTAGGTCAAAATTTTCTCTTGTGTTCCAGGACACGATGTTCCAAAATTATGAGGTTTTGGTTCTCTTTCATTCATTTTAATCCCCAACACATGTTGTTTTCTCCACAAAATTCTGCTAAAAACTTGTAATGGGCTCATTTTGCCATTTGGTGGCAAAATAAATTAAGTGTGGCTGTTGGATTCAGCTGGCAACCAGCTCAGGAGGGAGACCCTATTTCCATCAACTCTTCCCTATTATTTCAGCTTCTTCAAACCTCTTAATTCTTGATAATTTTATAGATAAGCAAATAAAGGACACCTCCAAAATAGCCCAGGAACAGCCATCAGCTGTAGTTTTGTCTTCCTGAGAGATGTTTCCTGAGCTGTGGACTTGGTTTCCCTCACCCAGATTAGGAAGCTGTAGGAGTGCCCAGCCCTGAACAGAGACCGGGGAGAGTGTGGAGTCTCCTGCCTGGGGATATTCCAGAACCATCAGGACACAATCCCATGCCCTGTGCTCTGGGATGGCCCTGCTGGAGCAGGAATGTGGGACCAAATGCCCCTCTCTGGTCCCTTCCAGCCTGTCCCATCCTGGGATTCTGTGACTCTGTCATGCAGAACTGGGATCTCATTCCCGCACAGCCAGAGCACAGGCAGGGAACAGCTCAGTAACGTGGCTGGGGGGTTCTGGTCCCACACAGAAGTGCAGGAGAAGCTGAAGCCCATGTCGAATTTTGAAGAGGTAAACTGAGGCACTGATGGGGGATTTCAACAACAGCCAGTGGTGGTAATCCAACACCACAGTTTTTACAAAGAAAATTACATTTTTAATATGGCTTTGTGACTTAAAATCCCTGTGTGACTTTGTTTTGTTAAACTGAATACTGACTTCTGGATTCCTGTTCCTTCCAGCACTTTTGGGGATGCTGCACGTGGACAACAGAGAATGCAGCCCAACCTTTGTGTGTCTGCTTTGACCCCAGCCCCACCAGCAGCCATCCTGCTCACCTATTGCAGCCTGACACATTCCTGTATTCCAGGAACCTCCAGTTCTTGGCTCTACAGGTGCCGTGCAAGCCAAAGAACGGCTCCAGAGCTAACCCAGCGCAGTTGGAGAAGGGAAACTTTAATTAAAAAGCCTGAAGCAAAAATCCCTCACTCCTACAGGCTGGAAAGTGGGAAGGGAAATGAAATTTAGCTCGAGTTCCTCGTGGTTTCTTGTTTTTCACATAGGGAGATGCACTCAGGCCGCTGAGCTGGCACTGGGGGTTGCTGCCAGGTAAGAAGCCCCGGGTCTGGCTGGGTGCCATGGGAGCTGTCTGTGTTGTGTTTGGCCACAGCAGCAGAAAATAGCGTGTTCCAGGCAAAGGAAAAGCTGACCAAACATCTTCTGGTGCGAGGTGATTGAAATCACTGGCATTAGGCACAGGGTGAACTCGAGGCAAATTTAGAATAATGTGAATTATTTGAGCTGGAAGTTTTTGAATGCCGAGCAAATGTTAATGTGTCAGCCCAAATCCCTCCTAAGGTAGGCAAGTATTACTTGCTGTCTTCATTTCACCAACTGGAAAATTGCAATTTCAGGGGCTTCAACCTCCGTAATCTTGATATAAACTGGAACTAATTCTGTTTTTGTGGTGTTGCTCCTCGTTGGTGCTGATGTGGGTGAAATTTGAAAGCAGCTTTCCTTTTCCTTCCAGGGAGAACTGGGACAGCTTACACAAGCAGATGAATCTCCAGGAAATAATGGTGTGGTACCTGTTGATGTTGGCAAAAGTGCTCGAGTTTCATTCAAAATACGGGGTTTTATTCACTGCTGCTTATTCTGCCCGTGCAGCCTCTGCCTGGGCGATCACTCTGTGCCAGCTTCAGAGCTCAGCAGGTCTATAAAAGCATCTGTCAGCAAATAAAAAGCCAGGCTCGGAGGAAAGTGTTTTAAAAAGTGCATCTGAAGCCTGCTGGAATCAGCCTGCTGGAATTTGCATTAGATTCCTTTTTAGTTGCATCAGCTGGGAATATATTGTGACTGCCTGACACTTCCCATTTACCAATGCTGAATGGAATCCTGATGGAGAGGGGTTTTAATGGAGATGTCACCTATTCAAAGGACAGCGTTTGACAAATGCTGTCAGGCATTTTTACAACAATTATTTTGTGCAAAGCTTTTTATGCAGACAAATCCCAAGGTGCTTTACATTAATTTTCTCTTTTTTTTCTTTTTTTTGGGGGGGGAAGAGGAAGAATAGTGATTTGTTCTTGCCTTTAATCATTTGAAACCCTTTGACATTCTGTCTCATGATGAAAGGCTTTCTTTGAGGTGTGCCAGGACGAGGAAAAGCTCATTTTGGGTGCAGGGTGTTGAGGAGCAATCATTTACTCCATAATGCAGCCAGGTAGGTTCTGTTGAGTTCTTTTGCCTCAGTTGTTGATTAATAAATCATATTTATGGTTCAAATGAGCATGGATGGGGATATGTGACTTTCTTCCAGAAGATGAAATGATATGTACATTTATATACATTTATGCATACATTATGTTATACAGACTGTCCTGCTCAGACACATCAAACACTAAAATCAATTTAGCAAACAGCTCCCTGGAAATGGCTAAAAAATAGAGCAGAAAACAAAGCAACCACCACCCCCTGAAATTCAAATGTCACCTCTAATGAGGAACATGCTTAGAGCCTGTAAGATCACAATGTTCAGGATGAATAAAACAGCAACTTCTCCTGTGACTTGACCCATAAAAACTCCACTTAACCCAGAGGGAAGAGTGTTCTCAGTTGAATAAGGTGTTCTGGGCACCTGTCTGAATGCCAGCCCAGGGCCCTGGAGATATTTAGGGGCTGAATTTGCTGCTTTGAATGATAAAAAGAAGATAAAAAACTTTACTTTGTCCTTAAATTAACATTCCATCACTTGATAACTGTTGAGCTTTTGATGGGATACCCTTCCTTTTGGACAAGGGTGAAGAAGCAGAGGAGGCTGCCGTCCTGCTAAAGTTNCCCCAGACTTACAGAAGTGTGGATTATATTTGTTAATTGACCAATAAAATTGACACACAGTTCCAGTTTTTCTTTTCTTAACCTCTCCTGGTCTCATTCTAACAGTCGTAGATCTCACACAAGCATTACACAGGCATTACACAGATTTGTGTATATAGTTTCTATCAGCTCTTATTGTTTCTGTGAACACTCTATCTAAAAATGTGAACAGTACAGCTCTATCTGTGTTTTGTCTAAAGTAAAGAAATCCTGTGAAAAGGTAACTCTGCTGCAGTAAGAACTGTGTTTAAGGTCTCTGCTGCAGCTTTTCAATGCTTAAGTTTTTTCAATGTTTTTCAGTGTTTCTACTCAAAGTTAAAAATCTATATTTGTATTTCACTTTGGTGTGACTTGCTGGATCTCAGCTTATCCAAAGGTTTCAATTGAACCCCTGTGCTTTGGCTTTCCTCTGGGCCTGGGTCCAGAGCATCTCTCACTGCAACAGATAACTAAAGAATTTATTTAATAGTTGATGTACCTACAACAACCTCGAGCTCCCATTTGATGTTTGAGCAATCCCAGCTTGTTCAGATTTGTGTTAAATCAGTGTAAAATCAGCTGAACTGTCAGGATGCTCCAAGATTGGCTGAGATGTTGTGAGTTTGATGTCAGTGAGAATGTGCTCCAAAGGAGCAGTTGGAGCTGATATAACGAGCTGCTAGAAAGCTGTTGATCCACTGATTAATTTTATTGTAAAACCCCTCACCCAATTTTGGGTTGAACCCACACTGAGGGTGTGGACGAGGCTCCTGCCATGGTCAGATGGAGCTGAGCCTGCTGACCTCCACTACAGGCAAAACAGGAGAAATCCCTGATTATTGCCTCTTAAAGGGAAGCACAACTAAAATCCTGGGAGAGACATTCCAGAACTGTGTCGTTTTTTGTCGAGGAAAGAAGGCTGAGCAAATCTTCTGTCATCAGCGCTTGATCCCATAAATATTTAAATGTCAGCCCTCCTGCGAGGAGAGCAGTGCTGCTTTCTGAAATGGGGTTATGCTAGAAAGATGATATTTAAATTGTTGCTAATGCTGTACTCCAATTTGATCTTTTTCTGCCTCGCTGGTTAAATTGACTTTCTGTAAGAAAAATAGAAATTCAGCCCACATCTCCCAACAGGTTTTTCTAACAGCATTTAAAGATAATACAAAAATAATCCAAACTAAATACCAGCAATTGAAAGCTGTGGAGTTTTTCAATGGTGTCACACAATTCCACCAGTTCTTCAGCAACAGAATTTTCTTTGAGTGTGTGGAAAATGAAGGTTTTTTGACAATCTCAGCTCCTCATTCTGATGCTGAGCTGCTTTAATGAGCACAGAACCTTTTCCTGATTGTCTGCTCAGATGGGGAGAACCAACACTGTTCACGGAACGTCTGTTTTAGACAAGACTTGTTATTTCAAAACAATGTTTTAAGACTTCATTTTCTAATAGAGTTTCAAATAAAAAGCCACACATTCTCAAAGAAAAACCTTATGAGGCACTGATGAAGCCAAGTCTTTGAGGTTAAATGAATTATTGTAGTTAAATATATTCTGTACCTTTGACCACTGGACTCAGAAGTCCAAAATGTGTTGATTGAAGACCTTTTCCTGCATTTTCTCCCTCTAAAAGTTCAGAGGATCAAATAAAAAGTTTACTGAAATGCATTTTTGGGAATGTGGATCAGTATTTTGTTTGTTTAACTTCAGTTCTTCAGCAATTATTTGGCTTTTCAATTTGTTTCCCCTCTAGAAATGCCGGGGATTCTGAGTTGTGCTGAAATAGCATCACAATGAAATAAAAGTTGCCTTTGACAACTCACTCTTCACATGGTCCAAAGGCCTTTTCCTCCTTTCCTTTTGACCATATTTGTCCTGGAAGAGCACAATCCCTTTTTGTTTTGCTGACTTTGGGGTTTTCTTGGATGTCGTGTCTGACCTTGTTTACTGAGAGAGAGGAAGAAATCCTCAGTAATTCCCTTTTGCTCCTTTCTGATGGACAATGCCTCCTGTGTGTCAGGAATTCCAGCTGAGGAGGACTGGCTGCATTACTGACCTTCATACCCTGCTGTAATTTTGAGAATTGCTGCCTTTACAGTGCTGGGGCAACAGGGCTTTCCTTATTCCATTGTTTGAACCAGGGAATGAAGGACTTAAAGGCTTTTATGCCTTCAGTAGAAAAGTTTCCGAGAAATTCCATTTTCTCAGGCACTTGGGACATAATACAGGCAGCAAAAGTGAGTCTGAACTGGTTTTAAAAGAAGAAATAGACATGTGAAGGGAAGTGGGGAATGACCTTGTGTGGTTGTGGAGGTCAGACTTGAATATGGGAGAGGAGAGGAATTTATTTATAGTCAAAATGTTAATGGTGTCAGGAATTTGTATCATAAACAAAGAAGGTAAAGGGATGAATAGATAAAGGAAGCTGGTAAAATAAAGAATCTAGAATCTGAGTGGTGGTGATTGAGCATCTTCAAAGTCAGAGCCCAAGAGCACTGGGGAAAAGCTGCTGGAGACATTGAGAAGTAAAAGGGAAAATGTAAAAAGTAAGGCTCGAAACAGGCATGAAAAATGGAGAACAAAAAGCCCAAAATATGAGAACAGGAAGTCTGATAATTACACAATAAAGACTGAAAACATGACTTGAAAATATGAGCTTAATTTACTTAACAGGGAGAATTGGACCCAAATTATTGCTAAGGTGCCATGAATACTTCTTGCTAAGAAGGAAATTCCAAGTGCTTTGAAGTGGTAGAGGGAGACCCCCAAAGACCATCAACAGAATGTGTTTGTGGAAATGTTTATTCCCATTGAAGCTGTGGAAATCTCCTTAGTTCTGATTTGTGACTGATCTGCAAGGGCACCCATAATGGAGCTTTAAAAGTGTCTGGATTCCAAGTGATGCCAGGATGAATTTTGCCTTTTCTTTTATCCACCTGTTAACCTTTTTACAATTTCTGGATTCTTGGTGCTTTTTGCCTCCATTCTTGGACTTGTTTGCCAAGCTGGGAGAGGAAACATTTGAGAAGCTCCATAGTGAGGGATCAGTGTGCCCAGAGCCCAAGGGCCTCTCCAGAACACATTCTGTAACCTGAGATAGAACCATCCAGGGGAAGGGTCCTTGGGGAGGGGGGCTCATTGGAGCCTCTCCTTGGGGAATCTTTGCTAGATCTGCTAATTAGTAACACCTCCAGTGTCAGAGCAGAGCTTTTAGGAGGGGCACTGCGGGGTGCAGGGAGGTGCATTCGACCTGGCCGTGGTGCACCTAAGGGTCCTTCAAATAAATCCCAAGGGAAAATCCCTTTTTCCCTTCTAACCCTGTTGGACTCTTGATTTAAGACCAGGAAAAGGCATCACCATCCCACTGCTGCCTCTGGCATCAGCTGTCTGACCATTTCATGAAGATGGTTGTTTCCATGCTCCTAATTTATGGGATGGGACACAGAAGCAAAGGGCAAAGCACTTACAAAATGTTTGCTGATTTTTCCATCATGAGTTTAGATTCTTATTTCAAGGTGAGTTTTCCATTTTGGTTGTTTCCCCTGTAGATGCTGAGCCAAGAAATGAGCCTGAAATGACTTCAGGCAGCAGGAGCTGAAGAGCTCCATTCAGACCTCCCACTTGCTCCCACTCCAGAGGGACTCCGTGCTGCTTTTATACCCTTAAAATTAAAATGCTCCTCAGGCTTTTAATGCTCCTCAAGAAACACCAATCTGTCTCCAGCACCGCTCTCCCCGGGGGCTCTGAGTGATGGGAGTGTCATATTTAGCAAGAAATCTAGTGTTTATTTCTGATGGTATTCAGCTCCTTTCACTCCTTCCCTTGTTTTCCTGACTGCTTTTCAAGCACTCCACTTAATTAGGAGGATTAATACTTCTCAGTGACAGAGCCTTCCTTCCCTGTGAATGGAGCGCAATTAAAAATACTCTGTCAGGAGAAAGGGTGGTCTGTACAGCTCAGCCTGCGAGATGAAGTGTTAGAAACACCAGGCATTGTGTGACAAGTAACTTAGTCCCTTTGTTCCCCCTCACGAGTTCTGGATAATTATTCCCCTTTCCACCCCTTCCTTTGTGTCCCTTGTCTGCTTAGACTTTGAGTTGCTGGGAAGGGAGTCACTTCCAACGTGTTTAAAAGTTCTTGAGAGGGATCTGTCACTGCTGCTTCTGCAGGAAACACTGGAAGTCACTAGCTCCATGTTTTCTTTCCTTTTTATTTTTTTTCCTTTTTTTCGTCTTCCCTGCTCGTTCCTGTTTAAGGGAACACATCGTTCTTCCCACACGCACCTGTTGTGCCTGGCAGATACCGAGCGCTTTCAGCCTGCCATAAGCCACTTCTTCAAAATGCTTTTCCTCAGCTTTCCCTCTCTCATCAATTTGTCACCTCTTCTTTTTTTAAAGTGTTTTCATCCCAGGACAACTGCCTCTCCCAATGATTGATATCCTCCCATTTCAGGACAACTTTTCCCTTCATGATACTTTTTGCAAACTTTGATTACAGCAGGGATTTTTGAGGTGAAACTGGATTTTGTCTGGTTTTCTTTTTCACTTTAATTTACAAGTTTATTTTGGATGTTTACTCCAATAAATCCAGGCTGGGATGCTGAAACAGGTTTATTTTTTTGGGTTGGGGCTTTTTCATGTCAGTACTTTTACCAAAATACTCATGACTGGATTAGGAACATTTAATTCCATATCACAAGTGCAGGCAGGTGCTCTTAATGCCTTACACGCCAAGTTTGACCTGACTATTTAGCTTTTTGGTGGCAAAAGGTATTAAATTGAGTGAAATGGACTTGAAGTACCAAAACCCTGTGAAGACCTTGTACAGCAAAAGTTCCCCAGTGCTGCAGTTATTTCACACAATGTTCTCGCTTGGGGACCACACGGAAATTCCATATGGTTAAAGCAAAGGGAGTCTTCAGCAGGATGTGAAATTTCTTGGAAAAGCTGTGGAGCTCCTTTTTCCATTACAGCAACGTGAGGGGAATAGATTATCCAGGACCCACTAATTACCTTTCCTTCAGAAAGACCTGCAACACTGCCCTGTGGCAAAAAGCTTTCTCCTCTCCCTCCTCAATGGGTCATTGTGCTCTTTCCCTCCAGCCACTTGTCATTCCAGGGAAGTGCAGCCGGGAAGGTTCCATGGGATAAGTGACACTTATTGTCAGGGACAGAAGGGGGTGTCAATGCTCTGTTGCCTGGGAAAGGTGATGTTTGGGAGAAAACACAGGCCAGGCTGCTGTCTGTCACTGCGAGATGAGCTAATCTTGCCCCAGGACCACAATTCCCCCGCTCTCCTCCTGCCACCCAAAGTCAGGGGACAGCAACTCAGGGATTGCTTTGGCATCTGTCCTGCCCTCGATTTGCTCTGGTTCTTACAGCGCTCTGGGCCATTTCTGAAGCCACCCCTGTTCCTCTCCCTGCTCTCACGAGCTAATGAGATTCAGCCCCAGGACATGTTGGGGCAAGGGAATGTTCCTTGTTAAACCCTCGGCTGCTGGGAGGGAGCTGAAATCAGAGCTTCACTTCACGTCCTCCTGCTCTGCTTTCCAGAGATCTGAAGCAAGCGTTGCATGGAGATCTTTGAAAACAAAACAGACTCCCAAACTTAACTTTTCCTGGGTGATTATTTATGTTTTTTCCTGTTTCTTCGGAGCAAAATTCCTGCCTTCTGATTTAAAACTTCAGGCAGCACTGTAGGGTATATATTCATTTATTGTGATACAGGACAACAGGCTTGGGTGTTCTCAGCTTTATTTTACTTGGCTTTACATGAAATCAAGTAAAGAATAAATGCTGCAGTTAAAATTAGGCCCTGTCTTAAGTCCACAATGAGGTGGCTGAGAGACGTTCCCTTGATTTCCTACAATCTATTTATTTTTTCCTCTTGAATAAGAAAATAAAAAAATGAACTGAGTTTTCAATGTGCACCCCTAAACAAATTTATTCTTGGAACGGGATGGGTGGGCAACTATGAGCATCTGTTTATAAAACCTCTGATAAAGGCAAAAAGGAGCTTCAGAGAAACCTCCCTCTGTGCTCCACCAGCACAAGTGCTGCTGTGAGGTTTATTATCCACCAAAAACTGGTTTCTGTATTTCTGGGGTATTCTGGGGGGGGTTTGTAGGGGTTTTTTTTGGGCAGCCATTGCTGCTGCACCTCTCACAAGGACTTCTTTCCTAAGCAGGAACAAGACCATGGTTCAAGGAGCGATGGATGGATGGCAGGTGTGGCATTTTTCTAATGCCAAATCGTGTCATGATGACTGGCACTCCTCAGATATTTTTCCACCTAAGCTTTTTTCCTCCCATAATTAAAAAGTCCTGATAATGGCTCTCTAGGAAGAACCACGAGTTTTTAAAAAGAACTTAAAATTAAAATTTTTTGTTGGAAGTTTTCAGCTTTCTAATTGAAATCTCAGCTTTTCTCAGGAAAACAGAAATCTTATTTTAGGCAAAACTGCAAACATTTGGCACTCTGAGCTTGGAAAAATTGTTGCATTTCTGAAAATGTTTCTGCTAAATAGTCAAAGCACAATTACTCATTTTTGTTTCTTGCTTTATTAATGAGTAATTGCTTATTTAGTGTGTACGCTATACACCCAAACTCTCAAATTATCTCAGAATACAGGATAATTTAATGATTTGCTGCTCAGATTCCTCTCAGAGGAAAGCCCATGATAAAATCAGTTTCCAGCTCCACACGCTGCCAATCTGCTCAATTTGTCCTTGCTGGTACTGAACAAGTTTTTGGTGGCAGAGATTTCCCAAAGTAGGTCAGCAAAACAAAGCTGATGTGTGCAGGGAGGGAGGGAATCACAAAGAGGAGCAGTATGGATTTAGGCCTGGTACTAATATTAGGTCAGTTAATTGCAGATTACTTCCCAGACCCAGTTTAAAGTGCAGGCTGATGAAGAATTGCATTGCCACCGATGGTAAAAAAAAACCCTAAAATACAACTCAGTCCTGGACATTAAAACCAATTGATTGAGGGGAATAATCTCCCACTGAATTTCCCAATGCTGAATTGCTCTCAAGGATTTCCTTGATGAAAATAAGATGTTCTATGAATAAACTTCGGTAGAACAAAATCAGGCGTGAGGACTGTGGGGGTTCTGATGTGGTGGTGCCGTGCTGGAGCAGAGACATCACAGAATGTTTCCTGCTGGGAGAGTTTCAGAAATCTGTTTTAGCTCCCAGTGGGGGAAGAATGGTCCAGGAGGAAATGGAGTCCATGTGGATTTCCTACTGAGATTCATATTTACAAAATGGGAGAATAAAAAAAAAATTCCTTCTGTGAGGAATTGGGACTTGGCATGACAGGACCTGACTCCAGCTGTAGCAGATGTGTCCTTACTCAGACAATGAAGCTCTGCTCTTGTCACAAATGGTGACATTTACTCGTGAGAAGCCACAGTACCGGACCAGCTCCTCCAGGAATTTTGGTGTATCCTTAGGTCCAACAGCTCCCAGGTTTGATGGTGATTTATTGCTGATGGGTGTGGAAACCATGCTTCTATTTCCATCTTCTTTAGGTTGTTCTGAAAGCTCTCCTTTAAGATGGTGGTTTGGGAGAAGGCAGCAGAGAGCAGAGGTGCCTTAAAGGGAAACTGAGTTCATCTGTTATCAAGATGTCTCACAGAATTTACCAAGGATGAAAATAATGGGATGTGAACAGCTGAGAAGCCTAAAAACAAAGCAAGGCATGAGTGTGGTTTCCTGAATGAATTCCCAGCAGTCTGCAGCAGGATTATCCATTTTATCAAGCTCTCCTTAAAGGTGAGCACACCTAATGGAGACCTCAGGCTTCTGTCATCCTCCAATTCCACTGAAATAAGATCTGGGATAAAAAAAAGAGCAAGGACTCAAGCCAGTGTCAAAGTGAAGCTGTATGTTGGGATATTTGGCTCTTGAGTACTGGGAAAGATAAAGCATTTTCTTTGGAGAGTTGGCAGAGTGGTTACCTGCACTCAGCCTCTCTGGGGACAGAGGTGACAGCAGGGCAGAAAACAAACGACGCTTTAACCTCCTGCCTGGCACAGGCTGAGCCTGTCAGCCCCAGAAGATGGAGGGGTTCTGGGGCAGGGGGTTATCCAGGCCCATTCACAGCTGCAGCTGGAATGTAAATAGTCCAAGCCCCTAAAAGAAAATGCTACCTTGCCTCGAGTTTAAATCTCCCCATCCAGCTTTCCCTCCAACCCTGCTGTGTTTCTGCACTGCAGCCCATGGGGAAATCTGTTTTGCTGTGATTCCCTTCTGTCTCTCAGCCCTCCGAAATGTTTCTCCCATCTTTCCCTGCCCTTTGCATCCCTTCCAGCCCCGGGAAGAACAGGAGACCATTAAAGACACGACTACAAAGAGCCCACTGTGCGAAGCCCTCCGGCAATGTCCAATTACAAAGCCCAGCGCTGCTCTCCCAGCAGGAACTGCCGCATCTGCTCTGCAGAGCCAAGGTCAGCGCCTGCCTGGGGATCTCTCCTTCCCTGGAGCCTTTCTTCCCTCTCTGCCGCTGTTACCCAACACCTTTTCATCCACCTCCCCTGCCACACACCATAAAATTACCCTGTGTGTAGTCCCCATTCATCCACCTCCCTCTGGGGAATACATATTTCCCCATGGAGGCTCTGGAAAACTGCAGCCGAGCTTTGCTGTTTTTAAACACTTTCTCTTCCCTTTCTAAATTCCTTCCTCTCCTCTTAGAGCCCATTGAAAAGATATATATATATTTTTTTAATATATATATAAATATATATATATATTCCAGCTGTTTAAATTAAGTCTATGGCATAGTTTAGTTCTTACTTAATCCAGAATTTATTAAATCATTCACTGGACCCTTTGTTTTTTCGGAAACTGCTTTTGCATTGAAAACAGACAAAGAAAATAAAAGGGGCAGAGAAGGGGATCTGAAGGGCTTCCAAGAGAAAAAAATCTCTTTCTTGTAGCTGTAGGTCTCAGCTTGGATGTTCAGTGGTCCTTGCAGAGGCTTTGCAGTATTCCAAGCCCAGTGAAAGACTCAGGATTGTGTCTGGGAATGTCACAGGAAGATTTGTGATGGGCAGGGAGGGAGGCAAGAGAGGGGTGGGCAGCAGTTAAAAGGAGACAGAAAGAAGACAGCTTAGATTTTTCCTTCATTTCTCCAACCAGTGTTGGTCTTGGCTTTCAAACTCTTATTTCATCTGCCCAGCTTGCAATTCATCTCCTCACTTTGAATCCCTTGGTTTAATTTGTTTTAGCTGTTTCTTTTGTTCAAAAGCCATTGTGTCGGGTCAGACAAATCCGGTGAAAACGGAATAATGAATAATTTGATTGTTCTTCAAACAATAAACAGGAATTGTGTTTGTTTTGGCAGCAAGAAGGAAAGGTCTTCGCTGGGCACACATGGCCACCAATTCATGAAGAAAAACACTCGTGCACGTAGGAGTGGGATGGTTTTTATCTCCACTCAAGGCTTTGGGAATGGAATTGGAATATTCTGTACCCAAGCCCTGCTTGCTGTGTGTGCCATAGCCCCTCATGAGGGAATGGCTGAAGGAAGGAGATGGTTTTGGGGTGTCTGGCTTTTCCTCAATCCCCCTGATTAAACTCCAGGTGTCAAACAGCAGCTGTGACCTTTCACTTGCTCATTATAAAGGTCAAGTTCAATTCTTCTGATTTTTCCTCTTCCCCAGCTGCAACGAGGATCAGTTTGGTGTGTTGAAACAATTCAGCTTTTTAGCTTTATAGAGCAAGAGAAGTGTGGTTGTAGGGACAGAACTGAACGAGTTGGGTTGTTTATGCAGTGAAAGGCCTGGGTTAGTCTCTGCTATATAAAAACAGCTCAATAACAGTCTGACAAAGATATTTTATTTGCCATGTCTGGATATTTAGAGCTTCCCTTGGGAATTTATGCCCTGAGAGAGGACCAGCCTGGAACAGCTGCAACAGAGAGGGGAAGAAAGTGTTTTCTGCATGTTTCAGATTGAACATCCTGATGTGTCCTTGTTTAGAAAGGACCCCTAAAGCTGTGTGTCCACTTTAGCCAGCCCAGCAGAGAGGGGAATCCCCTTTCTTTCCAGTGGCAGCCAAATATTTTGGTGACAGTTCAACCACATATCAAGAAACAACTTTGTTCATCACAGCTTTTTGCAATGGGATTGTGTTGTGTTTATGTGTTGTATTTCCAGACTGGAAACAAAAATCCAAATGAGGCTGGGATTTAATCATGAAAGGCATGACTGAAACCATGAGCTTGGGGCCAACAAAGAGACAGGTGGCAGCTCCTGACTTTCCCCAAATCAGGGGGGCTTTGCCTCGTGGAGGTGAGGGCAGGGGCAGCACCTTCCTGAAGAATTTTGGTACCAAGGTTTGTCACTATAAATGGCTTTGAACAACTCTTTATAATCCTAGTGGATAAAGTTGTGTACAAAGGGATCACTCCTGATGTGCTGTCTCATCATTAACTCCTTCTCACAGCCAAATGCAGGAGTGCTCAGCTCCCCTCAACTGTGCCTGAATCAGCCTCCACACAGCTCCTGTCCTGTCACAGAATCCCAGACTGGTTTGGGCTGAAGGGGACCTTAAAGCCCACCCAGTGCCACCCCTGCCATGGCAGGGACACCTCCCACTGTCCCAGGCTGCTCCCAGCCTCAGTGTCCCACCTGGCCTTGGGCACTGCCAGGGATCCCGGGGCAGCCACAGCTGCTCTGGGCTCCCTGTGCCAGGGCCTCCCACCCTCACAGGGAGCATTCCTTCCCAATATCCCATCCAGCCCTGCCCTCTGGCAGTTTGAAGCCATTCCATGTGAGATATCTGCTCTTCTGTGTGTGGCTCTTGTGATTTGAGGGATTCCATGGGAATCCCAGCTGCAGGTGGTTGGTAGGGACACAGACATCTCTGCCTGATGTCATCTGTGATCTTGCAAAGGTTAATGTGGTAATTTTTTGAGAATTTGCCAAAAGAGACAGGTTTTCACCATCTCTGCTACTGCCTCTGGGAATAAATTCCACCCCACTGACTGGCAAGCCCTGCTTTGAGCTTTGTCTAAACACAGATTTGTGCCCTTTTGTTAAATCCTTAAACAACTTCTGCTGAACTCCCTCCAGGCTGTGCCTGATGTGCAGCAATTTACTGATGCTGAGCATGACCATGGATGGTTACAGTGCAGCTCTGTGGGAGATTTTTCTTCTGTGCATTCTTTGGCTTAATTCACAGGGCACGTCTTGGGGAAGATTTTAATTTCCACTGAATAGGAAGCATTCTCTCAGTGCCTTTCACTGTGCTAAAAATCCTCGAGCTTTAATATCATGTTTAGCTTCTGCTTTTAACACTCAACAATATTTTGATTTGGGGGAACTTGTTGACCTCTGAGGGGAAAATGTGCAACTGTTGAGCTCAGCCACATTTGCTGCGTGTGCTCAAATGACATGTGGGATTACAGAGCCCTTACAGAGGAAAGTGGCAGGGGTCTCTAGCAGGGCTATTTCCTTTCTGCCCCCTGGTGAAGGAGAGAACTAAATCTGGCCAAAGAGAAGCAGAGTCGGTCTCTGTGGCTTCATGGCTGGCTTTAAGTGCCTGCTTAAGTCACCTGAGGATGAATTGGGCTCTGTTTAGGAGCTGAGCAGCCCTGCTGAGGAGGCAACAAGCCTGGGGCTTGGAAGGACATGGAAAGGGGTCTGCAGGAATATGAGCCTGGAGTAGGTTCGGGTCTAGCCAGCCTTAGAACTATAGAATTATAAAATTATAAAATGGTTTGTGTTGGAAGGGACCTTAAAGATCATCTCGTTCATTCCCTGCCATGGGCAGGGACAGTTTCCACTGGACCAGGGTGCTCCAAGCCCTGTCCATCATCCAGGTTCAGAGTGGACAGGAGCCTGGGGCTGCTTGCAAAGAGTTTAAGGAGCCTTCAGAGAACGCAGGTGAAGAGGGTGAGCACAGGTCCCGTGTGTGGGATGAAACCTCAGAGGCTCTCTGAGTGTCTCTGCTGAGCCCCAGGACTGAGAGATGCCTGAGACTCAGCCAAGCAGCTCCAAGCCATCCTTTTGCTGTGCTTCGATTGCAGCCTGCTGGGATTGAAAGAGGAAGGAAAGTGGATCCCAGGTTTCAGCAATACATTAGTGAGGAAGTGTCACATAATTCAGGCTTAGGGTTTTAGCTCAAATTTTAACTGCCTGTGTTGCCAGCTCTGGGTTTGCTCTCTGGAGCAGTGATTTAGATGGTGTTTTTTCAGGCAGCTGCTTGTGAGGAGCTGACTCCCCTGCAAAGGTGAAAATATGAACCTGGAAAATCCCAAATATCAGGCTCTGCTGTAGGGAACTGGGGTACCACTGATGTTGCTCTGTGTGCCCTCTGGTCATCCACAGCACTGTAAGTGCTCCTGGCTCCCACACTGGAAGCTCAGGCAGGAATGCCACTGGCCAACAGCTGCCTGATGTTTGGCTGATAAATTCATTTTAACAGAATCCCAAATGGCAACGTTTGTAAATGATGGGCTCACATTTTTGATTCTCGTGCAAAGAGTGGGGGCGGAAGAGGAGCTGTTGTTTTTCCTTCCGTTCTTCTCGTTTGCTTTTAACCTCAAAACCACTCGGCATGGAAAAACAATTCCCCAAAGGCTCTGAAAATAGCAAATCTGAATAAGCAGAATATTTCGCAAGCGAGATAGCACACGCTCGATCTCAGCTGTAGCGCTCAGAGAGGAGGAACATGAGCAGTCACCTCCGAGGAATGAAGGCATTAATCTGGGAGCAGAACACAAAGGGGAAACTCGAGCAGACACCTAAATGTGACTCATTACCGCCATTTGTCTCAATTAACACACTGAGACAATGGGCTGATTATCTCGGTAGCACTGGGTCATGTTCTACCCACCAGCGAGTGTCAAGGAGGAATTAGCCCCTGATCGCGGAGTAGGATATAATGATATAATGATATAATGATGTAATGATATAATGCCCTCCTTACACAGCAGCTGAGTCATCGGCCAAGAGAGACAAAATAAATCCCGGAGAGGAGAAGTGGTTAATTGATTAAAGCAGAGGAACGAGGTCCCGGGGCTCCCAACCCAACCTCCGGCTTTGGAATGACTCACTGGAGCCCTGGGCAAAACGTCTGACATCCAACATCCAACATCCAACATCCAACATCCGACCTCTGTGTGCCTCTGCTTCCCAAAAGGAGAGGAATTCCATCTGCCCCCCACCCAGCAGGGCTGCCTCTGGCTCCCCTGAGCAGGGTCTCAGTCAGCACCGGGGTGTTCCTGACTCCAGCTGCAAACCCAGACAGATGAGTTTGGTGTCTGCCCTGAGGGGCCATGAAGGGAGATGGATGAGGAACAAAGGACACGAGCAGGAGGCAGAGAGGGAGGGCTGAACCAGGGGGGCAGTGAGAGCCTGACCGCTTGGGGTTTGCTCTTCTTTTCACAAGGGATGCTAAATGTGTCCTGGATGAGAACAAATGCTGCTCTTAATGAGCCATCAATGTTGCAATACAATAATTAATGTTGTTGACTTGCGATCTTCATAAGAAACTTTTTCATTTCCAGTTTCTGTACTGTCTCCTAGAAACTGCAGAAGCAGAGATTCATGAGCTTTACTGGTTTTCTGTTTAGCAGAAATCGATTTTTTTTTACTTGATGGAGGCAATTCTCAAGCTGAGAAATGAGATGCTGCTCCTCTGGCTCACTTGCATAGATAGGAAAAAATGGGTGAAGGAATTTCAGCTGAGGCCACCAGTTCTCTTGGGCTGGGATTTTATTGATGGAACAGATTTGCAAGAACAGCGAGGTGGCAGGAAGTCTTTGTTTTAGTAATTACTGAAGGCAGGGCAGTTATTTGCAGTGTTGCTTCTCTAGTGGAGACCTTTAAAGAGTGTGGTTTATTCTCTTTCTCTATCTGTCCTCGGGTTGCTTTGGACTGTGACACCTTCAAGAGCTGGAAAAACCTTGCAGTCTGACTTTTGTGGCACGGTGCAGTGTTTTGAATTACAAGCTGGTTACTGGTGTTGGCATCGAGGTGATTGATCCCCAAAGGTTTAGGGTGCCTGCTGGATGTGTGGTGCAGCTCCAGGGCCTGAGGGGAGCTGGGATGTTGCAGGGAGGGGCAGGTCTCCTGCAGCCCAGTTCTACCAAAGGAAGGTGAACATGGATGGAAATACTGAAAAGTGAATGCAGAATCCCACTTCACACTCCACTGCTTGTTCCCACTCAGCCTTTTTCACACGTCAATTACTTAAGAGTAATTAAGGCTTAAGAGTAAAGATTTGCTGTTGGCCTTTGCACCAATTCTGTGCCTCACCTTGAATCATTTTACTTCTGTCTTCCAGTGAGCAATGATGACTCTGCCCCAAAGACACAGGATGGCTTGAAACCGAAAGAGGACAGGTTTAGGCTGGATGTTAAGAAGAAATTCTTTACCCAAAAGGAGGTGAGGCCCTGGCACAGGGTGCCCAGAGCAGCTGTGGCTGCCCCTGGATCCCTGGCAGTGCCCAAGACCAGGCTGGACACTGGGGCTGGGAGCAGCCTGGGACAGTGGGAGGTGTCCCTGCCCGGGGCAGGGGGTGGAAGGAGATGATCTTTGAGGTTCCTTCCAACCTTTACCATTCTGTGATTCTAAGCACACATGACAAAATAACATTTACACCTGTGAGTGAGCGAACGAAAATTCATTGACAGGTTTGGGATCCACCGAGTTCAGCCTGGTTTTCAGACTCTCCCCTCTCCCCCTCCTTGTTGTTGTGTAGGAAACCACTGAGCTGGTTACAGACTGTGATGCTGTCACAGACAGGGAGCTGCATTTTGCTCTCAGTATTTTCTTCACCACTCCCCTGCCCAAAGGTGCTGCAGGTGAGGAGGGAAAGCAGAGCAGGGACTGGCTGCACAGGGAGCTCTGTGAAGCTGCTGCTGCTGTGCCGTGCAGCTTCTAGGTGTGCTCACAGCCTCCTCTGGGGCTCCCTCGGGGAAATCCTTGGATACCCCTCCTTCTTTTCCTGCTGGGAAGGGAGGGATTTCATCCCCGACTGCCCAAACCTAAGGCAGCTTTTGGAATGAAATGGAGATGTTAGCAGGTAATCCAGAGGAAGGGGGCACAGAATGCTCCAATTTCCTCAGCATTTGCCTTGAATGAAGGAGGCCTTTATTCCAGCCTATTTTTAAAGGAAACAAGGCAGTTCCAGTGTGTTTGCCTTTTCCAGGGGGATGTCTCTGTGTGGTCAGTGCATGAATAGGGTACCTTGCCTGTACAAACAGGTAATGGCCATCCCAGCTTGGGCATAATTTTGAGTTTAGCTTTTGATAGTAACGTGAGCAAAAAGTATGAGGTAGGTACTGTATGGATGAAAGGGAATGATTTCCTGTGAGACAGTAATGTCTTTAGCAGAAAAACATCTCAGGAGGGAGCAGGATCACTGCAGATAGCTGATAGCTTTTGCAGGGATTTGTGTTGCTACTGCAAACACCACAGAGTCTTCCTTGGAAAAATAATTTAATTGTTGAAATCTTGTGTTGTGTACAAAATAATTATGGGTGCAACAATGCTGAGCACTTCCAGATACTCCTGGGTCATTTTCTCTGAAGGGGAGGGAAACGTTTAACTTCCAAATGTGACAAAAGGTAGGAAAACCTAAACACATTTGCAGGGAATGCAGTTGTAGCAAGAAGCCAGAGCAGGGCGTGGCAAAGCCAAAGGGCAGCCCTGGGTTAGAATTGCACAATCATTTAGGCTGGAAAAGAACTCTGAGGTCATCAGGTGCAACCATTGAACCATCCCTGCCAAATCCAAGTGAATCGAAGAGTCATAGGATGGCTTGGGTCGAAAGGGACCTTTAAGCCCACCCAGTGCCACCCCTGCCATGGGCAGGGACACCTCCCACTGTCCCAGGCTGCTCCCAGCCCCAATGCCCAGCCTGGCCTTGGGCACTGCCAGGGATCCAGGGGCAGCCCCAGCTGGTGCCAGGGCTTGCCCACCCTCATGATGTGAGGGATGTAAGTGCTGGGTTTGAGGCCATTGCCTCAGTCAGGGGATGGTGAAATTCTGCTCTCCCTGACTGAATTTGTCAGATCCCCTCAGATTGTTCTGACCAAAGCACAGTGAGCAGGACCAGGGAGGTGAGGAGCTGCTGCCTCTGGCCTTTTCACCAAACAGCTGTGGACCAACCCGAAAACCAGGCAACAAAAGGCTTCACAATTTGTCCTGAGGAGGCAGAAGACACTGGAAAGGTAATTACCCTCTGAGTTTCCAAGGAAAAGACTATCTCATGTTTAGCATCACTTTGATTCCTGGGTTTAGCAGGAAAGCTGTGGTTTTGTGCCTGCCCAGTCCAAGGACGAGTGAGCTGGTTACAGCTGTGTTCCTCAAAAGCTGCCCTGGCATGCCTGGGTTGGTTCCTGCTCTCTAATTTTAAATAATCAGCTAAAGGGGAGACAGTGCTGAGAGCATCCGAGTTCATGTCTTCTCTGTTCCTCCAGTCCATCCCCACCCAAACCCAAAGCTCCAGCTGGTTCTCCTGGAATCAGTCATCACCTACACCATGATCTACCTCAGAGCCTGCCCAGACTCCCTCATCAACTGTGAGGAGGAAAGAGCTGAGAAATAGTAACAAAAGCACTTTGTGGTGAATGGGTTCCCCTCTGTTCCCCACAGGTTTCCAAGAAGCAGCTGCTGTGGCCTTTTGGGGAAGGTTGGGGAAGCCTTTAGAGCAGCAGTGAGCCTGTGGTGTTCCTAGGGAGGCTCTGGGAACGTCCTTGGCCAAACCAAATTGTGTTTTGGCTCGTCACTCCAGGCTGTCTGGAGTGGCACAAAGCCAGCAGTGTTAGTGATGAGCGAGATTTGGGGACAGATAACGCTCAACCATCTGCCAGGGTAATTTTCAATTTAGTATGCTGGAGCAGTGGATCTTTGAGAAAAGTCCTCAGTTAAAGTCCACTTTGGGTGGGCTTAGCAGATCTTGCTGTGATAAGGACCAAATCCTAAAATGTGAACCTTCTCCAGTGATACCTGTGCCTTGGGTGTTTGCTGACAGAGGTATTAACAGCCCCAGGGGTGAGTATGGACCTGTTTATATTTTCAGTGAGGGTTTTTTGTGCAGCAGATGACGATGCATCAAAGCATTCATTTATTTTACTGTGGTGCAAACAACTGCACTTGGAACTTGTTTATTTACAAACCAAAATGTTGAGAGGGAAAACATTCCTGGGGAGACACTCTGAATCCAGGGAGTGACAAATACCATGGTTTTCAGCTTCCTCTTTTAATGGAAAATAAGAAAATGAAACAAATCTCATCGGGTGGTGTGTCAGAGCTTGGAGCTGGGTTTAGACATCAGGATCAGCTTTGCTCTTGGGTACAGATGAGACTCTTGTTTCCTTCCCTGCTAGTGAAGAAAAATGATGATCAGTGTAACACAGCAATTAAGAGCACTGAATTCCCAGAGGAAGATGCTGTACAAATGGCTTCTGATTGCTTTTTGATATCTTTTTTTGTTTCGGTAATGAGCTCTTTCCCAGAGAGACTTTAATATATTTATTATGTGACAAATGAGACTTGGTTCTTTTCGAGACAGTAAAATAAACTAAAACCAAAATCATAATCAAGCAGCTTGATAGCCCTCAGATGGGAAGCTTGCAGCAATTACTTCTTGGCCTCCTGAACCCAGATTTGTCCAAGTGGAGGGACTTGCTGGGCAGTGTGACCTGCACTGGTGGTGTGAGAGCTGCCCTTGCAGCAGGCGCATGCTGAACACCTTCAGAGGAAAGACAGCTCGACCCCAGCAGCTGCTTTTTGGGCTTTCAAAGGTTCTTTAAAACCAAACAAACCAGCCAACCCACACAACACCAAGCCACCTCAATGAAAACAAAGACCCAAAGGGAAATGGTAAGCAAAACTTCTATTAATCTTCAGATGTGGGGATTGCCGCAGTTGTTCTTTGGCCTCCTGCAATGGGATTTTCCAAGTGGTTTGTTTTGCCTGATGGTTTCTTCCTCTTGGCAGCAACATCTTCAAAAATTCCCCTTCCAGTTCATCCACTGCTGCTGGTGTCTGCAGGAAGTGTCAGTGCTCAGTTTCCCAGAGTCATGCTGCAAACACTGTCAGGATTCTCTCATCTCAGTTTGATGCAGGGAGTCATTTTACCGACAGAAAAAAGGCTGCAGGGATGACTGGGAGTTTTTTAAAACCTTGGTACATTTCCAGAGCTGTTCTTGGAAATGGAGGAATTTGGATTAAAAGTATCTGGAAGAGTTCTTTGTCCCTAACTGGCAGCTGTGGTGGAAATCAAGGGAAGGGAAGTATCCCAGGCTGGACTGATTGGAGTCACATTCAAGCCGTGCTCTTTTTGGAGAGGTGAATTGTGGTAACTCAGTCCCATTTAGGAGGGTGACCTGATCAGGGTCAGCTACTTTTCTAAAAGAGGTGCAGCTCTGATAAGAGAGATTTACGGTCTTGCTGATTAAAATGCTCTCCTGACATGGGAGAGTTTGAGCAGTGAGTTGAACCCACTTTAGCAGAGCTCTTGGAACTGCAATGGACACTAATTTCTTAGTGATGTCTTGGGCTTATATTTTGTTGTGTGGATGGGATGAAAATGGTTTAATTCCATCCTCATGCATCACGAAAAAAAAAATCTCTTTGAGGTTTTATCTCTTCTCCAAGATGAATCATTAATTTTAATTTTTTTAATTAAAAAAATTTTTTTTTTTTTTTAAATTTTTCCAGTCAGCTTTTGTAATGGAATGTTCTGCTATAGCTGCAAGTTCCAGAACACGCTACAGGGCACAAGTGAGGGTGTGAGGTGTGGTGAGTGTGGTGATTCCTGCAAGTGAGCCCCCAGCTTGTCCTGGTGAGTTGGATTGTCCTTCCTCAGGTGCAGGACCCTGCATTTGCCCTCGTTGCATTTCAGACAGTTCTTCCCTGTCCATCTCAGCCTGTCGAGGTCCCTCTGAAGGGTATCGGCCACTCCTCCTGGATTTGTGTCATCACTGAACTGCTGAGGAGGCACCAACCCCTCACCCAAGGCACTGATGAATTTCATAAACAGTGCTGGGCTCAGTATTGAACCCTGGGGGACAGCACCAGTGACAGGGCTCCACCCTGTGCCACTCATCCCAACCCACTGGGATCTGCTGTTCAGCCACTTCTCACTGTCCAAAATAACAGCTCTGACAGTCACTGCACTGATGCAGTGTCATTCTCAGAGAATCACAGAATATCCTGAGCTGGAAGGATCCCCAAGGATCACCCAGTGCAGCTCCCAGCCCTGCCCAGACCCCCAGCAGCCCCACCCTGGGCATCCCTGGCAGCGCTGCCCAAACGCTCCTGGAGCTCTGGCAGCCTCGGGGCCGTGCCCATTCCCTGGGGAGCCTGGGCAGTGCCCAGCACCCTCTGGGGGAAGAACCTTTCCCTGCTCTCCAGCCTGAGCCTGCCCTGGCCCAGCTCCAGCCGTTCCCTGGCTGCTGTCCCTGTCCCCGGGAGCAGAGCCCGGAGCTGTCCCTCGGGAGGAAGTTGAAGACCACGATGAGACGTTCCCCTGATTTAGTCCCTGGAACACCTGACCTGGTGTTTCACTTCCATCTGTGCCAGGATTTCCTCACATTCCTGGTTTGAACACGGATGGCAAATGTGAATTTCCCTCCTCCCAACATCCCAGTTGCGCTCCCAGTGAAGTTTCTGCGCCGGTGGGATCCGTGCCCTGTGCAGATGCAGCCCTGACTTGCTTGAGCCCTGATGCTCTCATGTGTTAAACATCCTCGTGCTGGCCTGGGTTTCGCACTGAGTCGGACCCTGAGAAATTTGCAGTGACGTTCATTGCCCCTGCAAATCATTCCTGTCTGCCTCGAGTGGAAAAAATGGGCCAAAGCTCTGCTCTGCACTGGATGGGAGCAGAGCATTTTGGAGAATTAATGCTGGACTGATTTGGTTTAGGGATTTGTAAGTTCTGAGGTATTTGGCAGAATGTTTTCTGAGTGTTGCAACAGCCGAGTTGGTCTTAACACCATTTTTATGAAATAGGAAAAATTTTCAAGTGTCTTGCAGAAAGGAAATCAAAAGAAATTGAGTTTTTCTGCTCAAAATTTTGCTTCTAGGCTACCACAGTGAACAAGGGACAAACAGGCTGTAAGGAGAAGGAAATTCAGAAGGATTCCTCCAGAAGGCAAAAATAATCAGGTCTGATGCATGGTTTGGGGGAAAAGAGGATTTTTTTGAATGTGTGGATCCAATTAAAATTGTAATGGATTGTGCATCCCTTGCTGGTAAGTTGCACCTACCTGACTAACAGTGGGAATGAAGGTGAATGATTAAGGCAAGACTTTTTTTTTTCTAGTTTTAACAACTGAGAATATTCCATTTAGGAGCATAGGCACACCAGAGCTCCCCTTCATTTTCACTCCTCTGTAAAATCAGAACTGGGAGAAGGATTAGCAGCCACATGGGACAACATGAGGAAGAGAAAACAGTTACCCCTTGTAAAAATACGGAGATAAAAATCTTATTTCAGAGAAGCTTTAGGGTTATCCCCCTCACCCCAAACCAAGAACATTGTTTGCAGTCACTATAAATGTCACTGCTCTGTGAGCTCCTGGATCAGCAGTGAACAAGAAGATGAGTTCTGCTCTCCTGAGCTCTAATGGGGCCACTCTAATGGGATCAACCAACAGCAGACAGACCTCAGACTCCTGAAATGACAAAAACTCTTAGCAGGGGCAGCCTGTGAGTAATCCTCACAAAAGTGACTTTGACAACCAACTTTTAGTGGAAAACCTTACCTGGTAGTAGTTTTTTTCTGTTTCAGTGAGAACAGAAATCAGACTGAATGCACACATTGCTGTTGGGCTCAGGGTTTAATTTAGGAGTGCTAAAGATCACTTTGTCTCTCTGTTTCCTGAAATCCATGTTTTCCTGCGTGTTTTTGTTCCATTCCCTCCAGCAGTTTGTTCTGTCTGATTACCCCAGGTGTCAGAGCACGAGCAGGTGGTAAGAGCTGCACAGAGCTGTGCTATCCATTTCCCTAACCAGGAGCTCCTTCTGGTGTCATTAGGAATTCCACAAAGCTTCTTTTGCAACCTGCTCATCCTTTTAGAGCTAACATTTTCTCCCCAAAATGCTGATTTTTCCTTCTGTCAGCCTCTCAGTTCAAATGTACAAGCAGCTTGCAAGAAACTCAACCCAGTTTTCACAGCCCTTCAGGAGGTTTTGCTGAGGCCTTTTGCACAACTTGCAGATTTTCATCTTTACATTATAAATGACTTGGTTTGGTGCACTCAGCTGCTGGAGGCAGGTTGGTGTTTATACCTCATTATAAAATTTCATGGGGTATCTTAAAATCATGGAATGCCAGACTGGTTTGGGTTGGAAGGGACCTTAAAGCTCATCCTATTCCACCCCTGCCATGGGCAGGGACACCTCCCACTGTCCCAGGCTGCTCCCAGCCCCAATGTCCAGCCTGGCCTTGGGCACTGCCAGGGATCCAGGGGCAGCCCCAGCTGCTCTGGGCACCCTGTGCCAGGGCCTGCCCACCCTCTGAGTAAAGAATTTCTTCTTGACATCTGATCTAAACCTCTCTCCTTTTGGATTAAAACCACTTTGCATCTCTGAGCAGTGTTGCAGTCCTGCTGCAGCTCAGCCTTGCAGCTGTTCCTGTTCTCAGGCAGCAGGCTCAGAACCCAAGGAGAAAACCCTGCAGCAGGTTCTGAATAAACCACTTTCACTGCCTGAAGCATGAGGCTGTTTTCTCTGGGAAATAAGGACTGGTGGCTGACCCCAGGGAATGTGCCTGATGTGGTTGTCGCTCCTTTTTTCCCTGATTGTGGAAGCAAACCTCAGCCTGTGCAGCTTTTTGGGGTTTGAGGAGGTGGTGTGGGTTAACCCGACAGGCAATGAGCACCACACAGACATTCACTGGGATGGGGGAGAGAATTGGGGAAAACAGAAAAACTTATGGGTTGACAAGGGAAGGGAAGGGAAGGCAAGGCAAGGCAAGGCAAGGCAAGGCAAGGCAAAAGGAAAGGAAAGGGAAGGGAATGCGAAAGGAAAGGGAAAGGAAAACAATAGAAGAATATACAAAGCAGGTGAGGCACTGCAACTGCTCCCTGCTCTCCTGAGGGCTGCCCAGGCAGTCCCCAAGGAGCAGGCTGGCACCCCCAGCATTTCCCCCTGCTCTGGATGCTGAGCATGGCAGGTGCCAGGAGTGTCCCTGGGATCAGCTGGGGGCAGCTGGCCCGGCCGTGTCCCCTCCTGACCCTGCGCTGGCGCCGCAGCGTGAGAAGCTGAGAAGTCCTTGACTTAATGTAAGCACTGCTGAGCAACAACAGAAACATCAGTGACTTATCAACATCACTCCCATCCCAAATCCAAACCAGAGCACGGTACCAGCTTCTAGGAAGACAACTAACTCTGTCCAGCAGAAACCAGGGGAGTTTTGTGGTTGGTGTGCAATTGGTATGAGTAACACAAGCACTACAGAAAGAATCACCTCTTTGCAGTCCTAAATTCAAACCAAGTCTTGGCTTTTTGTTTTGCTGAAATATGTGTTGTTCATATTTCGTTTGTATGTTCTTGGCACATCTGTGATATTCTGGGACCAAAAAATATCCCAACCCTCGGACAAAACAACTTTTTTTATGACTGAAAGAGGATCTCCTCTCTTGCTGAGCGAGCCACTATTTAATTGTCTCTATTTGAAGTCTGACTGACGTGTAAAAGGAGGTTACACAACAAACCATGTTCTTAATTTACAAATGTATCAACATCTTGTTAAGAAATAAACCTCATAAAAACCCAGCCAGCACATTGTTATCCACCAGCTTTTACTGTTGCTTTGCTGCTACTGAAGAAGTGGCCAGACTAGAAACTCCAGAGAAGTTCACTGTCCTTTTCTAGATATGAGGAGCAATATAAAAGTGGGACTTTCCTGACAAGAGAACTTTTCTGCTCCTTTCTTACCTGCTCAGTCTTGCATGATGTCAGGGACACATTTTCACACTTAGATTCTCTTCTGAAATAAGAATTAAAAATGTGTACACAATATTTCTTAGAATCCTGATATGGTTAAAATTAGGATAGATGGTTCCTCTGCTCTCCCAATATGAGGAAATCCTGAGAAAGCTGATTTTGCACACCTGAGATAACTTGATTTTATGATTCCAGGCTGGAGAGGGAGGTTTTCTGTAGGACCTTGGGTGCCCATCTGTCCCCCTGAGCCCAGGAATCTACTGCAGTCATTCTTTATCCTCTCACTCAGCTGCCAGCTTGCCCCGATGTACCAAAAATCTCTGAACTTCATTTGTAACTCCTAAAATCAACTGTGATTAAACTTCTGCTCATTTAGGCTCCTCCATGAGCACACTAATGAAGCTGGCAGCTCTTCCCCAGGTAGGTTCTGGCACTTTCCACACCAGAGGTGTTGCTTTCTCTTGTGTGTCTGATTCAGCAGCTGAACTTAGAGAGTGCTTTGGCCTGTTGGGAAAAAGCTTCAGGTGAAATAGTTTCCTGTTTTACCCAGGAACCAGCAGAGTTGCTCTGCTGAAATTCCTCTGCCTGGCTTAAAGACCTGGATAAAGTCTGGTCCAGCAGCTCATCTGGGGTGAGCTGCCCTCCCATTCCAAATGCTCCACTTGATATGAAATATGGTAAAAATATGGGAACAGCTTCCTGTCCTTGCTCCAAAAAATATTTAGCCAGTGACACAAAGCAGAGCAAGTTCATGAGGAGAAGCTGAGAGGCTGCCAGCTGGTAATTAGTGGCTGCTCTGGGAGCTTGGGCTCCAGGGTTTCCATCCTCTCTCCAAGTCCAACAATGCTGGGTCTTGGTCCTGAGTCTCCTTTACCCTGAATGGCTTTGGCTGCTGGCCTTGAGTGGAAGAGGACAGCACAACTTATCTCCTCAGATCTGTGGGAGATGGGATTCACCTGCACTGGTGGCCTCTGAGAAATAAACACCTCCTTTCAGTCCAGAAATTGGAAAAAAAAAAAAAAAAAAAAATTAACTTCAGTCCGGAATTAAACACTGTATTTTCTTCAGGTTCCACCGCTCTCTGTTCGTTTTTGACATCTCAGTGATCTGCTGCTTGATACAGTTGTTGTCTTCATGAAAAACCCTATGAGAGGCCTCCTTTGTTGCGGTGATAATTAATGGAGTGTTTGCATTGCTCAGTAACCCCAAATGGCTGGGCATAGGATCAAGAACCTGTCCTTATTTACTCAGTTCTTTGAGGGTTTTTATTCTAAATGTGCAGGTTCTCACCTCAGCTGCAGCTCGAGCCATGAATAGATTAGGGGTAAATGAGGTGTTGACATAAGTGGAATTGAAAAACTGTAATTGAGACAGAAGTGGAATTTAAAGGGATATTTTTCAGCTTGTCCTGAAGTTTGTCTGCTTTTCCTGCTCTGAAATCAGGGTACAAATCTCACTGGGTTTGAAATTAAAAGAGCATCTCCTAATGCTGAAGACATTTTGCTTTGTGGCACTTCTGTAAGGCAGGGCTGAGTTTGGGGGTTCCCAGGTGAGAAAGAGTGGCTTGAAACTACACAGGGTTTGTGGCTGGGGAGAAATTGTTGAATACACATCTTTAGCTAAGTACCCTTATTTATAACCCCTTCCTTTCTGCAGTGAGGTCTCGATTTGGGAGCAGAGAAATTAATGAAGAAGAAGCAAAGCTGAATCCCATGCTGTTAATGTTCCTTCTGCTAAAGGTTTCTACCTCTCCTAAAGTCATCCATCGATATTTCAAGTTGTTATTGGGGTCAGGGTTGGGTTTTCTTTGATCTTTAATATTCTGTTAGCAATGGGGGTATCACTGAACTGACGACAAATACGAAATGTGCTCAGCAAGGAAGATGTGACCAAGGCTGATGTTAAAATCCCTTTTATCTCTGTCCTTGTGAAAGAAGAGTGGGAAAGGTCTCCTTGTGTCTTCAGAAGTGCTGAAGCACTGCAATGAAGTGAAAGATTCTTAGGTGACCTTGAGGGAAAACCTCCATCCCGTGCATCCGAGCAGCATTCCTGGCTCGGGGCTGCTCTGCTGGCCCAGGCAGGATTCCTCAGAAATTCCTGGGTGATTTATGGAGGCACAGGAGATTGCACCACTGCGAACACCGTGTGCCACAGCGCTCTCACCGGATGCACAGTCACACAAAAACATCGTTCAAATGCTGAACGAAACCTCATCACGGGCCCAAACTCCCCAGTTACGGTCTGACAGGAGCCCCAGCTGTGCTGGGAAGTGATTTCCCTGCCTTCCCGGCCCAGAAAGCCAAGCTCCAGCTGCATTTCTGGGACAAAGCTGTCCCGTGCTGCCCCAGGAGTGCCACGCGGAGGTGGCAGAGGAGGAGGAGGAAGCCAGCGGAGCGCGGGGACACGCGGAGGAAGCGCCACGAGGGGATCATTTCGGAGCAGGGCTTGGCTAAACCCTGCGAATGTGATCTGGCCAAACCCTGCGAATGTGATTTGGCCTCTGGCCACGCAGCAGCTCGGGATGACCTTAAAAAGCAGTGGAAGTTGTGTTAGCATGTGCTGCTGGAACGGCCGTGGGATGGCTGCGGGTGCTGACTCACGGGCTGGGAGCCGCGGGGGGAAGATGGATGTTGGGTTATTCATCCCCACCCTGGCTGGGCTGGCACGGGGTGTCCGTGCTCTCCTGCAGGAATCCACACGTCCCGAGTTCCGTTGCGTCAGGGCCGGCGTTTCTGTGGAAGAGGGAACTTTGGCAGAAGGCAAATCCAGCTGGAATGTCGATCAGGCTCAGGAGGTGCTGCTCGGTGTCTGAGTGGCAGTGGGGAGGTTGTTGTTCCCACCGGGAAAGAAAGAAAGGAAGGAAAACAATCGAGTTTTAGTGGGGCTCAGCCAAGACTGGAGATAGTTATGGATTCCTCCAGTAATTACTCCAATAAACAACAGCTCTTGGGTTTGCCACTGGACGAGACAGATGCCAGAAGCATCTCCAGGTACTTCTCCAGCAGCACCAGGCCTTGACCTTACAGGGGTCATCAGAAGAGAGGGGGAGGACTGCATCAGAACTCATTAAATCATCAGAAAATCATTGCTATTTGTAGGCTTATCTCTGCTCTTGGAGCTCAAGGAGACTTGAATAAAATTCTCATGGCTGGGAGTGAAAAATAAGTGAAAAATATTAATGAGGGAGCTTCATGGGTATTTCCATTTGTACAGAAGGATTGTGCTTTGGGGCAAAGACTCAAAACTAAGAAAAACAGCTCCTGTTTTAAACTAAATCTTCTAAAAGCCTGTGCTGGGTGTTTAGGGTGTGGTTTAGGTTATGATTCAGGTATGGGGAGGGTGTGGGGGTCTCTGTGGGGACTGGCCAGAGCTGCCCCATGCCAGGCACAGCCTGTTCAGCCTCCTCAGGGCTGAACTCCAGGGCACTGCTGGGCCTGGGGGTTACATCAGGGGAGCCTCGGTGACAAATGGGGCTTAAAAAGAGGCAAAATGTCAGCCAGGCAATGAGGATGAGGAGAAAAGGGTGAGGAAGCAGCCCTGCAAACACCCAGGAGGAGCAGGGATTTCGCTGCAGCCTGGGGAGAGGAGCACGGCAGAGCAGGGACCCTGCAGGGAACCCCAAGCTGAAGCAGGGAGGTTTTTGGTGTTTCCTGACAGGAATTGAGGCCTGTGGAGGACACACACTGGAACAGGTGTAAAATGTAAGGAGGGAAGAGTGTCAGGGAGGAGTTGTGGGCTGACCATCACCCTCCATTCCCTGGCTGCCTGTGCTGTGCAGGGCTTGGGGAAGCAGAGGAGCCAGGAGTGAAGCTGAGCCTGTGAATCCAGGGCTGGGGAAGGCAGAGATGTTTTAATTCCTCTTTCTCAACCTATTTTAATCAGCAATACCTTATTTCTTCTTTAAATATCTGTTTTGCCAATGGCTGCAGTTGCTAAGAGATCTCCCTGCCTTTATCTCAACCTACACATTTTCCATCCTGTGTTCTTCCCCTGCCCTGTTGAGGAAGGGGAGATTTTTTTTCAGTCTCCTGCCGTGTAACCAGAATCTCTTGAGGAAGAACTGATGCATCAGCATCTCCCTCAGAAGAGCCACCCCTGCCCACGGCCCTGGCAGCTGCTGCACCTCCCCGAGAGCCTGGGAGGCCTGTGGGAAGCACAGCTGGAAGCCTGGTGAGCACCATTACAAACCCAAATTCTGGAGGAGAATATATTGTTACCTTGGGCTAATAGTTTGAAACCAAATCATCCAAATCAGACACCTGCCCAGGTAATCACCGTGGCAACGTCAAAACAAATAGGAGTAACCTGAAAATGATCAGCCTGAGGAAAACGAGGAGCTGGGTTGCAGTTTTGGAGGATATTTAAGATTATGCCTACATGGTTAAATATGAGCTTGTTCAGCACTGAAGTGACCAAAAGGCACAAAACTGTGCAGGGCTCTGTGCCTGAACCAGCACTGGCCAAATCTCTGCAGACCTCATTAGTTTGGACAAAAGGAGGAGGGATATCAAGATGATCAGAGAGATGCATAACCCCTCCTGTGAGGAAAGGCTGAGATAATTGGGATTGTTCAGCCTGGAGAAGAGACCAGGGATGACCTAATTGTGGCCTTCCAGAGCCTGAAGGGAGCCAAAAGGAAAGATGGCAAGAGACTGTTTATAGGGGCCTGGAGGGACAGGGAATGGCTTCAAACTGACAGAGGGGAAGGTTAGATGAGATATTGGGATTAAATCTTCCCTGTGAGGGTGGGCAGGCCCTGGCACAGGGTGTCCAGAGAAGCTGGGGCTGCCCCTGGCAGTGTCCAAGGCCAGGCTGGAGGGGGCTTGGAGCAGCCTGGGACAGTGGAATCTGCTCTTTCCCGTGGCAGGGGGTGGGATGGGATGAGCTTCAAAGTCCCTTCCAACCCATTCCAAGCTGTGATTCTATGAAAGGTCCACACCTGCAGAAGCTCTGTCTGACCTGAACCCAGGCAGAACAAACTCCTGTCACTATGACAACACAGAACCAGGAGCTGATGTTCATGGGCTGTCCATGGATCTCCACTCCCTGGTATCCCCCCTGCTCAGGGGATGCCTTAATGGGGGTGTCAAAAAAACAGAGGCCAGACAGAATGAAGAGAATAAAAGCAGCTATTTACTGATGGGCCTTCAGCTACATTTAGGGCAGACAAATTTGGGCTACACCCAGAATGGATAATGGGGTCAGATTTTCATACTTTTATAAGTTTGGTCCATTTGCATATCAGGGGTGAATCTTCCAATTACACCTTCAGGTAATGAAGTAATTCACCCCGGGTTTGCTCCCCCCTAACTCACTGTTGTTTACATTTCTCAGGGCCCAAGACAGGAAGGTGTCCTTGAGTTTTGGGCCTAGAGAGGAATTGTTTTGTCTGACCAAAATGGGAGAACAGCAGCTAACAGGCTGTGTGGAGTTTAGAATTATGCACTAAGGAATTGCAGGATTACAAATATATTAAAAATAGAAAAGCTAAAATGCTAAGGCATCACAGTGGATGTTCAGCTGTCACGCTGGGCAGGGAACAACTTCCTAATTCTGTATATACATACTTTTCCCCCAAAGTCATGCAGACTGAGTTGCTTGAAAGGATAATTTGACATAAAGAGGAAAACAATAAACAGGATTAAATGGGTATTAAAAGGAGTCTGGAGGAAGGAAAAGGGCACGGGCACCCATATATCTCACTCTGGGGTATCTGCATCAACAAAGCCAGGAAAGCAGCTGCTGGGATTGTTCTGGGGAGCTCTGGAGTGCTGATGTTTCTGCAGGAAATGTGCAGTTAGATCCTGCTGGGATGGGATCAGCAGCCGCCGGGAGCCTCATCCTCGGCAGCTCAGGCTCCACATGGAAGGCGGCTGAGCTCTGTCTGTGCACATCCAGGGGGGAACACCAGGCTCTTGGACTGCTCTCACTGCTGGAAGGCTCTGGAAGAATTAACGAGTTCACAGTTCAGGAATGCTCCCAAGAAACCACAACAAGGGAATCTGAGCAGCTGCAGACATGGAAAGTCTGTGGAGCACAGAGCCCAGCACCCTGTGGAGAAGCAAAGAAGCAAAGGGAGGTGAGGATGACCCAAAGAAGAAAAACCTCCAGGATTTCTGACACATCTCCCCCGAGGGCTCTTAAAGCAGCTGCTCAGGTTGCTTCATCTGGAGAACGTGGGATTTCCTGGTGGCACCAGTGCCAGGCTGGGGCAGGTCTTGCTCCTGCAGCCCTCCCATGGCATCCATGAGCTGTGCTGGGTGTGCTGGATGTGGATGCAGCACTGGAATGGCTCTGGTGACTCCCAGGTGATCTTCAAGGATGATTGTCAGAGACCTGTGACTTATTAAAGGAAAACAAAACTAAAACCAAGCAAAAATAGAGAGAAAAGAGGAAAACACTGCCCTCAGAACTGCTGGATGCCAGTTTAACCTGGTTTTAATGGTGTCTCTCCTCCATCCATCTGACAAAGCAGATGGGGGTTATGTTGCATGGGAGAAGATATGAGCTATAAAAAGTAATTAGAAGAATGCTTCTGATTATACAGAGCCTAAAAATCCTGCTCTGAGTATTGATTATAATATTTCACTTACTTTTTTTTTATTCCAAAATGATGTCCCCAAACTGGTACAGTTGGTACAGGTGCAGGTCTATACAAAATAAAGCATTCTATGGATGTGTTTCAACCAGAGAAGAAAAAAAAATAGGGATTTTTATACATCATAGGGACGGTGTAATTCCTCCAATATGTAACAGATAAAAGATAGACCAAACAACAAAAAGCAGCAGCATAAAAGATTTGCAGATATGTTTTTAATACCAGCCTCACATAGCTTTGATTATTATTTTTTTCCAGTCAGACGTTCCTAATGGAAAATTACAACGTAGCATCAAACAGCTCAGAGTTAATGAATGCAAGGAGTAATCCTGAAGTGACAAACACATGTTTGTAAAGCCTGATAACGATTAGCAATCGTAAAAATTGCGGGAATACTTTTTTTTATTGCTTTTTGGCCTAGTGCTGTAAGTTCCTCTGAAGGACAGAAACTTTCAGCTGGGTCATGGGGAAAAATTCTCACTTGGCACCAAGTGTTGCTTTGGGTTATAAAATAGTAAACTCTGGGTTGTAAAATAGTAAACTCTGAGTGATGAAACAGCAAACTCTCCTTTCATGGACAGCTGTATTTCCACCACAGGTGTTGACAAGGGCTGCCCCTGCTTGGATAATCTTCTTTTCACACCCCTCTTTCCCCAGCATTCCCAGGAAGTCTGTGAGCTTCCCAGAGCAGCTGTGGATCTGCAGAGCTTCTTCCCTGGGCCCGATAACCCTGCTGGCTTCCTGGCTGCAAACCACACGGGAGGATGCTGCTCCTGCTCACCGGGCCCTTCTGTGTGGCTGAACATTTCCACGGGGCTGGGTACCTCGACACCAGCGCCCTCAAAGCCTGATTCTTTCAGAGAAATGCATTCTGCACATTCCTGATTGTCTGACTCACAGCCCTGGTGCCAGGACTCCTCATTTCTATTTATTCACCACGGGAAACCTAAAGTACAAATACATTGGATGGGAGCCTGGCTCCAGTGGAGTCAAGGACAGAATTCCCGTTGATGTCTGCGGGCAGAGAACTTCACTTCTGTGCCTTTGGTTGTTCTTTACCATTCCTGGCTTAGGGCTAAAGAGACACTTTGAAAAGGCTCTGTTGCCCAGAGCGATGCTGAATTCCAGCAGCACTTCCAAACACAGCCCAAGTGCACAAGAAGCATCTGTTTCCATCCTGGAGGCTTTGTAGCTTCTGGACTGAGGCACAGCACAGCAAAGGTTTTTTCCACACACTCAGACTTTGAGTCTGTTTGAAGTTGTCCCTCGGGCCAGGCCAGAGCAGGGGACAAAGGGACTTGTGGCTGGTCCAGGTGTTGTTCAGATTTTGGAAACACAGAGTTCGGTAACAAGAACAGGATGGAGCTTGTGCCCACCTGTCCCACCAGGTCCAAACCATGGTTTGGATGGTTCCAGTGATGCCTTAAGAGGCCTCCCAGAAACAGATACCAGACAGAAATAAGGGAATAAAGGTGGGGATTTATTGGAAAGGCCTTCAAAGGAACACCCTGGGGAGCCAGAGGTGCTGCCCAGATGGGCCCCGAGATGGACCCTGAGAGGCCACGAGTTCTTCCCACTTTGATGGGTTTGGTTCATTTGCAGATCAGGGTTCATTCTCCAATTCAAGCTTCAGTTTAATGGTGTCATTTCCCCTCAGCTTGCCCCCCTCTCAGAGGCTTTTGGTTGATACTTTTTGGGCCCAGTTTGGGCTGGGTGTCCTTGGAGAGCAGCCCCGGAGAGGCTTTGTTGTGTGTGCCCAGCACAGAGAGCAGCACTGAACAGGGAACAGGCAACTCCAGAGTGACACACCAGGCAGGGCAGGGGTTGGAAAATATAAAAGTTAAAACCTGAGGCATCACCTTCAGAGCTAAAAGAGCCCCTTTGGTGGTGTGACCTGCCCAGCACAGAATCCCAGAATGGTTTGGGTTGGGAAGGACCTGAAAGAGTCTCTAATTGTGACCCCCCCACCATGGACAGGGATACATTTCAGCAGAATTAATGTGACCCTAATTTATGCTGCAGTTCCTAATTTTACTTCTTCTCTGCAGAAGCGAAAAGAATTCTTTTGGGTTTTACTGCAGTTCGAGAGACTTGGCTGTAGCCTTGTTAACACATTGCAAGGGTTCGCTGTGCGGTGCATCAAGCACAGATTCTGATAAAGAACATTTAAGGAAAAAAAACCACAAAAATAATCCTAAAAACCAACTACACCCAGAGCAAACCACATACTTAAGAGCATCAAATTTCCAGAAAAAAAACCCAAATAATACCTCAAAGTATTTTGCATCTGAATTAAGGAAAATCCGTTGGTTAAAAAAATAATACTGACAGCTCCCCAGCGCTCAATTAATAATTTGCTTTTAACAACAGCGACTCAGAGGCAGCTACAAAAGTGGAGCAGGAAAGCAGGAGAAATGAAATGGGCCTTTGTCTTGGGGCTGAACTCGGTGCCCTTGCCAGGACACAAACAGTTCATCTGGGGAGAGAAACCCACTGGCCCACTTGGCATCCTGCAGCTGCTGGCATGTGCTGAACAGGGCAGTAGGTGGTCTGGCACAGTCCTCCTGGACGTGCTTTCTCACCAGGTCCTGTGCCTTGCAGGCAGGAAAAGCAGCTCCACAGAAAGGGCTTTTCCATAGGATTCATAAATTGGTTCGTGGTACTTGGTGTTCTCAGTGAAATATGAATTCTGTAAGGCTGGCCTGGTTATTACAGTTATTGGAGTTGTTTCACGCTATCCCAAATAATTTCTTTGGAAAAGGAATTCCAAATTCTCTCTTCTGATTCTTTTACCTCAGTGATCTCTACAACCATTTTACCAGAGAAACTTCAAGCAAAACACACTTTGTGTATTCAGAAATCAGGAAAATGATCAGGTGAAATGATGTGGCTGAAACTTTCAGACAAAGTGATGGAGAATCCCAGTGCTTCTCTCTGCCATAGTGTCTGACTGTGTTTTGGCTCCAAAGGCTGTGACAGTTTTCACTTTCTTCTTTAAATCTATTTTTACTGGTAGTTACATGTGTCTTTTTATGTTTTATTGTTTGTATATTGTTATTATTATCATTATTATCATTATTAATATTATTACTACTGCAGGAATCAATTTGTCTTTCTATAAACATTGCCTGACTTGCACTAAGCTCTTGGAAGACCATTCAGGTTTTAATTGGGGATTCAAAAGAAAAAGGAAGAAAGAATAAGAAAATTCAGGACATATTGGCCCAGTTTGACAAGGTTTTCTGTCAGTTTAGTGTTATCTCTTAGAGCTTCTCTCTTCAGGGGGTGTGGAGGGGATGCCAGGCTGTGTCTTCAGAGGCTGAGACAGTGACACTTTATTTACTTTTATAGTTTCAGCCTCAGCAGAGTTGTTGCTCAGCACCTCGCTCAGCAAAAAAGAGACCCAAGGTGGAAGATTGTCTGGTGTGCTTTTGTTCATTTTCCTCCAGCAGCTTAAAATGGTGCCTTTTCCATGAAATACAGAGGATTGACATGGGCTGATGGCCTCAGAAATGGGCAGATCCTATTTGGTTTGATAGAACTGCCCTGGTTTGGTTTTTTTTTATTTTAGAGATTTGAATTTATTTCTGTTTGATATAAAGTGCATAAGTTATGTCCACCCTTCCCCTGTCAGCTCAACAACTGTTTGGCTCTTTTCTGTGAACTGACTTTAGAGGGATGGCTCCCATCAGAGCCAAAGTTAAGAGAAGCCTTTCCCAGCACAGGAGCTACATGAACTCTCCTGTGACATAAAGAAACAGGATTTCAGGTATCAGTTGAGTTTTAGTGGGAAAAGTGGCAAAACAACAAAGTTAAACAGGCTTTTGAAGCCATTTGAGATGCCCAAAGTCAGTCAACATCTACTTTAAAACACCTAGACCTTAGTTTTCCTTTGTCTTGTACAATTAGTGAAGGCAAATTGCCTTCTTCCATGGGGAACGTTGGAGATTACTCTCTGGGGAGCTGTCAGGGCAGGAAAGGGATTCCTAAAATATATATGAACAACAGCTTTCCATTCAGTCTGTTCTGTCTTCCAAATCGAGGAGCTGAATGTGCAGCACAGCAAGATGGAAAAAATTAATTAGACTTCTTTTTGGTTTTGGGTTTTTTTTTTTTTTAGTAGTAGTGGGTGCAAAGAGTCAGCTTTTATCTCACTACCAAGCACAGTTGTCTCCATGAAACCTGAAGGCCCTGTTTTTATAACCATTGAAGATTTCAGGAGATGTGAAATCAAGTCAGCAGAGCGGTTTGGGGAGATATTCCCACTTCCTTTCCAGGCAAGCGTGCCCACATTGTTGGTTTGGATTGGCCTCTGAACCACCCAATGTGTGCATCCACTCCCCATCACTGCCTCCTTTTCCACTGTGAATTTCTGCCTGCTGGTTTTCCTACGAGTCAATAACACACTTTATTCCTTAAGAATCTGTTCCTCGGGAGGAGGGGCGGGCAGAAAGAAAGTCACTCTTTTCCAAACAATTGCCAAGAGCTCCTAAGCCTTCTGGAGCATCACACAAAAGCAGCTTAATCCCTCTCTCTGCAAATGTCACAGTGCCTTGATCCCTGGGAACAGGAATTGGTTCAGTTGTTGCTGCGACATCCGCGAAGAGCCGTGCGCCGTGTCACCGCCTCGTGCCACAGATCACATGCAGGGAGTGCTGGGGGTGACAAAAACACATCCAGGCTGGAATGGCTGAGGTCCTGTCTGAGGGATGCAGGGACACAGACTCAGGTCGCTCCTTGGTTTGTCTCAGTTTGCTTCTGCTGGAGCCTTTGAGACTGAATTAGGTCATGGATCTGTAGGGGGGGTGGAATTCGCTGCGTAGAGCAGAAAAGAAATTTGGGTTGAGCGTGGCTGGGGCTTGATGTCTTCAGAAGGATTTGCTGAAAGTGGTTTTGTAGTGTGACCTTGTCTGGAGAGGCAGAGCCAGCCCAGGGAAAAGGAGTTTGTGGCTGCTGGGGCAGATCAGGGAACAGAGGAGTCCAGGACTGGTCATTTGGGGCAGAACTACTGCTGGTAAAGTTCATTTTATGACTGCAGGAAGGTCTCTCCTGGGCACTGTGCTGAGTGCCTCCACGAGTTTCAGCTCATGTGCTTCCAGAGAGGGCTGAGGGAAGCTGGGCAGTGGCTGTGCAGGCAGGAGGAGGCAGCCAGGGGCTGGACAGGGCGAGCTCAGGGCTGGCACTGACATCCCGGGTGCTGCAGGGCAGCATTGGTCAGCTTGGGGTCAGTGCCAGGCTGTCCCAGCGGGGATCTGCTGGGTTGTACCCTGACAGCTTGGGTGGCCTTTGGAGGTAAATTGTTACAATTATGGAATGGTTTGGGTTGGAAGGGACCTTCAGGCTCATCCCATCCCACCCCCTGCCATAGCAGAGACACCTTCTGATGCCTTCAGAAGGTACCAGCCAGAAACAGAGAGCAGACAGAAATAAGGGAATAAAGGTGGGGATTTATTGGAAAGGCCTTCAAAGGAACACCCTGGGGAGCCAGAGGCTGCTGCCCAGATGGGCCCCGAGATGGACCCTGAGAGGCCACGAGTTCTTCCCACTTTGATGGGTTTGGTTCATTTGCAGATCAGGGTTCATTCTCCAATTCAAGCTGCAGTTTAATGCTGTCATTTCCCCTCAGCTTGCCCCCCTCTCAGAGGCTTTTGGTTGATACTTTTTGGGCCCAGGAGGGGCTGGGTGTCCTTGGAGAGCAGCCCCGGAGAGGCTTTGTTGTGTGTGCCCAGCACAGAGAGCAGCACTGAACAGGGAACAGGCAACTCCAGAGTGACACACCAGGCAGGGCAGGGGTTGGAAAATATAGAAGTTCAAACCTAAGGCATCACTCCCACTGCCCCAGGCTGCTCCAATGTCCAGCCTGGTCTTGGGCACTGCCAGGGATCCAGGGGCAGCCACAGCTGCTCTGGGCACCCTGTGCCAGGGCCTGCCCACCCTGCCAGAGAACCATTCCTTCCCAAAATCCCATCCATCCCTGCCCTCTGGCAGTGGGAACCCATTCCCTGTGTCCTGTCCCTCCATCCCTTGTAAATCATCCCTCTAGCAGCTCTGCTGGGAGGAAAGGCTGGGAGAATTGGGATTGTTCAGCCCGGAGAGGAGAAGATCTGGGGTGACCTCACAGTGGCCTTCCAGTGCCTGAAGGAGCCAACAGGAAAGATGGGGACTAGAGGGCAAAATAGGACTAAAAATTTACCCCAGCCTGCCAGTGAATTTTTTGCTGATATCTTCTCCCAGAGAGAGAACTGCTGGATGTGTAACTCCTCTGCTACAACCATTTTATTTAAGAAAGTGCTTTTCACAAGGGAATTCTCTTCACTTGTCAGTGACTGGGTGACACCAGCTGTGTGACAGTGACAGCACACAGCCTCTGGAGGGGACACTTGGCACTGGATGCAGAAGGAGGTGCTGGAGCTGGGCAGGAATTTGGGTTTTACGGCTCATTAGTTGCCACTCAGTGAGTTTATTTTGGTGGTTTGACTTCTCCAGTGAAAGATACACAAAAAAGTGCAAGAAGAGCCTTCATCTCCGTGTTCTGATGGAAGTGTTCCTCCCTGCCAGGAGAGTCAGTGGTAAAGGAAACACATATTTATGTGGGAAGAGATCCAGTTCTTCTGACAGAGCCTTGACAGAATTGTCAGATTTTTCTGGACATCCTGCCCATTGAGGATTTGTAGAGAGCCCTGACTCTTCCGTCAGAGGGGTTTGGACTCCTGCAGAGAATTAATAATGTTGCTGATGGCCAGATACACCTGCTAGGTGCAGCAGCCCACCAGCACTGTGGGGAAAACATAATTTGTTTTTAGACAGAATCAAAGGAAAGCAGTTTGTTTTTCTCCTTACAAAGTAACAGCCAATTTACACTTTAAAGAGACTTTTGGAGAGAAGGAATTCCCCATCTGGAGGGAAGATGTGGTGTGTGGATTCAGGTTTGCTGCTGTAAAAACAAGCTGTGGAGGGTTCTAGCTGATTTTTGCAGCTGAATCACTGAGCCAAGTGTTTTGAGCCGGGTGAGGGAAGGCTGGTCAAGAATGGTCCATAATGTTCTTACAAGATTCTCTCAAGGGCTTGAAGTTAGAGATTATTGTGCCATCACAGCGAAAGGGCAGCCTGGAGGTCAGCTCTGGTATGGGAAACCCCAGGCAGGTCTTCTAAAATAGCCAGGGCAACTCAAAGTGATCAAATAATGAGGGAAGACCAGCTTGTTGCTCAGCATGGCTTCCCCAAAATCTGCTGTGCTGTGTCAGCACAGAGATGTGGCCCTGAATCCCAAAACTTGTGCAGCATACTTGGACTACAGCAGGTTGTATCCTTGAGACATTTAGTTTCAATCCAGGCAGAGCTTTTCTTGCAGATCTTCCTCACATAAATACTCTATAAATACTGGACTTATCAAATCGATTATTCACATAAGTCCAGGTTAATATTTGCCCCATGATTCCAGGTCTGAGCAATTCCCAGCTGGGCTCTGAGATGTGGGGAGGGCGGTTCTGCCCTGCTGTGTTTGGAGGTTGCAGTGGCTGCGGCTGAGACAGCAGCACATGTTTCTGTGTGGATCCCCACACGGTTTGGGAGCATCCTGTGGCCACTTCATCTGTCTCTGTCCTGTGTGACATTAAAGCAGTGATTCCTCCCCTCTCCACGAGGCCAGGATGTGCCTGCAGCCAGCAGAGTGGGACAAGCAGCATCTGGCACGCAGGGCGTGGGACGTCTGGAGAAGAGAAGCACAGGACACTTTAAAGCAAACAAAAGGTTGAAACAATCACGCTCCAGGCAGCTCGAAGAAGAAGGACCAAGGCTGAGGCTGTGGAATCCCAGCCAGGACATGGTCCAAGCCTGGGCTGGTGACGTTTCCCAGCAGCAATGTAAAACAAGAACTCTCTCAGTCCCCCCAGCTCTGGGGTGTTGTGCCGGGCTAAGTGTGACTCGACTTTGATGTTCTCCAGGCAGGGCCCATATTTGTCCATGTTTACACATTCTGACAGGACAGGAACAGCTCTGCTCAACATCCCCTGGGCTTCCTCGCAGCAGCTTTAAACACCACAGGGCAAATAACAAACCCTGCAGGTCCTGCAGAACCCGAGCTCCCACGGGGCACGGGGTGTGGGGAGGGAACAGGAATCACCGAGGGGATTTGGGACCTGTGGCCTCTCCTGCACCTTCAGGAAGCTCCCATTCCCTGCAAACAGGGAGAGGAAAGTGATGCAGAGGCTGTGCTAGTCCAGCCAGGGAGCTGCCTCCTCCTCCTCCTCCCCTTCCTCACCACCTCAGAATGCCTCAGGAATACCCTGGACATGGAGGAGTTATTCCAACACACCCGTGGCAGGCACGTGCTGGATCTGTGTGTGCAGCCAGTAGTGTCCTGCCTTTGGTACCACGTGTGAATGTGTCACTAAATCCCAGCATTGTGGAAAATGGGCCTTCATGGAGTTGGTTCTTTCCTGCTGACACTGAACTTCATTCTGATTTGATCCCTTGCATTTAAGAACGGGGGTAGAGTGAATTTGCTGAACAATCTCGGTCTAATTCTGTCCTCAATTCCACGTGTTTGACTCGTCACTTGTCTTACTGTAGGCCCTGCTTTAATCTGTTGAGTTATGGGCAGAGGACCTGAAAAGTTGGAAGAAATAAGGGACAAATATCAGTGGATGAGGAAACTCAGGAGCAGAGAATATAAAATTATTTTTCTGTGTCTTGGGGGTTATCAGGGCATTCATTGCAAGGCTGCCTTTCTGCATCCCTCTGAACGTTGATCATATTTAATATATTCTGTTTTATTGGTCTGTTTTGCCTTTTGATTTAACAAGGAAAAGCAACAAAGAAAGCACAAGTAAACCTGAAATGGGTAAAATCTGTACACTGAAGACGTACCATGCCATCCTCTGAAGGAACTTTCATCTGAATCCTGGGAAGCTGGGTTACCACTGCAGGGAATAACAGAGAAATACTTTTATCTGAAAGTCAAGGCAAGACAAGGGATAGATACTCATGAAAATGAGTGGCCCCTTTTAGGGCAAAGCTTTTTCCTGGAAAAGCAGCAGATTTGGTTCAGGGAATTCCAGCACTACTCTTGGTCTTTTTGAGAACTCCCTCTTTTCTTGATTTCTCTCTTTTTTCCCCCTCTCTGAATATTGTGAAACAGAACATTGTGTCACATTTTCAACTGGAATCCAACAAGCTGAAACTTTGTTTACATTCAGGATCAATGAGAGTAAATGCAGCAAGCCAAAACTTTCATTAAATGGCAATTTCAGTGTCCAGTGGGCAGAAACACAAAGAAGCAGCAACTGCAGGAGCTGCTGAAATTACATGACTCCATTTATGTTTGATAGCTGTATTAAAACAAAAAAAATCCAGTCTTAGCAGTGATTAGAAATACAAGGCAAAACTCAGAAGGGTAGAGCCTCATTGTCTCTAAATAGATATTGTAAGAAAAAACCTGCCTGCTGCTCCTGCAGTGGAATCAGCAATGAGACTTAAGGTCTGTTTAATTTTCTGTGAGGAAGGTGAAATGAGAGTGGATTCAGACTCCTCCTCTTCCCATCCCAAAGTTCCCTCCCATTTTTAAATAATCTGTGGAAAAAAAAAAAACCCTAAAGCCCTGGGACAAAAGGTCCCAAAAAGGGACCCCAAAAAGGCCCAGGGCTGTGTTTGAGCTGTGCCTGTGGGGGAAGCTCCAGGTGAGACAGGCTGGGTGTGAACCCCCTGAACCTCGGAGGGGCTTTTTAACTAAACCAGCAGGAAACCTCAGCAACTGGACCAGACACAGCAGGTCCTGGAGCTCTCACAGGACACCAAGGAGACAAGTGGTGTGGTGAGGTCCTAAATGTAAAACATGCACAGAGCCAGATCTGCGGCTGGGGGAAATTGGCTGAACTCTCTTTGAGCACGGTGGGAGCGCGTTGCTTTTTATTTCATGGAGTCCTCTGCGTTTGGCAGGGCAATAGTTTAGGCTCTCTGACACACTTAAGTGTAGATGGGTGGATGGAACAAAGTACGATTTCATTCAGCCAGTTGTAAATATTTATGAATACAGCCATCACTGGTAGGGAATGCGCTGTCACTTGGCATTAATAATAATGGAAAGGGCAAACACGGCTGAGGCTCCTGAGGCACATCTGGGGCCAGTGAAATTTATGTTCTTCCCTGGATTTTTGATACCTTTCTGAAGCTCCAGACAGCTTTGCAGTGATGTAGATGCTCATTTCAGGCTGAGGATTATTCCCATGTTGAACATCAAAGTCAAGTCACACTTAGCCCGATGCAACACCCCAGAGCTGGGGGGACTGAAGTGTGAAAGAATTCTTGTGCTGAAGAAATAGAGGAAGAGTTTGGGTTTGTCGAGGGCAGAAGTTTGATGTTGGTGATGCATTTGTTCCCTGCTGGCTCTCAGAATCCATAAGCTTCCATCAGCTTTGTGCCTGTGGCCCTGGTGAGCCAACGTGACACCAGTGCAGTGGATTTCATGATGTGGTGGTAGTTGAACATGAGTGTGCAAGCTCAGGCTCTGACAGACACCATGAGTCATTAGGAAAAAGTAACTTCTAACTTAAAAGTTGGGAAAGGACTGTTGGGTTGGTTTTTTTTTCCTTTTGGAAAAGCTGAGATGGTTTTTTCCCAGATATGTCCATTCCAAAGAAAGTTTTCTTTCTAGTTCTGCCTTGCCCAGGAGCCACATTCCAGTGCAGCCTTGGGAAGGGATGGAGGATTTGGTTTGGCTGGGGATCCTCCCTGAGGGTTCAGGGAGGTCTGGCTGCTCCTGACTCTGTCATGGACACTCTTTTTTATGTCACAGGGTGGGCATCAGGCAGAGGATTTTGGAAAGGCAAGGAACAGCAGCAATTCACAATTCACTGTTCTTCAGGTACAACTTTCAAACTTATCCCTGACTTACAGCAGGAAGGATTTTGTGCTGTTTGTGATACAAGGTTTGTATCACAGAATACTTATTCCTTCTCCTTTATGAAACCACCTCTACAAGTATTTCCATCCTTCACTGCACAACTCCAACACTTTGATATCTTCCTGCAGGAAAAAGCTGCCACGATAACCAAAGCCCAAACCGAACATCATCCCTCACACAGCTCCAGCCTGGCACCTTTGGGGCCCGGTTTGTGGGCACAGATCCATTTTTCAGGCTCTCCTGGCTGTCACCCCTGCAGTTCCAGATGTGTTCACCCCCTTGGCTTCCAGAATTAATTCTTGCAATGAGTGCCCAGAAAGGATGTCAACTCCTTCCCCCCTGCCACCTTTTCCCAGCCATCCCTCAGCTCCCAACCTGTCCTGCAGCACCTTCCTGAGCAGCAGCTGATTCCTGGAAGTCGGGACTGGTTGGATGAAGGGCTTGGCCAGAGCCTGGCCTGTGGAAGTCAGTGGTAAACATTCTCACGGAGGGCTCGCTGTCTGTCACAATAATTTGCTAATCTGTTTATAGCTGGGATTCCTGCAAAATGAAATCAGTCCCCCAATCAGCCTCTGCATCCAAATGTCTCCAAGAACTAGACTTGATGCCTTTGATGAGATCACTTTTGCCTGCTGCTGCTTGACCCCATGACACTGAGCAATGTCCTGCCGGGATTTATCCTACTTTGGAGCTCACAAGGTGGAAGAAATAAAATCCTACATCCCCTTCCCTCACTGGAAGAGAACTCTGAACTGAAGGAGGTACAAGATCATCTGCCAGACACTGGTTTGTAGTAAATATTGGCCAGGCAGTGTAAGGGGAGCAAAGCCACGTTTATCAGTATATTTGAAGTTTGTGTCAGTTTGAGAGTTATGGAAGGGACAGGGACAGGAAGGGATTGAGAGCAGCTCTGGGAGAAGGACCTGGGGGTGCTGTGGGGGAGAGCTGGACCTGCCCCAGCCCTGAACCCCCTGCTCTGGGCTGAGCCCCAGCGTGGGCAGCAGCAAAGGGGTGATTCTGCTCTGTGCCCCCGTGCTCAGGTGAGACCCCACCTGCAGAGCTGCCCCAGCCCTGGGACCAGCACAGGAAGGAGCTGGAGCTGCTGCAGAGAGCCCAGAGGAGGCTCCAGGGGGAGCAGAGGGATGGAGCAGCTCTGCTGGGAGGAAAGGCTGGGAGAGCTGGGATTGTTCAGCCTGGAGAGGAGAAGCTTTGGGGTGACCTCAGTGTGGCCTTGCAGGACCTGGAGGGAGCTCACAGGAAAGATGGAGAGAGAAGATTGACAAGGGATGGAGGGACAGGATAAGGAGGAATGGCTGCAAACTGACAGAGGATACGTTTGGATTAAATATATGGAAAAAATCCTTTCCTGTGAGGGTGGGCAGGCCCTGGCACAGGGTGCCCAGAGAAGCTGTGGCTGCCCCTGGATCCCTGGCAGTGCCCAAGGCCAGGTGGGACAGGACCTGGGACAGTGGGAGGTGTCCCTGTCCATGGCAGGGGGTGGCACTGGATGATCTGAAAGGTCCCTTCCAACCTGAGCCATTCTGTTATTTTGTGATTCACTACCCACCTGAACAATGGAGTGATTTCTGTCACAAATTCATGAAGACTCCATGAGCAGAGTGCCTGTGGGTGTCATTGGTGCCCTCACTTTGGGGATCTTCAACTGCTTTGAAAGGAGCCTGCACTGAACTTGTTCAGAGCCCACCTGTCCTCTCTGTCCTCACAGTGGGCAGCAAAGCAAAGAGCTGACAAACAAAAGCCATCAAAGGGCAGAATTCCTGAGTAAACATCAAAACAGGCAGCATGAATAAGAAATGATATTAAAATAAGGTCAGATTTTAGCAGTGGACAGTCACAGTCTCCAGCAGACCCTCAAAGGCATCGTCAGCTGTAGCCAAATCCCCTCCACCACCTCCTTAGCACAGCCTTTATCCGTGTCACTGCTGGGACAGCAGCTTAAGGGATTTTATCTCTGTTTTGCTGTGCAACTGCACCCCACAATTGTGTTGGGGTGTGTGAACAGGACCCTTTCCAGCAGAGATCACACAGCTTCCAGGCCAAAGATCCCTGTTATTATTGGGCAGGGCTCACCTGGGAGCCTCTGTGAAGGAGATGATGTTCCAGATCTCAAAAGAACTCACTGTCAATACAAAGAATTTCCATGTCGCTGCAAAATTTTCCACAGCAAAGATTCTTAGAAAATTTCTGCCACTCTGTTATTTATAGTCTTCTCTTAGCTGATAAAATGGGATGAGTTTTACAATCTGTTCAGAGTTTTAAAAAAAATCCGTATTTATTAGCAGTCACCAATTCAGCTGTCACGTTGCTTTCTTTTGTGCTTAAAGTGTGTTTGAAAGTGCTCAGTAACTCGGGGAAAGTCACCCCAGCCAGGCAGGAATGCTCATGGGATGTGGAAAATCCCTGGAAGTCAGACAGGACTGTGCCCAGGACAGAGCTGTCCTGAGCTGAAGGTGCAGCCTGAGCCCCTGGCAAAAGGGGAAAGCACAGCCCAAAAGTTGCTCCCGACAATATTTCACTTGCTAGGAGTCTCTGGTATTTGGCAAGTACCTTTAGCTTTTATTTTCTCTTTTTATTTGAAAGAGCCAGACACTTCTATGGAGCCTTTGGGGATGTCTGCACTGCAGGGCAGTGCTGGGAGAGCAGTTTAACCTTGGCTCAAGAACTCCTCAGTTCTGTGGAGCTCAAAAGGGGCTTCAGACTCTCCTGGGATTCCAAAACACACCTCCAGTGTCACCTGGGATGGGAGGCAAATATTAGTAAATAGTCTGTATGGAAACTTCATTTTCTGTGCCTTCACACCCATTCCCATCCAGTCCAAAACCAGTTGGCATCAGCTGCTCTCACCTGCTCTCAATTTTTAAATTGCATTTTGTCTGGATATCAAACCATGTTACCTGTCTGTTAAAGGAGATAAAGAGGCTGCAGCTGTTTGCAAGAGCTCGGTGTGATCATGGTAATTTATGAACACCTTCACAAGCTGTTTGTGACCTTTCCCCTGGATCCCAAATTCGGGTTGAATGAGAAGACAAAAGGCTGGGGGGACAGAGGGTATCAAGGACCTGCTCCTCTACCTCTCATCTCCACTGCAGACAGGAAGAATCAGAGGGATTGGACTGCACAAAGAGTTTAAAATGAACGAGGAAGGATTTCTCCAACCAGATTTTGGCAGCAGTCTGGTGACAGCTGCACATCCTGGACAGGCTTGCCCAGGGCTTGAGGGTCCAGGGATTGCTGGGAGAGCTGTTGGATCTGAGCATGACAGAGACGTTGAGTTGATTTCTAAGACCTCCTTCTCTCCTTAACCCTGCTGGTCTGAACGTAGTCCTTTGTTCCCAGGAAATGTTTCTGTGGATAATGCTGCCAGGATCTGGTGAGAGGGACAGTGAAGTCACAAGATATGATATTCCATGATTATCCAGGGCTGGGAAGTCACAGGAAGAGCCCAGTGGTTTCTAACGTGGCACAGTCTCAGACTCGCGTGACCTTGGCAATGCCACCTCATATCCTTTGCCCACCCTGTCTGCAGAATGGAAATCGTTGGTTTTCCCCAACAGGAATTAACTTCAGGATGGGTCTGTGATCAGGAACTTTCATCCCTGGAAAAATAAGTCACCCTCATGTTTATGCAGTCCTCAAAACCTCCAGTGCAGTTTGCATTTAGCAAGGACAAGAAACTGCTCAAATTACGCTCGGTCTCCAAGGAGAGCTGGGTGTCCCGCTGTGCCCAGCCTGCTTTCCAAGCCAAGCTGCCAGGGGGCATTTGGGGAAAGCTTTGTAGAACGGCCCAGATTGTTGATGTTTCTCCAAACAGACCCATTAACCTGGGGAGGAATTTGAGAATCGCACACCCCCAGTCCTGAGGGTCCCCGAGCCACATTTTCAATGACAGCATTATTCTTATTCCCAAGGTAAAAAAAATACCCCAGCAACGAATTATGTCTGGCCCTGAGTTTCCTCCTTCTGTACAGGAGGCTGCACCTCTGCATTTCTGATGGCGAATTTGACCACACTCAGAAAGTTTCTGTCTCCAGGTGGAATTCAGTCTATTGACACAGTTGGCTTTTTACAGCGCCGTGAAACATTAACCACTTCCTCTCCTCCTCCCAAACTCTTGACCTGTCATTCAGGGGCAAAACTCATTTACACCAATCAAAACCTGAGTAACGACCTGGTTTTTCAGCCAGGCTATTTTTGATTTACACCCCCTTAAAAGCAGAATTTGCTCCTGAGTGTTCTCCTTCCTCTCAGCCTCTTCCTGCCCACTTAAAACATTGGAGTTATTGTAGCTCCCACATTAAATCCCAGCAACCTGGAGGTCAGGCAGTCCTAGATCATTGTGGTAAATATATCAACTCACCCTGAAATAGATCTGCCTTTCATCAGATTCTTCTTTAATGAGGTAAGAGATTTAATTTCACGGTTAAAAAAATAAAATGAAATAAAAGATGTGATACACGAGCAACTCCATTAGACTCCACAAGGAAATGGGAATTGCCAGACCAGGTCTAGACAGCAGCCCAGGCAGCGTCTCTGAAATGGTTAATTATGGAACAAATAACTCTCTTTGAGGGCTGCCTTGAGAGAACTCCCTCAGTCCAGAGTCTGGAGAGAAAATTCCCGTTGTAGTAAGTGCATCCCATTCATTCCCACCTTGGCAAAATGCACTCAAACAAAACCAAGGTGAAAAGGACTGGAAGCAGAAAGGGAAAGTTTTGCTGGGTTTTTTTTCTGGGTTTTTGGTTTTTTTTTTCTTTAATATACATCGTACAGAAAGTATTAATTCCCTGGATTGCTTTCAGAAGAGAAATCCTGAAAGACTCCTGTTGTTCCTCCCAATATTGCTCTTACACCAATGGCATCCTTTGCAGCCAGCTTCTGGACAGGACATGAGTTAAGCTGGAAAACCCAGAACATTCTGTATGTTCCCTGCTCTCACTACTGGGCTGTTTGCTTTTGTCTGTCAGTCGATGTAAAGAATGTAAAAATAATTTTTTCCTCTTTTCCTGTGGGTTATTTTATTCATCTGTGCTGTACCACAGCACTGGAACAGGCACAGGTGCCAAGAGTCACTTCCAAGATTCTATTTTAACAACTTCCTCAAGTGTCCATTAGCCTGGAGATGCAAATTGCTTCACTGAGGCACTTCTTGTTACTCTCTCTATACTTATTAAATCTCCTTTCTGGATCTGAGACCCCCTGTCTCTGCTGTCTGAGCCAGCTGCTGAAAGGATTAAATTCTATTACGCCGTCCTTCCTCAATTTTAATGTCTTTAAACACACACAGCTCACAACTGAGAGCCCTGGGGAATAAAAAGGGAATATTTTATATTTTTTCCCAATTCCTTGTCTGGCTGCCTCCTGAGGAGCTTCTTACCTTGCTGTTTTTCAGTGTTGTAGGACTTTGACACCCCCACTAAACAGGACATGGGCTTGCTCATACCTGCTGACACTCCTGACTCATTCGAAACCCTTCTTCAGCCTCCTAAAGTGAGTGTTGAAGTGAGTGATGCCGTGCTCCCACCGCTGGCTCTGTGCTGGAGGCAGAGTGGGTGCAGCAAGGGTTAATCTGCCCCTGGCAGCCCTGCCCAGAGTTCCCGAGGTCGGGGGAGCAGGGATGGGAGGGGGCACAGGCAGGGAAGATCCCTTCTGCCCCTGGGGATCCTTCCTGTGCTGCCTCACCTGAGGGAAGAGCAGGGGTTGAACAGCTCCTGTGCTCACTCAGCCAGGCTATTTTTGATTTACACCCCCTTAAAAGCAGAATTTGCTCCTGAGTGTTCTCCTTCCTCTCAGCCTCTTCCTGCCCACTTAAAACATTGGAGTTATTGTAGCTCCCACATTAAATCCCAGCAACCTGGAGGTCAGGCAGTCCTAGACCATTGTGGTAAATATATCGGTGGGGCCGAGCATCCTCTGCCTGGGAGGACAATTTATTCCATTGTGGCTGCTCCCAGTGCTCCAGCTCACTTCCTTATAATGCCCAAATTTCGGAGGTGGGCTCCTGGAGAGGAGGACGGTGCCTTTCCTTGGGAAGGGAAGCCCCCAGCCCCATTTGGCAGTTCTTTGGGCACACAAAATCGTTGGGAGTTGCCAGATGTTTTCCTCCTGGCTTGCCTTGGGCTGGGCAGGCAGGAGAACCCCTGGGGGTAATTGGGAACAGGGATTTGTCTGCAGGTAGCTGAGCCTTCTGCAGAGTCCACACCACCTCCAACATCCAAGCCAGCCCAGTCGGGATGGGGATGAATTTTTCACACCTGTTTTCTCCAGATTCAATCATAATAAAAAATTCCATGCGAGCTCCAAGAAGGCAACGTTCCAGTAAGGTTTTGCTTTTACTGACTGAAATTTCCCGTAAGATGGGCCTCTGGCTCTGGTGTGGAAAATGTGTCCTCACCCGCTTCCCCCTCGGCCCTGGGCAGACCTATAGAGAGTCTGCTCGGGTTTTCTCCCTGCCAGGGCTGCCCTGGGGACTCGGGGATGGTCGGTCCCTGAAGCCAGAGCCACCAGTGTCCCCAGCAGCACTGGGAGTGGGGACTCTGTTCCAGAGGATGTTTCAAAACCCTGGGTCACTGCATTACACAGCAAATTGGGAACAGATGCCACTCGTGTAGANGAGCCTACGACGTCCTCGTAAAAGCAAAAAAAAAAAAAAAAAAAAAAAAAAAAAAAAGGAAAGGAAATAAAACCAGAAGTCATAATACTATCAGAGAAATATGTGTGAAGTCCCCAAGTGCTCCTGAAGCTTGGCCAGAAGCCAGTTTGAAATCCCAGACTCCTGATGTGTTGAATTCTGAGTTTCCCACCCCACTGCTCTTTTTTTTTTTTTTTTTTTTTTTTGTTTTTTTTTAACAATAAATCATGACANNNNTTTTTTTTTTTTTTTTTAAGTTTATTTTTATTTAGCAACACATAGTGAGATACAAACTTTGCTGTTACCATGTTGAGGTTGTGGAAAACTACAGTAGGAGGCCATGGGCTGAATTTGGCTATAATTGACTGGAATTCATGACATGGGAGTATCTTTTGTTGGCTTTACAGAATGGAATCACTTCCTAACTGTAATGAACAATCTTGGACATGATGGTTTTGGGATAGGAGAGCCCTGGCTGTGACACAAGAGCTTCCAAAGCTCCTTGCACAATGGGCTCTGTGAAAAGCTTTTAGGGGAGAAATAAAATATTTAGAATATGATACATGTGGAGGTTCTGACTTCTCTCTGATCTCCAGACATCAGCTTTTTTGTGGGAGGCACTGCCTTTGCCAGAATAAATGCACTTTAAGACAACAGCAGTACTAAAAACCCTCAAATGCAGATGTTTGTCCTAAAAATTATTTTAGATGAAAAAACTTAACTGCACTCTAACAAATCAGGGCTGTTCTGGAGAGGAAAAAATAAATTAAAGATCTTATTTACAGCAGCAGGAATGGGTTTTTTGTTAGATCCACATTTTAGTTGTGTGCTTCCTTCTCATGACAGAAGTTACCATTTGTTTAGGGCAATAAAAAAGCTGATTTTTCCCCTGTAGACAGCAACAAGACTTTTCTGCTCTGTGCTGGTCATTTAGGAAAAAAAAGGTGTTATTAAATTATTGACACCAATCTGCAATGTCAGCAGGGACACGAAGAAGTCTGTTCTTTTGTGACAGAACTTGTGCATTCAGTCAACTTCAGTGCTGTCCATGAAGTTTATTAGGAGCATTTGTACAATGCTGTCATATCCCTGGCACTCCAAAAATGGGGATAAAAGGACTGTGTTCAGAATAAAAGCAGCTTACACGATGTCTATTGTTGCACCCTCATAAAATCAACCCTGTTTAAACGTGCAGTGATCTGGATTATTCTCTCGTGGAGGTTTGCTTTATTTGCTGGCTCTGAAACAAAGAGAAATCTGGGCTGAGAAAGGTGGTTATGAGCAAGACAGAAAGTTCAAACTAAATTTGCTCTTGTGCTGTTGATGTTGAGGGAGCCCCAAACTTGTGAGGAGCTCACAGGGTGCTGCTGGGGTTTGGAGAATGCAGGGAAGGCAGCTGATACAAGGAGAAGTCAGCCAAGCCTTATCCTGGTTTAGCCTGGTGTATATTTTTCTTTTTCTGTGCCATTTGAGGGACTCTGCTCTCAGTCTAAGCTGGATGCGAAGAACAAAAGGATTGGTCTGGGCTCAGTTACAAACTTACATTTTTTTGCTCAATTCATGACAAACTCATGACGAATTCTCTGTCTCATTATTCTTTTCTTTTTTTTTCCCCCTCAAAATTCTTGCTAGTCCTGGATTTCCAAAGGCCCAGGAGCGACGTCAGCAGTGAGCTCACGCATCTGAAGAAGTCTGGGATTACAGCTGTGTTTAATAAAATCTGAGTTAGCTATAGAGAATGTAAGTAAAGCTAAATCCCATCTGCTTTGAGGTTTCCCTTTGGTCCCAGAAGAAGCCAAATGCAGGATATGAGCAGAGGTGTTCAGGCTCCTTCCGGAAATGCTGGGGGAAAAGGCAGGGAAAAAAGGGCTCCCTCTGCTCCTTTGGTCTGGTTTGGTGATGTGACCTCAGCAGTGAGCAAGCTCGAGTCCCCCTCACTGCCAGGGAGATGGGGTCAGAGCTCTGGGAAGAGACAGCAGCTCCTCTGCCTTTGCTGATCCCATAGAAATCCCAGATAAATTGGGCAGCACGAGGACCTGGGCTGGAAGGACCCCTCTCTTCACACCTGGAGAGGAGCAGCTGCCTCAGTCCCCACATTTCTGAGGGCTCCTGTGAGGCAGGGGGGATGATCATGAGCTGGCTCTTGCCAACATTTAACAGCTTGCATGGGATATCCCAGATGGGCAGGGGAAAACTGGGATAAAAAACAGGGAAGAGAGAGAAACTGCTTAGAACCTTCCACTCAAAATCAAGGTTAAGCTGGGACATGCAGTGGAAATTCCCACAAGTCTGATTTTCCTTGACCATGTTTTTTGTTGTATAATCAAGCAATCAGGAAATAATCAGGAAAATGTAGTTGGAAAAACCTCGTTGTTGGTAACTGAGGAAGCCAAAATTATATTTTAATGATACACATTTATTGTTCCACCCATCCCCTTCCCCTGCTCCCGGGATGTTGCTCATGGACCTGAGGTTCTGTATCCAGAGTTTAGTTCTTCCTTGGAAATGAACAAACCAGTTCCAAGTCTCACATGAAGCCCCTGTACCTGTGCTGTGCTCACCCAGCTCTGCTGGCTCCTCCTCTCTGCTCTTTCTGGGACCCCTTCACCTTCTGGTGCTTGCAGAGGCTGAGAATGGCAGAGAAAAGCTCAGTTATCCATCAGCCACATTCCTGACTTTCCCTGATGACTTGATCTGCTGGATGGGGAGGTAAAATAACCCAAATATCCCTTTAAAAATTATTATTTCTAACCAGTGACCATGATTTAACTCTTTAAAACGGTTTTAGGATACACTTTGAAGACCAGAGACTTCAGTGTCTAAGGCCAACACAAACAGGTTTGGAGTTCTTTTGGGGTTCTTCTCAACCACACCTTGAGATTCTCAGGACTCACACAGCTTCCTTCTGAGGGAGATTTTTGGTTTTACTCAAAGGACAGACAGACAGACAGACAGGTCCCTTCTGCTCTTATTGAATGGAGTAAAAACCAGGGGATCCCAGATGGGTCTGGGTTGGAAGGGCCCAGGCTGGATGGAGCTCTGAGCACCCTGCTCTGGTGGAAGGCAGGGAGCTGGAGTGAAATGAGCTCTAAAGGTCCCTTCCAACCCCAACCACTCTGGGATTCTGTGGGTTTGCATCATGTTTTCTATCAAATGGATGCTCAGGTGTGCTCACATCTGTCTGTGCTGTGTAACCATCCACCCTTTGGCCTTCAGCAGCAGCAGGAATCCTCTCCCCTGTGGGGCACATGCTGATTTTCATCACATGGAACTGGTTTCTTCTGGAATGGATAGGAACTGTGGATTTTCACCTTGCTGCTTTCCTTACTCAAGCTTCAGTAGGGAAACTGTGCCTGCAAGCCATTTAAGGATATATTTAACATGATTAGCTGCAATTTGGACACCAACAGTCTTTAAAACATGATTGCAGTAAAGTGCATGTAATTATTTTGGGATGGGAAGGAGCACTTGAGCATTTTTATGAACCCAGGCAGTTAGAGGGTACAAATTGGAGTGGCACAGGATGAAACCTTTACAGCAGCTGAGTTGTTTTCCCTGTGCCATCTATGGATTAACCACTCAGGAGTGACACTAACGAGCTGATAAAGAGACAGAGCGAGTTTCACTTTCTCCCTCAGTCCTCAGCAGTTTTCTTGTCATTTTTCATACTTGGTGCATATCCAAAGCCTTATTTTGTCTCATAAACTTCTAATAAATCTACTGAAAATACGATAAAAGCCAAAGAAGTCCCTCTGTGTTACCAGCAGTTTGCATGGAAAATATTTCTGTACCGGCACAGTCGTCATTGACTGTTTATTCTTTTTATTTGGACTTTTCTCAAGGGAGTTTTGCCCAGAGATTATCTTTGTAAATGTTTGTGATATCACTAACAACACACTTTTTTGTCTGGTGATTATCAGTGTGCTGATGCACACTGATAAAATAAAAGGACTTTTTATGGATCAGGGAAAGAGAAGATCAAGTTCAGACGGCACCCAGGTCCCCTGGCTCCACCATCAGGTGTCCCAGAGCTTCTTCTCCCCGGTGCAACCAGAGAGCTGGAAATACCTTTATTAAACACTGATATTTGCTCAGTTACAGCTTGTTTGGCATTGAGCTTGTGGCCTTCCCAGGCTGATAAACACAGCTGATGCCTTAGGTTTTAACTTTTCTCTTTTTCAAATCCTGCACTGCCTGAAGTCTCCTGTGCCCTGTCAGCTGCTGTTCTCTAACAAACCTCTCCAGGTTTGCTCTTTGATTGCCCCAGGCCCCAAAATGTGCGAACTAAAAGCCTCTGGAGAGGAGGGGCAAACTTGGGATAAGTTTATCATCATAATAATTTTATTATTAATTATGTTAATAATTACACCATGAAACTGAAGCTTGAATTGGAGAATGAACCCTGATCTGCAAATGAACCAACCCCATCAAAGTGGGAAGAACTCGTGGCCTGTCGTCCATCTCGGGGCCCATCTGGGCAGCACCTCTGGCTCCCCAGGGTGTTCCTTTGAAGGCCTTTCCAATAAATCCCCACCTTTATTCCCTTATTTCTGTCTGGCCTCTGTTTTTAGGTGGCCTCTCAAGGCATCACAGCCAGGACATTATCAGCTCTTTGGAGAGGCTGAAGGGACTGCACAGCCCCCGTGGATCTGGTCCCCAACAGCTGCTTCCTATTTCTTCACTTAGGGAATGAATGCAGCCCTTGGGAAATGCCCTGGTACAAATAATAAATACAAATAATAGAGGAAATTTTCTTCTCCTGTTTGGAGATCATCTCTTAAAAATTCCAAAATTGTTGAGCATTTTTTCTTTGGAATATATTGTGATATTTAATACATCAGTGAACATTTTGGGGCTTTGACTTTGCAGTTTTTACTTCTGCAGCAGCTGTAAACTTGCACCTTCAGCCTCTGCATTTTATTTAGGTCAGACTTCCCCAGGGTTAGGAATGAGCTTCTGCATTCTCTGATCCCAAACCAGTGGCCACCTTTTCAACATGGGTTGCAATTGTCAAGATCAAGCCATCCCCAAATTAATGTTGGCTTCAGCGTGGTTGAATATGGCCTGACCAGTGCTGATAGTATTTGGGAAAGGATTATCAACATGTAACAACAGAAATTATAATTCTATCAATTCTATAATTATATAAATTAGTGCTTTCACTGGAAAAGTGGCCAAAAGTCTGCAGTGCTTGGAAGTCCTCATTCTGAGTCATCACATCAGGGAAGGGGGAACATTAGGGTAGAAATAACATGAATTATTGTAAATAGGTATTGAAAGCAATGACTGAGATGTTTTCTGGGGAAGTAACCTGAAGTGCCTTGTTTAATGGTGTTGAGGGGTCGTAAGGAAATGCTCCCATAAAAAACAGTTTGTTTGCAAACAATGGTCAAATAAGAAGCAGCAAGTGGTTTTCTGTGAATTCCAGGGAAATCAACAGAAAAGTAGCAGATAAGGTGGTAATCCAAGAGGCAGAGTTTGAGCAGGATTGCCAGAATATTGCTCAATATGAACCACAATTAACTGAGCTGTATTTGGCTACAGCTGTAAAGGAATGAAGGCAGTGCAGGTGGAAAGACAAAAGCATTTTGATCTTGATCCTGTGCCAGTCAAATCTCGTGGATATGGTCTGGAAAGACGGAGAATGAAGGGAAAGGCTACTCAGTGAGAAAGAATCAAAATATCTCCAGAAACTGACCTCAAATCATTCGTCTTAAGAATGGAGCACGGAAAGGATCTTTAAATCTCTTTAAGGATCAGCTCTGTGGTACCAGAGTCTCTCTTTAAATCTCGAGTTTTCATCTTCCTTTTGCCATTAAACAAGTTGTTTTCAGCAGGATGATTTCCTTGGGACTCAGCTGGGGCTGTTTTCAGCCTCTGCCCTGCTCTGTGCTCTCATTCCTGAGGCTGCCAGAGCTCCAGGAGCGTTTGGACACTGCTCCCAGGGATGCCCAGGGTGGGGTTGTTGGGGTGTCTGGGCAGGGCCAGGAGTGGGATTTGGAAAATCTTTGTGGGTCCCTTCCCACTCAGGCTATTCTATGATTTTATGATTCCATTCTAACATGGATTTTCTCTGATAAATACATTTCCTTCCAGCCACAAGCACTGGATGATCCTAAAACTGTTCAAGCCCTGTCGTTCATGTTGCAGGTGTTGTATCCCAGGGGCTCAGTGCACTCCCCTCTGTGTGCTCCCAAAACTGGCTGCGCTCTGTGCACAGCAAAAGATCCTCAGGCTCCACCAAGGGTGGTGTTAATTCACATTCAGGGCAGCTTTCACTCTCAAATGTGCTGCTATAAAGCAGATTATTCCTAGGGCTGGGTGATCCAGCACAGGTATTAAACTGGAACTAAATCTAATTGCCTGTGGTGAAACTATTTTGTCCCAAGGTAATAATGAGGATTTTTTTTGCATTTTGCTAATAGTTCCCCAAACAATTAACTGGTCTCTTTTAAGCTTTTATAAATATCAATATATTCCTGGATTTATCATTTATGCCTTTCCACAGATCTTTGGATTTCATCCCTAGAACTGACTTGCAAGCACATAAAACCAGAGCAACAAACTCCAGGACATTCAGCTCAGTGTTCTTTTAATTTCTCCCTGTTGCTTTCATTAACAAAAAAAATCAATTTTGATCCACATTTGTTTAATGAAAGAGGGCACTGCAGGGCACGGAATCCAGCTCTGGTCCTGCTCGTTAGAGATCACAACCTGGAGCCAAATTTCTGATTAAAATGCATTTTCCCTGTTCTTTCATGTCATCATTTCCTTCTGACTCAGTCGATGGTTCCATGTTTGCCACAGACTGTGATTAAGGATGGGTGAGCCCAAAAAGATAAAACAAGAACAAGCCTGAACTCTTACCTGGAACTTATCTCCCTTGGATTTTTTTTTTTTTTAAGTCAGGTAAGTGGGTGGTGAATTATTGGAGAAAAAATTGGTTTAACTTTTGATTCAGCAGCTGTTGGTGGAAAAATGGCATTGGCAAATGCTCCCAAAATAAATCCCACAAGTTCCTTCCCACAGCTCGACTTTCTCTTGTGCAGACTCGTGTGTCAGACAGGGAAATAAAGTGTTTTTAAATGCTTGTGAAAGAACAACTGAAATAAGAGGCAGGGAATGGTTCATTGTATGGGGAACTGTCTTTTCCTGAATTCTGATTTTATTGGAAAAATTGTCTCCCATCTCCCAAGCAGGTTTTGGTCCTGAGCACAGCCTTCATTGAATTAAAAATCACCCTTAAAGCACAGAACATTCTGAGCTGGAGGGGACAGGCAAGGATTGAGTCCAGCTTTTAAGTGAAGGGCCCCTCTGGGGATCAAACCACCTCAGGCTTATTTCACACCCTGAACTGGAGCAGGGCTGATGGAGAAGATTCTGAGAATTACAGACAAAAATTGGGGACCTCCTCATGACTGCTTTCAACAACCTCACTGCCACTGAGATTGGTGGAGATGCCCAGAGGTCAAATTTAAGAAATCAGCACTCAAGGAGGGTCCAATGCCTTTAGCAGGAATTAAGTGACATTTCTGACCCTCTTTCCAACACAGGCTCATTTCTTCTCTTAGGGCATGGCTGTTATGAAACACAGAGTGTCACAAAATCAATGCAGAAGTTGGAAATGGGTGTTCAAATTTGGAAAAGATTAAAATTTGCGCTGTGTGCTGGGGAAGGGAGCTTGGGGTGAGCTCAGTGGTACGATCAGATATAAGAGAAGGCACACAGGGGGCCAAGGTTGTACATGAAAGCCCCAGCAAGGAAAACTTAAGTAGTTCAGTGAGCAAAAGTATTTTATGGTCTTCTAAAACAGTCAGAATTTCAGGGTCGGGGTTACCCCCATCCTTTTCTAAATGTGTGGGATGGGTTGAGTTGTCCTGGCAGTGCTGTGAAGGAGCAAAAAGAAAAAATTCCTGAACCACGGAATCATGGAATATCCTGAGCTGGATCCCCAAGGATCATCCAGTGCAGCTCCCAGCCCTGCCCAGACCCCCCAGCAGCCCCACCCTGGGCATCCCTGGCAGCGCTGCCCAAACGCTCCTGGAGCTCTGGCAGCCTCGGGGCCGTGCCCATTCCCTGGGGAGCCTGGGCAGTGCCCAGCACCCTCTGGGGGAAGAACCTTTCCCTGCTCTGCAGCCTGAACCCTGTCTGACACAGATTCACACCATCCCCTCATAAAGTGATGTACCCGTGGAGCCAGGGAAAGGCCAGCTGGGAGGAGATGTGTTCAGAGAGGAATAGGATCCGAAACTCCCAGGCAATCAGTTTTTATCCTTGTGAGCATCTTTGCTCCCGAGTAGGATCCCAGGAGCAGAGGTTTGTGTTTTCATGGCCCTCAGAGATGTTTGGGTCAGTCTTGCTTTCTAAACCATCCAACAGAAGAGTGATTTCATCTTTTGTCCTGGAAGACAGACTCGAAAGTTCAAGGTTAATCTTCTTCTTTCCTCCTCTGCCGCCACCCCCCAAGGACAGAACCCAAAGGAAGCAGAAACCCAGAGCGCAGAGGGCTGGGATATAGGCAGGGGGAAGCCGGGGGTTTTTGTGTCAGGTAGGAGGGAAATCGGTGCTAATTAGATTCCTTTAACTTCGATC